>CM057810.1:22453011-23053011 GCA_030067965.1 Latrodectus elegans | reverse complement strand
TAATAAACAGCACGAACTCTTAAGAACTGTGCTTGGAGCGAAAGAAATGGGAGAAAAAGAACACTAAAAACTATTTAATAAAGAAAGAAAACACTGTAGCATGGTTGAAAAAAGGTTCTTTTTTTTTTTCTCTACCAGTCTGCTGACAAAAAGTTCTTAGCAGCCCCTAAAGCAAAAAAGTCAATAAGCAAAATAGATTTTCTATCTTAAACTTTGATATTCTGATTTAAAAATATTTCAGAGAACCGAAATCGAAGCATCAGTTCAAAATAGACACAAGTTACATAGAAATGAAATTTTAACAATGCCGAAAAATCTTGATAAAGTTTTTTTAATTTATTCTATAATTGTCTGCAATCCAGTCTTCACTTTTAGTGTCTAACCAGAATATTTAAAACATAAGAACCGTTAGGCTAAATATAAAAAGAGATATGTGTTGTAATGAATGTAAAATATCACATAAAGGTGCCAAATATTATTCATAATTTATCTTTTATATTGGTCTTTATATATGAAATTTATTATATATAAAGAACTATATAAAAGATAAATTTAATTTAAAAGTTTTTTATACGAACAATTATCATAACTATATATATATATATATATATATATATATATATATATATATATATATATATATATATATATATATATATATATATATATATATATATATATATATATATATATATACATTATGTATATATATATATATCATAATTAGCATTTCAAACCAAACAATCATTGATTTTCATTTGAAAGTTTCAATCATTTATTACATACATAATAGGACAAATTTTTAATCCACAGGAAATAAGGATTAGAAAATTTGGAAAACTTTCATCCTGGAAAAATTAAATACTATGAAAAATTCTACTTTATACATATTCATCAATTTATTTAGATATATGATGTATTTAGTGTGAATGAATATAACTGTACTACGTTGAATCACAATTTAAAAGTATGGATGCCTACATTTTTCATATAATTTTTTTTATTAAATGAAATATAAATATTTTATTTGCCTCTGAAGTTTTCCTTGAAAAATGATATTTGTAACTAAAAGTATATTCCTTTAAAATGTTAATAATTTGGGTGGTTATTACTAGTACATATTAGAACTTCTTGTATGAATGCTTGTTATTGCTGATTCAACAAAGTCATAGAGGAGGTAGGGTGCAGCTTTTGTTGGGCAAAGGTCTAAAGCACCCACGGACAAATCCAAAGTTAGAAGTCTGTCTATGCAAGACCATGGTGTACATTTCCAATGGATTCCATTCCATGTAAATATTAGTGTCATTGAGACCGCACATCGACTGGTCAAAGAGGGAAATGGACAGATACGCCCACTGGTTCATCCCTTACATATCACGAACTTCACTCTAATGAAAAATCTAGACTACATTCAATGTGGCAAATCCCACCCACACACTAATAGTACTCTGGAACATCTCCTGTAACTCTTCTGGAAATAAAATATGACCGAAAATATCAAATTGCCTTCGGCCAGATTCTCAAGTGGACGTCTAAAATGTTTATCATTTGAACGTGGTACAAAAAGTGATCCTACTTGTAAAAAAATGCTGTGACCATTCAAATTCATCGAAACATATTCTGGATTGCGTCTTTCTCGCGAGGATTTATCTTCAGATCCCCTGCTAGTCATCGACTCTTTCTAACTGTTAACAATTTATTGGAGTTGATATGACAAATGTCAAATCTTTAAAGAGGATAAGTCATATTTATATATAGCTGATTCCTTTATATACAATTAGTGTATCTGACTATATTATTAGCAGTTATAGGTTTTTATTTAGAAATTTCGATCATGCTTTACATAGTTATTAAGAGAAATTTTTAATCCATAGAGAAAATAAAAAACTCTGAAAAAATATATCCTAGAAAAAATAGATTCTACGAAAAACTATTTTATTCATCCATTTACTTTAATATATAGGAAACATATCTTCCCAGTTAATAAATATCTTATATGCATTATGTTGAAGCCAAATTTTAAAATATGAGCTTCTGCTTACTTGTTAGGGACTTTTTATACAAATTGTTAATTCAAAAGAAATTTATATGCAGCTGAAAATTCCCTTGAAAAATAGTGGTTCGAACTGAAAGCATATTCCTTCACAATGTCAATATTCTTCAGTGCTTATTTCAAGTATAAATAAAAAATTCATTTAATGGTAGCATCTCAAGACAATAAGACATTCATTCCCAAGAACATCCACAACATTTCATGATAATCATTTTTACTTTAGTACTATAAATATTATTGAGATAATCATTACTCTATATATATATATATGTTTAACATGATATAGTCAGGCCTCTCTCTCTCTCTCTCTATATATATATATATATATATATATATATATATTATATATATATATATATATATATATATATATATATATATATATATATATATTACAATAAACTGTTTGATTCTCAAGAATATTTCACTGTTAAATAGTAAGTTTATTTACGACATTTTATTTAAAGAAATGTACTTTAAATACGGAATAGAGAGATTCACGTCAAGAAACTGTAGATCAAAATTTTTGTTTAAAATCGTTAGCTATCAAAATATAAATAATCTATATATTTACTTTGATAACTAGTTATAGTTTAAATTAAAATTATTTATGTAAACTAGAAAAAAAAAACAAATGCTGATAAAAAAAATATTTGTTGTGATTCCTAGAGAATTCTTGATGAAACAGAAATAATCTGAATGATTTATTTGAGCTCTACGTAACATTTTGGTCATGAAAGACTTAAAGGATTTTAAGTGGAATTATGAAGTATATGATCTTGAATTCTATTTTTAATAATACAACATTTTTGTAAATCAAAAATATGAAATTTATTCATAGTTTATGTTTTTAGTTTGATAACAACCAAATTTAGATTACAAATTGAAGTAAAAGTAATTTGCATTACTAGAAAAATTAGCATATTACAAAATGCATAATTAAACTGAAACAATAATGACTAACTAAGTATTTACAGAAATGATTGTTAGAAAAGTTTAAAATATCCGCACTAAGAACCTAAATTATTATTGTTTTATTGAACTATTTAATTATATATACGCGTATGACATGTTATTGTTACTTACGACATTTGGACAAGCCAAGCTCGCTATGCCATTGGTTATGCGAATTTAAGTCAACAAGGTGCGCCTTTCGTTTAATCAGAGCACCAAGAAAGTGAAAGTGCATCTTTGCTCAAAGACTCCTCCGGCAGGTACTACCACTAGAGGATACACTCTCCCAATTTTGACATTGATCTGGAGGGAGAGGGAAATTTGTTCAGACCATTACACCCATTGTAACTGATCAACGACATTCAACAGAACTTCCGATTCCATAAATTTAACGAGCACATATATCGCATGTACTCAGTGAGTCTTTGGCGACATTGGGAATCGACCCAAGCCATTCCGACGCCCTAACCACTAGGCTCTAATGGCTAGGCGTATGACCTACATAATAGCTTAAATATTAAGTTAACAGTATAATAATTTATGTTTTATTATATTTCTAACCATAAAATATTATAATTTGTCATTCTTCTTTTTGACATTTTCATTATTAATTCAGTGACATTTCATACCAGAGAGAAAAAAGTAATTAAATCAATAAATACATACATCAGTTCCATAAACCTTTTAGATTTGTCTTTAAAAAATAAATAACATCTAAAACCAATATTGCCCACTGTTACGACTTTCTTAATAGCCTTACATTTCACAATAAAAGCTTTATTAACAATTACTAGTATTTTTGTTACTTTTATTGTCCTTTTTTTATTCCAAGACAATAAAACGTTTAGAAAAAAATGATTACTTTTTTTTAAAGAAAATCGGAACGAACCGCAGATTATAGTCGATGAACTTTCTCTTTATCCGATGTCATTACATAAAAATCACTTACAGAGAATAAAAAACAAAAATATAGAAGATAAAAAGAAAAAAAAAAAACACTTAACTTGAAAACTTGAAGATAACTCTTTCCCGAAAAACAAGTCGAAACAAAAATGGAGAGAAATAAATAAAAGAACAATATAACTAGAAATGTAGACAGAGATCGAAAAGAAAGATGATTAATGACAAGTTAGTATAAAAAAACAAATGACGTTGATAATGTTTCGGAGTACCTAGCGCTGTTCATAACTGTCTTATTTTTTCGATTCTAAAACTTAATTTTGGTTTCAGTTCCGATTGTTTGATAGCAATATACGTTACTGATAGCTCGATGAAAATTAATTGATCTCAAAATAAAAATCATATTTTTTATTGATCGCTGAGAATATTTTTATGTTGTAAGTTATAACTTTAGGCACAAAGTATTTTTTGGTATTTATCTTTATTTTACAAATGAAGAGGCCAAAAGACACTTTTGTTGATTATCAATAAATAAAAAGGATTTGTTTTTGTACAGTTTACTTTCAGTTTGAGCCAACTTGTCTAGTGGTCAGCGTGCTGACTACGGATAGGAAGGTCCTGGGCTCGAATCCCGGTTCAGGCATGGATGTACTTTCTCTCTCTGTCCCGTCTATGTCCTTTCCTTGTGTGTGCGAATGAAGTATGAATGATGCCTACCCTATAAATGGGTCCCTATGCCATGTGTGAAGATGCGATGGTGGCCCATCCCCTGTGGTGCACCCAGGGCAACGCCTCGGCGGCTAAGAGGTCGCTGTTTCTGGCCGGTTCCTTGGGTATCAGTGAACAATAGATTAATGGACTCTGTTGCAGTTGCAACTGTCTACATTCTGCCATTGGAAAAAAAAACTTTCGGTTTGAACTGGTTTTATTTTCGACTTTCTTGCGGAATACACCTTTCTGCACAATGAACTTCATATTCAATTGACCATGAAGGAAAATTAAGAGTAGATAACTAATATTGAATTCTACAAATCATTCGCATTTCATAATAATGATTTTATTCTATATTTTTAAGTGTAAAAGCGATTCTATAATGATTAATTTTAATTTCATACCGATATAAATAGTCGGCTAAATTTGCGATTTTGGCCACAGCTGTCGTTCAAAGTATGTCATGAAGGTGAATATTTTCTGAGTGATATCGTTTTTATTGTTATTTCCATGTCCTTTTTGGGTCATTACCCAAATAGCATTTAATACTTTTTGGGTGCCGTTTGCTTAATTTTGATGAACTACATGTTAAAAAAAATTACTTAATATATTTTGCAGGAAAAGGATGTCAGTTTTCTGTTATAACATCTTTTTTATGGACTTCAAATTCGTATGGATGGTATTTCTCAGCTTAAGTTTCGATGTAATGGATCTTTAAGTTACTGGATTTTCTTTTATATAAGGGATTTATATTTTCCTTGATCACCTTCAATAAAAAAATCAAAATATGGGGTTTTGTTTACCTTAATAAATTGAATATTTTTTGCTTTTTAAATTCAATGAAATAAAATACCCTTCATTGGAAATACAAAATCTTACGACTTTTAAGCAGTTTTATGACTTAATGTTAATAATAATTCTTTTCGGGGTTACATAATATTTCTTTTCCGAATTTCAAAACAAATATTTCAGGATAGGATGTACCAAGGGTAGGATGTAAGATTATTTAGCTTAATTTATCAAATATAAGATCTGAATCCAAATGAATCAAAAATGAATAAAAATTTATTTTTATGAAGTACGAATATCCTTTTTTTAGATCAGTGATTAAACAGTAGTCTTGCCCGAAATAGCAAGTTTATCTACATATAATTATTATTATAAAATTATTAATAATTATTAAATTATTTATTAATAATAATGATTGTTAAAATTGTGTGATTCTGTAATTTAAAATTAATTATTTCATAAATATTTCAATATTTTGAATCAATTAATTTTGAGGCTCACTATTTTTATGAACTATTTTTAAGTAACTTATTGATGCAACCATTAAATTGGCAAATTTATTTAATGGTAATTAAAAATTAGATAAAAAAAATTAAGTTATTAATACGTCTGTTAGAAAAAACTGAATTAAATAGCAGTAATTATATCTTAATATTGTTTTTTATATCTTTCTAGTTATTATTTTAGAAAAGGCCACAAAAATTTTCACGAATTTATCATGATTTGTAACTATAATGTTATCTGTCATGTTATAGCAATTATAAAAGAGAGTTAAATAGTGCATCAAAAACATTAATTTGAAGCAAAACCTAAAATTTTTCGGGCATAAAATTTCAAATAATTTTTAAAATAATGGATTTCTTTTATAGGTTTCAATTCTAAATTTTCCAGCAGGTCCTTTAGTAAGAGGCAATTACCATGTCAGGGCACCTTTATTACGACCTCGATTGCATTAAGTATTGATCATCAAATTTATGTCTTTCTTCATAAGTCTGAAAAGTGTCTTGCAGTCGTAAAACATGCATTTTATAACTACGTGCTCCTGGAGACATTAAAAATGCAAAGTCTACGCTGCGTGTCTCGGAGAAACGACTTTTGTTACCTTATAAACTTCCGTCGTGATTTAGAATTCGTTTTTACTTGTTCCTTTAGAATTTTATTTCCACAAAACGTGATCGTGTATTCCTAAGGAAAAATATTTCTGTTAAAATTCTTTCTTTTACAATCATACTGAATCTGTTGCAAGCGAATGGATGCTGTATTCTTCTGTATTGTGATTAGAGAAATATATATGAAAAATTCAAGCATGCAACTTCACTTGAATCATGGCCTTTTTTGTGGAGCTTCGAAAGACAGGCTACATAATTTCAGCTAATATTTGGGTTGAATAATTTGTTTTCTGGCAGCGATTCCGTTTGAACCCCAATAGTCTTATTGGTTGTTTGAATACCCAATAGTTTGAATACTAACCGAAATATTGGTTATGGAGTTCGAAAACTAACAGCTTTATTGGTTATGGAGTTTGAACACTACAGAATTATTGGTTAATGGTTATGTAGCATTATTGCTTATGGATTTATGATGGCATTTATTGACTTAATATCTCGCTCACAATTCGTTTGTTTGATTAGTGTTATCAAATTTATTCGGACTTCACGTTGAGTTTCTGAAATTTGCATTACTTTTATAGAGGTTGAATTTTAATTAAGTCGGAAGTTTATTTTTCACATCAATAATTCAAACCTAAATTGAGAGCAAGATATATCTGTAGTTTAGATGTCCAGAAATCTACTTGTTAAATAAATTAATCTCTTTCAATTTTTTTTTTTTTTTTTTTTTTTTTTTTTTTTTTTTTTTTTTTTGAACCACAATCAAAGATTATGATGAAAGGTAATCTTTGATGGTGATGTTTTTTATTCACTGATGCTATAACTTCTGATGCAGTATGGGATTATGTTATAAATAAACACATTTTCTGACATGATGCTGAACATTGTTATTTACTTTTTTTAATCATTTGAAATTCGATAATTCTATGAAAAAAGATTAACATAGCATTTTACATTTCTAAATATTCCCCCAAGATTTATCATTTTCCTATCTACTTTTTCTCAAAACAATACATAATTACGAATTTTTTTGATTAATGAAATAAATACTTTGAAAGAAATGTGAATCTACTTTAAATAATTAATAAAATTCTAGTTTACGACGCGTGGCTTGTAGTCAAAAATTATCTATTTTATCATAATCATTCCTAAAATCCACGAATAGAGATTCAGAAACTTAGAACTTTGGTTAAGATGAAATTTTCTCGTTCAAATTCATACATTTCATAAAAATTACGTTGGTAAACCGACCTTGTACATCTCAATTACTGTATTATTTATCTCCATAAATTAAAATATAAATTTCGATAAATTAAAACCTATTTGGTTCTGTTTTATTTTAAAAAGTTTAAAAAATTCAATAAATAATGATTTGGTTAACAGTTTTCCACACAAATTACCAACAAAAAATTGTTATTTTCTCCATTCTCCAAATTTTTATTTTTAAATAAACCAGTCTTCTTAATCATGATTTTATTTGTGGTTTATTAATTTAAAACTTCAAAAAAAAATGCTTTATACTGTATCACAAAAAAGTAATACTCCCTTATCTAAAGAAATTAACTTCATTTTTTAGATCCTGTATCTAAAACAATTAACTTTTTTTAATCAAAAAATAAGCTACATAGATTTCTTTCATTTTTTCTCCATTCTAACACCTCTCCTTTTAATATTTATATTCAGCTTTTTTCTAAAGTGAAATTTTTTTCATGCAAATGCGTATGTTATTTTCTTCAATTAAAGTCACCCATTTTATCTGGGACGAAATGCAACAAATATTTTAGCTAATATATATATATATATATATATATATATATATATATATATATATATATATATATATATATATATATATATATGTATGTATGTATGTATGTATATGTATTATATATATATGTATTTTATATATATATATATATATATACATATATATATATATATATATATATATATATATATATATATATATATATATATATATATATATATATATATATAAATCTTAGATAAGCCATAGGCTCTTCTTTATATTTAATTCTGCCTCATACATTTTATTTTAATATTATTCAGAGAAAAAAAATAGCTGTGATAGAATTAATCTATAAATAGGATCTGGATGTTTAAAATGTGTTTGCCTACTTTTTTATGGCATTTTAGCTCTTTCCTTAAATAACATAAATTCATAAATTTATTTCTTAAATATCTTGCGTTTACTTTTAACGTTAGAATTCTTGTGGTATTTTGCATATTTTATCTACAATGTTATCTTAAATATGTTAAAACATATTTCATGTTTTCTAGTAACATATATTTTATCTTAAATATTCGGCTTTTAGTCTTATATTTTTTAATATTCTTTTGTTTAATATTTTTATGACTTTTAAATTATTTTTTATTTTGTTAACATTTACATTAAAACTCTAATTATCCGAATCGAACCATTCGGAGCCTCACAAATTCGGTTTATTTAGATATTTTCGAGAAAAGGTTCTACTTTGGTTTAATTTATTATTTTACATTGAAAATGTAAGAAAAAACTAAATATTTTTAAATAATAAGAGCTTTTAATCATTTAAGTGAAGATTCAAGATTTTTCTATGTTAAGGTACCTATGCAAGTGTTGCACATTAATACAGTATATATGTAAAGTACTTTAAATGAAAGTCATAGCTTGCATCATCTCGGTCAGAGTAAGCTGTTTTCACTGCCTTCCTCCATTTTAGAGCAGCCAAATCGCGCATCCACTTGACAATGAGAAGTTGCAATTGGTCACACTCGGGCTGATGCTCCATCCACTTCAAAGCAGTTTCAAAGCTGGCAAATATTTCACTAACTGATGGTCCCATGTCTGATTCAATATAATACTTAGACATTGAGGTCATTTTCTTCCTCGACATTCTCAATAACTGGACCATCATTTGCAATCCAATGCCAGACTCATAATCCAATCTCCTATTGTATCTTCAGCACAAGCTTCTGAACATCCAGGAATTTTCAAAAGAATGCATCTAAATTCCACATGTCCACATCTCATTCTCATCTTCTATCGTGTGTTACATTTCCTTTTCTCTCTCTTGAGTTTTTTTTTTTTTTAATTTTTCTTTTCTTCTTCAATATAATTTACTTTTCTGAAATTCTGAAAGTGATTCGGGTAGACGGTGCTCTGTTGATTGGAGCAGTTTCTAAACGAAATTTCTATTCACCTTTAAATTTTTCTGCTAACAAATTTAATTCATACTTTTTTTCGATTACATACAGTTTGATACGAACATAATATAGTTCTGCAAAGTATTTATTTATATTATGATTGTTTGATTTATAGTTTTATGTATAATCAGGTTTAAAAGATCTTACTGATTTAGAAATGAAATTTTTGCTTTGCAGTTGGTTGCAATTCCATACAATTTGAAATTACTATGAAAATTTCAATTGTAAAAACATTCATGAAATCTCTGAGATAAAATTTTAATACTACTTTTATATATATATATATATATGTATATAGCAAAAGTATATAATTACTTTTTAACATTCCATCAAGTTGAAAGAATGTTAAAAAAAAAGTAACCATTTATATTTGCTAAAAAAGTAAAAATCTTATTCTCAATCTCTTCACTCTCTCAAAAGTATGTAATTACTTTTTAACATTCTATCAAGTTGAAAGAATGTTAAAAAAAATAACCATTTATATTTGCTAAAAAAGTAAAAATCTTATTCACTCTCTTTAAAAGAAGTTAATGCCACCCAACTTCTCTAATGGTCAGCGTATCTGACAGCGGTTTGGAAGGTCCTGGGTTTGAATCCCGGTTCGGGCATGGATGTACTTTCGCTCTTTATCTATCCTGTCCTTGTCCATTCCTTGTAAGAATGGATTGTGAATCGTTGTCTACTCTATAAACGGGTCCCTATGGCTTGTGTGTGTACTGAGGAAGTCGGAGTCCACACCAAAATATGGTTCAGTTGGAAATATGGAGCATTGCACCCCATAATGCTAACCTAGCTAACACACGACGACAACAACAAAGGAAATTAATAAATATAAATAAAACAACTAAAATATACTAGTCTTTGAAAAAAGCATTAAAATGTAAATTATTTTTTTTTTTTTCGAAAGAAAGATTAGTTTTAAACTATATTTTATATTTAATTTTCTTAAAGAGAATAAATATGTCTTATTCTTCATTTCTATTCGAATAATTTTTTAAGATTTCTAAATTTTATGTTACAATTATTTTACTGTATTAATTTATTTATTATCCTATCATGGTATTTTATTCGAATTATTTTTATCATTTGAAACACAAATGCCATTTAAATAAAAATGACGAATTTCATTCTAATTTAAGAATTATTATAAACTTTCTTTTCTTTAGTAACCTTTTTTGAAAAATAAATAAATAAACAACACAGCCATTTATAAGTGCCTATCTCTTCGAATGGATAAGTATATATTAATTATTAATTATAATTAATAAATGGACTCCAGCTAATTAATATAATGTCTTATAAAAACGAAAATATGAGATTTAATTTGTTTGGTTTATTACTGAGAATTTGTGGAATGAAAATGTTATACAAAGGTGATAATAACAGTTACTTTTTCATGTATGTTGAAAATCTTAAAAAATTAGAAAAAACCAATAATATATACCATAGTAGTGTTTTAAAAAAATTCCACTAATTTTTATTAAAAATCTGAAGTTCACAAACTTTAAACATTCCTTAACATTACAACGCAATAAAGTCATTAAGATTTTATATATTATTCTATATACTCTCTTATATTATTCATAATCAAAGATAACTACATCCAAATATTTTTAACAATTAAAATACATTTTCCAGGAGATGAAAATTATTAATGTAATTAATTGAAACAATTATTATTTTATTATATTAAACAGTATGGAAAAATAATATTCGAGATAGCAGTTATTTAATAAATAGCTGAAAATAAATTAATTTGAATAAAAATTTATTCATAAAATCTCTCTGTATATAACTTATTTTCCTTTTCTCATTAATTATATATTTTGACAAAGTAAAGTAATTACATTTAAATAACAATTAATAGATAAATTAGTTGGTTATAAATAATCATTTTTGAAACAAAAAGCTTTTACCAAGTATCTGGTAATATTTGTGTATTAATACTGATTCCAGATAACTGCTCCTAATTTTACATTACTTTAATTTTTTAAACTGTTGACACGTAATATAATTGAAAACTATTTTTGAGAGCTTTAAATAGTTATCTGTGCATTCCCGGCAAATTAATTCATAATTTAACAATTATTCTTCACGAAGCGGTCATTCCCTCCAACAATCTCATCATTCATCTCTACTGAAACATAGTCTTCTGTATAATATTGCACAAATATCACTGCTAACAGTAGTTGTTACCTCTGTTATAGACTAGTTCTGTTCATAACCCGCGTTTGATTCCCCAAAACAGACACATGTTCGCGGCAAAAGACATGCCTCACTTTCGTCCAAAGAACCTGCCAACAAGGTAGATATATTTACACTCCTTTTGTTTCCACCTATGTTAAAGGCCCGAGGGGAAGTCGGTCCCTGAGGAAATTAGCTAAGTTGTTTTTGCGAAGGCTGGAGCGGGGGTGGGACAGGAACATAGCAGAAATAGAGGCAACGAGTATGAAATCTATGGTACGTAAGAGAATAAAAGGGATTTCTTTTCTGAAAGATACTACGAGGGCGGGGGATGGAGTCGAGGCCAGCCATGGGAAACTTCGTTAACGGTCGGAGATAAAGTTTTTGTGGAGCTGAGGGGCCAAATGCCGCAAAAACATTAAGAAAGCAAAGGAATAAGATAAAAAAAAAAAAAAAAAAAAAGAACCTAAGAAAATGACAGAAATGTGAAAGGTAGTATCCCCATTTTTATTTCCCTGTTTTTATTTATTTTTATAAATCGGTATTTTTTCCGATAAAGAAAATAAGAAAGTGAAATTAAATGATAACAAAGAATTTAAAAAATATTTTTTAACAAGTTCTTTCGTTTGATAACAAGGGGGAAAATGTTTTTATTTTTTTAGTATTGCACGGAAAAACTTTTTGGAGTTGAATTTAAGGGGAGATAGATTTAATGAGATTTTTCGCTTTTATTTATTTTTCAGTACCTGAGTTCGGTTTTCTACTTTTTTAAAAATATTCCTTGATTATTAATTTGCTAAAGGAAAAGGAATTTGAAAAACAGCATTGCCTTTTTAGTCTTAAAACTATCATATTAGAATATTTTTTATTCCAGTTTTTTTTTTTTTTTTTTTTTTTTTTTTTTTTAATATTTTAAGATTTGTGAATTATATTTAAAATTGACTAACATTTAACTAAATAAAAAACTTGAAAATATATATATAGCAAATATTTTATTAACTACCTAACCAATTTGTTGATTTAAAGCATTTTTTAAGTAACACATGTTAAAAAATCATAGTTTTTTATTATTTTGGTAATATAGTGCGTATAATTTAGTTATCTCTGAGACAATTTTATTTCTTCTGTTTATTTCCCTAACTTTTTTCTTCATATTGAAATTTTCAATCCATCATTATCTAGTTTAGAGTGATATAATTCAGAATAACAATAAATTTAGAATTGCAATTTTTCAAAACCGTTTGAGTTCAAAATATGAATTCTGTTTCAAAATGTAATCATTTAATTACAAAATAAAACGAAAAATTTAATATGTGACAATTTTCCTGACTCTCAACTTAGAACCACGGAGAATAAATTCGGAATATGGAGAATATATATATATATATATATATATATATATATATATAAATTATTATAATTTAAAAATATAATTGTAAAATGTATGCTATTCCTAAATGTTGTAAAACTTTAAGAAAATTAAGTCACTAAAATAATATAAAGTACAATAATAAAAGGTAAGATCATGAATAGAAATAAAAACTAAGTTTCCTGTTTTTAAGTTCACTTTCCTTTGGGAATTATATTTCCCTATTAATTTTCTAAAATAAACTTTTGAAAATGGAAGTTTTATGCAATACTAAACCATTATAGATAAACGATATTTTTAATTTGTATTATACAACTCTTGTTGAATCTGGGGGTGTAAATGGTGCCTCTATAAAGTAGATATTCATATGAATTGTTTTTGAAAGACGCGTACCCCAATGATTTTAAAAGCATTCTTATCGTGTGTAAAATCTTTTCTGATATAAAAATGTTATTTTCTAAGCAACGTTCTTATATGATCTTTATTATTTAGTTGAAGGTAAAGTTGGTGGTAACCATACCTAATGAGCTTGTATTTTGTGCTCCTGTGAAAAGTTAGGGATTTCCTCAAGTCCAGTTTTATTAATGCTCTTTTGAATAATATTATGTTATATTGTTGATATTTTTTTGTATAGCAATAATGAAGTTATTTGTTTTTTTGTGTATATATATATATATATATATATATATATATATATATATATATATATATATATATATATATATATATATATATATATATATATATATATATATATATATATATATAAGCTTTTTATTTTTATTAATAACACAAGGAAACATATGTACATTTTTCGTAAATGTATTATTTTTTATTTGTAGTTATTTGAGAAACAAAATAATTAAGAGTAAAAAAAGTGATTTTGGTATTGTAAAATTAAAATATTTTAAAATATACGTACAGTAGATACAAAAATGTCCAATGATATTTTTCTCATCTGAGAAAAATGTCTGAAAAAAAAAGAGATTAACTTGAATGTTAAATGAGTATATGAAAAAAAGGTCCATATGAAATGATATTAGATTGCATCGAGTTCGAAAATACGGCATTTCTTTTAAATTTGCAATTGATATATTTACTTTGCTTTTCCTCCCCCACCAGATTAATGTCAAAGAGGATTAATGTGTTGAGGGAATGGATCTTCTGGTGGTGCCATCTGTCGGAGGAGTCTAAGAACAAGATATAATATCACCTTCTTGGTCCTCTAATTAAACGAAAAGCGCAGCCTACTGACTTAAATTCAAATAGCCAACATCATAGCGAGTTTGGCTTGTCCAAGTCTCATAAGTAACAACAACAACAACATTGCTTATTCTGATAGCTTCAATTTCTCTTTAAATTCTTTTTAAAGCAACCAATCAAAGACAAACAAAATTTGTGCTTATAATACTTTTTCCTCACTTTATGCAACATTTCGCACCAGACGAAAAAAAATTTACTCTTCTTCTGAGGCCCACCCCCTGCTTCATTCCTCTTCCAGGTCACCCTAATAAAATATCTGAGAGCAAGAATCCCAATCCTACTTATGCTGTTTCTAAAGCTCCGGTATGCGTGACGCAAGTACTGCCGCCAAATCAATTCTTTCAGAAAGCATGGAACAGCCTATTTGACCCTCTATCCATGTGCTCCCGAGGGGTTGGGGAAGCATCCACTTCTTTCCGTCACCCCCCACCTATTCACTAGCTTCCACCTTAATGCAATTTTCACACTCTCCAGAAAATTAGGCGAGGAGCCCCTCACATTCCTGCCCCCGGGGCCCAATATCAGAAATGAAAGACGACCCTCAGAACCTCTGGAGCTCCTGGCGGTATAAAAGTTGACCAATTGCCCACCCGATGGCTGTACCTCTTCTTTTTTCTTTGGGTCAAAGGGGTGTTTGGTTTTTGTTTCAGCCTATTTTCCTTTTTGTTTCTTATTCAGTATTGCTTTTCCTATTTCTTTTCTGTTTTTCTTCTTTCTTTGCGCTAGACTTCAAGGAATTTATAGAATCCAGTAGACAGAATTTAGATACATTGTGGATTCAGAGTACCGTGGTTTATTTCTATTAAAAGAGAGAATCATTGATTATCAAACCATGCTAACATATTTTATAATAAGATGTTACTTCATTCTTTAAATTTACAAAAAGTGATCGTGAGAAATATTCTACAATTTGTCCTATATTTTATTCAGTAAAATGATATTAGCCAAATAATTTCATATCGTAGTAATTCCACTAACCAAGTGGTCAATTTTAAAATTGCTGGATAATTTTTTATATAAAGATATTATTTGCATCACTGAAGGTAGAAGATTTGATTCTAATCAAATTAAAAAGCATCTCTCTGATATATTCATGGCAAGTCAAACTGTAAAGTTACCAGGAATTTCTTCCTTTGTGCGAAGTAAAAGACAAGTATTATTTTAATTGTCGACTTCGTTACTTAGCAGTGATATCCAATATTGTTTCTGGGTGTTTTACAAATTATTCAGTTTTTCACCACACTTCACTTACATACATTAAAAACCACTGTATCGATTGATTACTTAGTTGCGAATCTTTTTCAACAATTTTATCTGAAAATTGTATAGTTTTTATTACATGTTTCTCGTTGGTAAAAATAAGTTTTTTCAATAAACAGCAGGAAAGTTTTCATAATTTCTTTTCTTGCCACATGAGAATATGGCACTTAAAAAAGATAAAAATATTCTGGAAGTTAATTGCTGGGAAAGTTCAAAGGTATCTCACATAGTACATGTGGTGTCATTATCTATTACTTTCTCTATTAAGTTTTTGTTCCTGTAAATAGATCGATATTTCATGCATATATTTTTCTTTCCACTAAAAATCGCTTAACATCTCATGATATCACAAATGAAAATTGAAGAAAGTAAAGTTTTATTCACAAAAAGCTTAATTTCTAAGAAAGCAGTGTTTTTCACCTTTTAAAAAATATAAAGTTCTGTAAAAGAATGTAAAATTTCATTCTCCATTATTTATTTTACGAATGCCAAACACAAATTCTTAAGCCATTAGTTCACGGGCTCTTCTTGACAATGTTCTCATATTGAGTAAGTTCAGTACAGTATTTTAAGTGTTCAAAAATCATTGATTGGTTAGAGTCGCACAAAACACAGTTTGAGGAATCCACCACCCTACTTCTACAGAGATGGTCCTGTAAGCACTCATGTCCAATCAGTCCTCAAAACAGAGTCACCCAGTTAGTAGATGTCTTTCTTGCTAAACTGAAAAAAGTCCTCTCCTACCACAGAATCTTCCATCTTTTTTTCCTTACGCATTGAATCAGGCTTTGTTTAAAAGTTTTCTAAAAGTCAGTTATAATTAAACAATTTAGTTGTGTAAAAAGAAAAAAATTTATATGTTGTTCTATCAAAGCTCACTTCTTAACCAATACATCAGCTTTTCCATTACCCCTAATTTTACATTGGGAAGGAATTCATTAGAAAGAAATTCTGTGTAGCAGTGCCTTAAATAAGGCTTTACCATATAAAATTCTTTGAGGCATTGCGTGATTATTCAAAAGGGATTGAAGCGCACATTTAGAATCTGATATGATAGCTCTTACAAAAGAGTGGTAGCGAATCGACAGTTGCTGAATAGCCAAGGCAATAGCTTCTTCTTCACCATCGAAAGCGGTAGTAAAGGGTCTCCGAATAGCAAGTAAAAACCAAGAATCTCACTATGGATACCTGCTCCATCATGTGTTCTATCTTACACAGAGCCATCACACAAGTAGACACACAATCATTCATTTCAAGGTAGCAATCATTCTCCATGATTACGTTTTAAAATTTTATTTATTAGAACTTCAAAATCATACCCAGACTAATCCAAAATCTGCCATTTAGTAAACTTAGTAAGATTATAAAAAGGATTTTAGCATTCTTAGGCTTAGAAGCAATTTATAATTTCCATTAAAATAAACGTTTTTGGTTCGAGTCCATATTAATTTTCCTCAATCAGTGACGTTAATAGTACAAGTGTTTTGTTGCTGATATCATTACTTCTTAAATGATGGATCGAAAATAAAATTAGTGCAAAGAAACAAGAATAAAAAGAATCACTTAGAATGAAATAGAAAACAATTAAACTCAAAAGTACGTATGCTAAATTTACTTAAGCATTTATTTTAATTAAATGTGAGTAAGTTAAATAAATTCGAATAGATTCATACCTTTAAATTAATTTCATTTATTATATATATATATATATATATATATATATATATATATATATATATACTGTGACAAGAAAAAACTTATAACTTAGATAAAATTCAAAACCAACTATCATTTACCTACCTTTGAAGATTTAACATCTATTTCGAGGTTATTTATTTTGGTTTACTATTAATTGTTGAAAATAACAAAGCAAGTTTTATATAACCATAACAGTTAACAAACGATCGGTTAAGCTTGAATTACATATAGGATCTGACACTAATATTCTATGTTTAGATGGTGTTATCCTTTGTCAGATTATATATAATTACTTAAATATTATTTTTAAAAAAAGGTCTTATAAGCAGACACTTTATAAGCCTAAGCCAAAATGATATGACGAGCAAAAAAAAAATGGGAGCAAACTTAAAAAATATATATAAAATGATTTTTTATCACTTCTTGGTTTCTAAATTGTGTGCGACTGTTGTCAGCTATTTTTGATTTTTTTCTATTCACACTTTCACAGCTCTTAGTTTCAAACTTTGATTCTGCTTAAAAATCATTGTTTTTTTTTTTTCGTTCTTTCTTTCTAATTTAACCTCATTGTTGTTTCAATCTTACCAAAATTACATAATTTAAAATAGAATTCAATGCGTTAGATTTTCTATAATAATAATACATAGGCATCAGAGATTAAGATTGAAATCTGATACTTTTATTTCATGGTGTTACACTTTATCAAAATAATTACCTAAATATCAATTTTAAAAAAGATCAAATTTACGATAAACACAGTAAATCAATTATTATAACAATTTTTAAACCTTAATATCTGTATTATAGCAACCTTTTTACAAGAGATAAATCTAAAATCTCAAAAATGGGATATTATTAGCTAATTTGTATTTTTATCGAATTCAAAATATTGATGGAGACAATATGAATATTACACAATCTGCAAACATAGCTGACTAATTGGTTTCAATATTAAAAGTATATTTATTGCATAATTTTTCAATAGAATACAATAATTTTTTAATCTCAGGTTATTGAAGAGATAATTTATTTAAATTATTTCAGATACTTTGACATTCGCCTTTATAATCCAATATTAAATTTCCTCCATTATTTTATCTTTTAAAGACATTTTTCCTTGCTTTGTCATACCTTTTATTTAAACAACTGATTTATCGTGTGCTTACTTTTCTCAATTAAATGCGATGGTCACACTTTAGGATACTTAAATTCAAATCACTATGTAATGGAAGTTATTTTCTTTTAGTATTCATGAGGAAGCGATTATAATTTAATAAATATAATCGCTTTCTCATGATATTCATTTTCTCGTGAATAATTTAACCAATGTGTTATGGCTTTCTCATACATACTTTTGAAAAATATTATTCGATTTTAAAATAGAGTCGATACTATTATTTCGATATATTTTTAGATGTACTCGATATGCTTAAAAATGTAACTACACTCATTATTTAAAGATGCCGAAGATCGTTCCCTTCATGATGAATTGTATTTCATTCAATTTATTAATTAAAAATATAATCTTATTTGGTTCTTAAAAACTTAATTGAAAACATTTATTTAGGTGATACATTTTTTTAATTATGTAAATTGCTGGTAAATCGCAGCTTAAAATTTTAAAAGAAAATATTAAAAAGCATGCCATAATATTTTGTAATAACTAAAGAAGAATTTTAAAATTTCTACAGGGTTATTTCAGTTTGATATATATATATATGTATATAGATAGATAGATATACATACATACATATATATATATATATATATATATATATATATATATATATACATATATATATATATATATATATATATATATATATATATATAATATATATATATAATATATATATATATATATTATCGAATTTGGTAATAAATTATTATTACTACATACATTTTTCTATTGAATAAGATGATGATTTTTCATGCTTTTTACAATATTTCAAAAAATAATGAACTTTTCATTTAGCATACAACTGCTAGTCCCAAAGCATGCATGTGTGTGTGTGTTTCTTTATTTTGCTTACATTTCTAATTTCTTAAGGGTTGTCTTCATTAAACTAATTTCAAATTGTTTTATGTATTAAAGCTACTTGAATGATTTTACAAAAAAGATGTAGTGTGTGTTTGTCAAAGTAGTGTTTTGATGTGATAGACATATTCACGTGTGGCAAGTAAAGGTGGTAAGTGGCGGCTTCTAATCTTTGCTTTGTTTCTGGTGGTAAAGGAACAAAGCAATTTAATGCTTGATGAATTTAAATCCTATATTTAAGTTATTCTACGTGACCTTGAGAAGTTTTCATTCAAATCTTAAAAATGTTAAAATTTCAAGTACCATTGTTTATTTCAGTGCTTATTTACTTTCCAGTTTATTGTAAGGAACAATGAAATGGTTTATTTATTGATTTTTTTTTATGTTTCATTCCTTCTTTATGGTAATATCTTGTTATTTCTCATCCCACTTGAAGGGAAAAAACAATTACTCAAATTCATAAACCCATCCGTTTTCGTGCCAGTGAATCATATTGAAGGATGTAAGGTGGAGCTTCAAGAAGTTCAAGACTGCAGAACAACAAAGATTGAAGTTTGATTTTTCTTCAAGTCTGCAAAGCATTTGACTGTGCAAGCAGGATTATCTTCACAGTTTAGAAGCAGGCATCAAGCAGAAGATCCCCTAAAGCATCTTTTCAGTTAAAATACGCTGCGACCATTGGCCCAGCCACGATTAGCGAACACCATCATGAGAAAAACACACTCACTAACTTCTGTACATTGCAGATTAGTTATTGTCGGACCAGGGATAGCCCAATGGGTGAAAGAGACCATATTTACTCATATTTGCCTCGTTTGAATCAATCTCCCTCTATTGGTACAACATCTTATCAAAAATAAGAGTTGCCCCTATTTAGAATACTAGGTAATTTGCTGTGTATTATGAATGTAAGTAAAAACAGTCAATTTCTAATATCATAGAGTAATAAATAGTTTATATGTGCTATTAAAATATTATTTTTAAGAAAAATAACTATACATGTTGGGATTCTTATCTGCTTACTTAATCATGATAAAATGAGAATCAAAGTGAAAGAAATTGATTAAAAAAAATAAATAAGTGGTCAACATTTTCGTGCATTGCACCTATCTAAATGCAATACATTTTTCATTTGCATACTACTATTAATAATAGATAATTATCTAAAGCTCATTATATAAAAAGAAAATGCTATGTCAGGTGTGGTCTGTTATAACATCACAGAAAAGGAAAGTGCAAAGGTACCTTTCATATCCAAAGCAATCTAATGTGTCATCTTTTGTCTGGTGTCACGCAGTTTTGTCGCGCACGCGACCTCTTTGAGAAAATGGCGGTGCGGTTCACCGAGCAAATAAAATTCTCCTTTCCAGTTGAAGGTAATCTTTTTTTATCGTTTGGCTTCGAATCTGCCAGTGATGTCTGCACACACACAAAAGGAGAATAATAAAAAAAAAACATTTTTATGAACGTCAACTAGTATGGAATCAGCTTGTAAAACATGTTACACGTCTACACTCGCTGCATTAAATTATCCTTTGAGATGACATTTCTGATGCAGTCGTCTGTACAAACAGTTGGTTTATTCCTTATTTTTATATGTTCGCCAAAACTTGTCACAAAATTTTTCTTCCTTTCAGTTTGTTGAAGCAGCAGCGATGTGTGTTTCTGTTTAATAATAACAGGACATAAAATTGCCAACGCGACTGCTATTTGCGGTATTGAAAAGATGTTGCCACTCTAAAATTTTTCAAAGCCGATATCGTTATTATAAAATAATTTTATGCGTATAACTAAAGTATCTTTAAACTTAGCTGTGAGATACGTTGATGTCAAGGAAAAAATTTGGAAGAAAAAAGAAATTTTTATATTTCATAGTGTAAATAACATTTTACTTGAAATGTTGGTTATTTGAAAATTATTATATATTGCTTGGAGAGTTGTAATAAAATAGTTAACTTTATTTTTAGTTGAATAATGATTAATGCTTAAATGGTAAATGAACATGACAATAAAATAGTGTATCATTAAATATGATTATTTAGATCTTGTCATTATATATTTTTCTAATTTTAAGTTTTTGGTAAATTAAAATGTGTATTTGAATGACGAAGCTGACAACTAAAATGGCAATGACTTGGTTGATTCCTCAAAAGATGTTCTTTATCAATATTAAATAACCCATGATTATATATTATTATTATTACTCTGCTATATTATTCAAATGAGAACTCAGAATCACGTGTTAAGAAAATAAAAACCTGTTATAATGTATTTTTGTCAGTTTTTCTTATTCGTATCTCTTCATTTTTGGCCATTAGCTCAATGAATAACGTTTGTTCATTAGAATTATAGTTAAAAGTGGATTCAAATTTATAGCAAATATTCCCATTTCAAATGGGAGTCAAAAATTACACAAGTAGTTCTATGGTATAATAGATAAATTGATGCTTTTATATACTTGTGTAGCAAAACCAATTTGAATGATTTTCTGAACATTAAACTGTTTTGAGAATTTTATTTAAGTCTCGTAGTAAGTCGTCTTTAAGTCTCGGAGAATTTTATTTAAGTCTCATCATTATTTAAATTTGAAACATAAAATTTTTTTTAAAAATTTTTAGTAGCAATCATTTTTTATGAAATATATTTTATAGAGAAAGGATAAATTATCAAAAGGTATGGGTAGTAATACCTTTTAAAAGAATGAGACATTTTTTTTCTATGTGCCGCTATAAAATTGCTTATGAGTGGTGATTTGTTAAATAGTGGTGAGGTCCGTATATTTGAGTAACTATGCAAAACTGCATCAAAAAAAAGAGAAGAAAACTATTGAAAGAAAGACACTTGCAAATATACATCAAGCATGGTCTTGTTATCTGATTAAGATGATCATAAAGAGAAATTACTCAAGTTTTGTGTTTATTTATCCAAAGAAATGAACAATCAAAACACTTCATCACTCAAAATAAAAGTAGTCATAAAAATATAAAAAATCTTTTTTAATACTAAAGCTACTTAATGAAAAGCTACTTAGCAGGTTACTACTTAGGTATCCGATAATATATATTTCTTAATGAAATTAAATATATGAATGAACTGTTGAAGTATTTGCAAAATGCATATTAAGTGAATAGAGATTGCAGTTTAAGTGGAGAATTTGGCAGAATATGTTTATCAATGTAATCATGAACTATAATTCTATTCATCTGGAAGCGATACCTACATACTTTACGGCTATTAAAGATACATAAATAAAATTTCTGTATCTTTAATAGCCATAAAGTATGTAGTTATTGATTCCAGATGAATAGAAATTTACAAAATACAAAAGCAATTTTAATTAGCCCTTACACTTAATTTTTATTAATATTTAACTTTTTTTGTAAATTTAGGATTTTTTTCAAAAATATTTTCTGACAGGAATATCTTCCTTGGTATAATATTAAAATTCGATTTTTTCTTCATTAAATACATTGCTGATGAATTATATTTTTCTAATATTTTGTTCTTTCTTATACCACAATTTTTACTCTATCTTACGAGTTAGGTCAACGGCTTTATCATTTATGTCCACAATTTCCTCAAAATTTTTTGACTATTCTTTTCAACTCACATTTTTGACACTGATTTTATAACTTAAATTTTCAATTTAATGATTTTTAAATTTTTAGTTTTTTCCTACTCTAAATTGAGAAAAATAAACGATTGTATTCTCTCAAATTGGAAATAAAATTTAGTAATATCTAATAAATAAAAGATATTCGCCATAAGGAGATCCCTAATAAATAATTTATTTTAACAGTTTTCTTTTCGCAAAATAAAAAATGACTTTTATATATATATATATATATATATATACTAGAAAAAATAAATCAGTGTGGCATTTGTAGCTGATTTATCTCCCCTGTATCGCGCAAATCACAAACTGCGGTGACAAAACAGCGAGAAATCCTTCCAAGACATCTCCCTCCCCACATCTTCTGAGCTTTTTATGTCTTTCCTCAAATGACGAAGGGAACGTTAAAAAGCTGTTTTTCGGATTGTTTTCTAAAACTGTCAAGCGATTTTTTCCTCTTACTTAATGCGTTCAGCTGTTGCAGTCTCTTTACTTTGGAACATGAAACCTTGCCTCGTCTTGTCTTTCATTTGAATTTTTCGTCTGAGGGATGGTCGTGTGCCGGTTTTATGGGATGGGTGATTTGTCGGCTGGGTATTTCAATTTTATCCCCACCCCTGTCTAAACTCTTGTTACCGTTGTCGTACGTCAAGAGCGATATTACTTTTTGAGTTGTCGCTTCTGTGTTGTGACAGCGTCATTTATTTACATATATCTCATTTTGGCAAGGATATGTTTACATCGACTTAGCACATTTTTGGGCTCTGAAGTCAGAAAAATAACTTCACTCCGTTGCCCTCGAAAAGTTTTTTGCCTTCTTTCACTTAATATGTATGCAAATCTTTGACGATAATGTTTTTTGCATTTGAAGTTTATTTTTAAAAACTCTGAAGAACATGTTACTAGTGTGTTGTTTGTACAAATAGAATACTGACTTTAACAAAATAAATTCTCAGATTACATCCAGTCGCATTTTTGCTCACTCGAAGCAGTGGCATTTATTCTGGCATATGTATTTTGTTTCTTTACCGTTAAATTAAAATCCTCAGAAAGGAAAAGTAAAACATCAAGGGAAAAATGTCTTGCATAAAAAATAATTAAGAAAAAACAGAACTTAGTTATGTATATTTCATACTGAAGTGTTCATGTTTGATAAGTAATTTTGTTGAAATAAATTTTCTATCCACACACATATATTTATCGATAATAAGCTTATTTATGAACAAAAATTCTTAACGTCTCTCTGACTACATAGAAACTTTTAGTCCATGGTTGCTCATGTACATGCAGACAGATTTGAGTATACTTTCAGAATAGAATACCGTATTGAAAATATATTCTAAGCTATCGGTTATGATCTTATGTGAATTGTGCAGACTTGCTCTCACAGGATATTGCCTTCTGTGAAAGCGTCAATTCCAGAGATACATTATTTTTTCAGAGGGAAATTCTTGAATTTTTGTGAAGGTGGACATTTGCATTTTTAGCTTGTGCAGCGAGAAAAATCAAACAAATTAAATGGCTTTTAATTTTTATGCATCATAGGGGTTGAGCCTCTAAAATTTTGAGCCAAAACAGAGCAGATTAACAAGATTTTGGGTGTATCTATACATAAAAGTAGAGTAGATTATGATTTTTGATCAGATAAATATCGCAAGAGAGACACAAAAATTATTCCAAGTGCTTCTGAATCAGTGTCAATTAATGAGGTTGGCACCATAAGTGTTATCCACTTTGCCATATATCCTACCTAGGGACATTAACTTTTGCTCATAAACCATACTTTACCGTGTTAATATATTCACTCAAAGGAATAAAACGGGCCGTGGTAGCCTAGTGGTTAGGGCATTGATATTCGGTCCGGAATGGCGGGGTTTGACTCTCAATGATCCACCGAGTACACGCAGTCTACGTGCTTGTTAAATCTGTGGAATCGAAAGTGCTGTGGTCAGTCGTTAAGCAGTTACCATGAGTGTAATAGCCTGGAGAAAATTTCTTCCCCTCTCTAGATCAGTATCAAAATTGAGAGTGCATCCTCTGGTGGTGCCATCTAACGGAAGATTTTAGAGTAAAGAAGCACTTTCACCTTCGTGGTGCTGGTTAAACGAACGAATCACCTTACTAACTTAAATTCACATAGCCAGTGGCATAGCTTTCTTGGCTTGTCCAAGTGTCATAAGTAACGATGGAAATGAAATGCTCAGTTCTACCATTGAGAAATAATATAAAATGTATACTGTGTTACTCGTTTTCTTATACTCATCTAACAAGATACGTTTTCCAGTTCTTTTTTCTCGTAACAAATTACTATTCACTATTTTAAAAAAAAAAACTCTTCCATAAGACAATATGTTATGGGGTATCAAAATAAATATAACAGCTTTGAGTTTTTGCATTATCTACGGCATGAAATGAAGAAGGATACAAGTTATTACGAGACTTATAAATGAACCAGAACTGAATCTATTAACTGTTTTTTTATGATATGATCAAAAAATGAACGGGTGGTTGAATCTTTTCAAGAGTCCGACTCTTTGGCACGTATGTCTCAGTCTAGAAAGGATATTTCCAATTTTGCAAAAACCACAAGTGAAAACAATGTGTTAAAGCTAAAACACATACTAGAATTTATATATTAAATCTATTCAATTTTTTCTTATACAATGAACGTAACTGGAAGTCCAACTTGATTAATAGTTTTACTCCTTTAAACTTTTAAAAGCATTTATTCAATCTTCTAAATGTACTGGTGAGAATCATTAAGATAACGACTCCAACAATTAGTGCCATTGATTGCGGTAATTCTGAAAGCGAACAAGCTTATGCGATGGAACTATTCGGGGTTTGTTATGAGAACGAAACATAAATTGTGATAGTTTAATTCCACGTTAACTGTGTAGAATTGAATAGAATGCTGGTATCAATTTTCCAATGAATGAAAGCAAATGAACATTTTTTGTAATGAAATTTCTCAAAGTATAAATTGTATTGTCGTGGCTTGTTAAGGGAGCGTACGAGTTTGTATTCATTAGGTTTGTTTGTCTTAGTATTTCAGGAAAGTGGGGAAAATTTAAGATGAGAAATACATTTCTTTTGACCATAATTGAGAATTTTATATGAGTATTCTCAGTATTTTAAGATTAAATTGAATGCATTGTTGAAATATTTGACAAATTATAGTCTCAGGTTAATATTTTAATTTTGCATCATTGATCATATATAGAGCAATAGTTCATTGATAAATTGTAAATTACGTTTATTTCCGATGCCGAATAATGCGTAAGTATATTTTGAAGAATAAAATTGAATTGCAAAGGAAATATCGCATTGTATGTTTCAATTTCAGTAAAATATTTTTTTAATAAAATTGAACAAATTTCAATAAAAATATATTTTGTTGACAATTTTCCTTAAAAATTTATTTCATAAAAATAATTTTTAACTAAAAACAAGCTTTTTTAAAATGTTCATTTGAGTTTACCTGCATTGTTTTCTGCTTGATGCACAATAAATAAATTTTATAATGAATAATAATTATTGCTTAAAAAAAAGACATTATGCGGTCATTTTTATGTGGAGTATTAACTCTGTAAGAAGTTATTTGTATGGGCTGAAAATATCGATGGAAAATGACTTAGAATATACTTTTCCTGAAACATTTCCAGAAGCTTCTGTTCCGGTGGAACTAATTACTTCCTTCCAGGAATCATACATTTACTGCTACAGATGATAGTCCATGAGAAGATTTCCTTTGCAGTCTGGATTAATTTGTCTTTTATCAAAAGTTATCACACTTATTACATCAGCATTCAGAACAAATCAGCATCAAAGCTATCACTTTTATCGTATAACTTTTCTTAACAGTTGATTATTCTTGATTAAAACATCTGAATGTGGAATCAGTTTTTTTTAATTTGTTCCCTAATTCTAAGAATCGCAAAAGAGCTGGTATCTATTGACCTAGATAATTTTGATTTTCTGGCCTTCTTAATTTTCTTCAGTAATTTTCCCTGGCAATTTTTTAGGTAGATCTCTCTCTCTCTCTCTCTAAAGCTTTATAAAATTTTCTCACTCTAAATTATTTTTATCATAATTACATCATATAGTAAGATAAATATTATAATTTTTATTTAAGTTGCCATTTTTAATTCTTAACTGTGAGCCAACCGATGACTGAGTGGTTAGCGTTTTTCTTTCCTAAGCTGCTGGTCCCGGGTTCGAATCCTGTTTGGACATGAATGTTTCTCTCTTTATCTATCTTTTTCTGTCCATTTTTCCGCTCTAGCCTTCAGTTCAACAGTTCATGGGCTCGAATCCCGTCTTGGGCATGCAAGTTTGTAGTGGTTCGGAATCCACTTTAATCCGTAGGTCCCGGTCTAATTAGTCCTCTTGTGCAAAAAATGACCATTGAGTGACAAACAAACCAAACTGCCCATTCTTCTGATATAATAAATGAGTGTGGCTCACCCGATCTATAGGTTTGTGGTGGTGTGATAATGCTACTTGCCTCCGTGATTTGGTTCACAGTTGCCCACTGGGTAAAGATAAATGAGTAGCCACTTCTGATCTTGTTCGTCCACTAGTGCTCACCATGGAGAAAAAATTCTTAACTATGATAATTTTTATCTTATAAATCTTAACTATAATAATTTATAAGGATTTTGTTCAAAATCTTGCACTTCACAATCTACTTAGAAATAAAAATTTATCTTAGAGAATCAGGTGGTTGATTTTTGCAGGATTTATTGACATTTTTGTGATCTTTAATTTAATTTTTTGTGTTAAATTAAAATAATTAATGCGATCATTACAATATGAATTAACAACAAATTTTGAAAAAAAATTATCAAAAAACGCAAAATGAAAGGGTAAACTAAAAACTGTTTGGGTAAATCACACAGTATGTTTGTCAAATAGAAATAATAACACTTTACCCTGAGACATAATTATTTATCTTAATCATTTTCATAATTCATTTTTTGTGCACGTTGCTAATTGTTTTCTCATGTTGTTCCGCTATTTTTTATTTAAATAATTCTGTTAAAATTAAAATTTTTGCTGTTTAGTAAAATTAAATATAGCAAATAAAAAATCACATTTTGTTGTTTTAAAAAAAAATTAAGAATTCATTTTAGATGCATGAGAAAATACATTAGAAACATGCTTCTTCATAATATTCGTTACTGTTTTTGTGTTTCACTTTGCTCCGAGCCAGCAGATTTCCCTCTCCTAACACTGTCCTACCCAACATAGGAACTTGATCGCCAAATGAGGCAACCTGGTCCCTCGGAAGTTGTAAATGACTCCATTTGGCATCACGGACCATGTCTGAAACCCAAAGGCAGTCAGCCAAATACTCCTCTGAAAGAAGAGAAACAGAAAGATCAGAGAAGAGAGTAGAAGAATAAAGGAGAAGAGAAAATGAGGATGGGGAGGAGGGAAAAAAAAAGAAAAGAAAGGAAAAAAGAGACTTTGCCTCCCTTTCGCCGTCTTTACGCCTGTCAGGATAGTTCGCGAAGTAATGTCCTTCCGGTGGAAATGGAGGGAACAGGTCATCAAACAACGAGATTTCGCTGGTCACGAAAAAGATTCCGATGATGCTTCAGCTTCTATATCGATTCTCTTTCTGTCTCTCTCGCCGTTGTATCGATCTTCCTTTCATTTGAAAAAATGAAATAGAGAGTGATTTTTTTTTCCTTCTTTCTTGTGTTGCTGTGGGATAGAGCGAAAAAAGGAGGGTGGTCCAAGGTCAAATCTATAGTCAGAATCGTTGATTTAGTCTGGAAATGAAAAAAATTCCATATTGCATTACTTTATTTCTTTGTTTAACTCCTGAATAAAATGATATAGTTGTTTTACTTATGTTTCATCAAAAGAAATGGCTTTGAATTAAATCACGGAAAGAGATATTAACATATAAGGAAATTGTCCTTGTGTATGATATTTGTTCTACTGCTGAATTAACTTTATTAAAAATGTTGTCACGTGGAATTGAATAATTATGAATTTTCTTTGCCCCTAACCTCCTTTTTGGCATAATTTATTAAAAATATATTAAAGTTCGGTAAAAGAAAATATTAGAAATTAGCATAAAAAACAGGCACAATTTTTTATGCTTACTTGCAATACGTTTTTACATCTGAAACACACACTGTCCCTTTAAAGCCACAAATATTTATTAAAATCTTAGTTAAAATCTTAAAAATAAAGATCAAGATATTTCGTAAAGTTGAATTTCATAACTTCAACATCAATACCATGAAAAACTAATCGGAACTTATTTTAAGGCTTCCCTTTCCATTTATGATCTGCATTTTTTTTTTTTTATCATGGCATGAGAACGTCACAACAGTTTTTAAAAACAAGAATTGAACTTGAATTCCTTAAGCAAAATCCCAAATTGTTCACTATAGTTTTTAATCCTCCTTATTGAATTCAGATTCCTATTGCAGATTTGTACTTTCTTTTTTTATTAAAAAAGAAGGATTTACATTTTATTACGGACAATATTTTTCAAGCACTATATTTCACTTATTAATACGTTTCGATTTCAAACATTAAAACATTGTTCGTAGTGCATATTCTTATACACAAATATACTTGCATCTATTTATACTTAAAGCTGACTAAAAGCTTCTTTGCCTGGAAAATATACTGTTTCAATGCATGACCTAAGGCAATTTGAAGGCAAAAACGGCTCTTCATGGTGAATTTCTGTTTTTGCCTCATTACACAATGATCACATTTGTTCCACCGTTCCTTCCATTTGCAGCTCATCTAAATATCTGAGTGGCTTTTCCGCCACGACAGCAGCCAAATTCCTCGCCATTGACTGAAACGGATCATAGAATTTAACTTCTTCACACTCGATCGAATCGCCAATCATCATGTTTATTTAAAAACGTGAAATAGAAACCTCGATGTAGTGTAAACTATCCATGAAAAGTAGCTGACTGCAATACACTGTAATAACTGTAAGTTTGGTCTATCATCTTACATAAAAAAGTGAAGTATCGATGCGCAACGCATTTTTTTTTTTTTTTTTTTTTTTTTTTGAAACTGTGAAAATGCTCTGAAGGTGAATTGAAAAATGCACTGCATGAAATATCAACTTTGCTAGTTAAGTGGTTTTTATTCTAAAGTTCTAGATATGTCGTAAATTTTAAAGTTGGTGGTACTCACTTAACTGCTAGAGAAAGCTTCTATTCTATTTTTAAAATTTCGAAATAATGTTAACAATGATGCAACTTTTGATAAAATTTAAAAAATTCTAATCCTTATACTGTATAGTGCTAAATTTTAGAAAAGAAATATACTCCATTGTGTAATTAATTTAAATGAGCAGAGTCAAGGGACTTTTATTTAATTGAAATTTAATTCTATAACTTTAATGTTATATTAAAAATATACATGAAAATTATCTTTTATGAAGTTTTTAGTATAGAAAAATGAGTAAGAACTGTTTCTTTAATAAAAATGTATATTTAGTTTATACAGATGTGACTATCTCACTTATTTTTTTTCTCTTAATTTGATTGTAAGAACTAGCATTTAATTTAATTATAACAAATCAAATTTAAATTATAGAATAGAATCTTTATAGGAAATTTTTATTTCATTAGTATTAATGTTATCAACTATTATCAATTTACATAATGAATTTCAATAGATAACAAATGCAAACAATGTAAGGGGATACATAAGTTATGAAAAGGGTCAATCTAAGCTATATTTTCATAGGGTCAAATACCTTCCAATTGATGTGCCATGAATATTTGGAAAGGATATTATCTTTTTAGCAATAATCCTCACTTAAATTCTAAAGGGGTTGACTTTGTTCAAGCTTTGTTCAATAAAAATCAGCTATGTAGGTCAGCTGCCTGAATGCGACAAATTATGTGACAATGAAAAATATAAATATATACAACATGTCTTTCAACGTATAAATGTGAAATGGCTTTTAATTCAACCTTTGCAAATTTTTTTTGAAATCAAGTCCAAACTTAAGATTTCGCAGTGAAAGTAATTTCTCAAAATTTCATGGCTTTGAAGTATTAAAATAAAATTAAAGTATTTTAATCTTTTTTTTTATTTATTTATTTTTTTTACACTCCATGTAGTTTTTATCTAAATAAGTTCTTGCTTTTGATTTCCCCTCTAAATATTTTTGATTTTTTTACTTTAAATTACATTATTCCAGTAGAATGAGCAAACAGCCTTTAATTCAAGCTAATACTAACAATATCTATCGGTAAATATTGTAGGCAGAGGGAAATTATTCACGCGCATAGTCAAATTCCGAATCAGTGCACACGTGGTCAAATGCATTCTCAAATTCCAAAACAAATCCCATACAAAGAAAATAAATTGAAATATTTTTTTAATGAATTACATTGTTTTCTTTTATTTATTTGAATGCGATGCCATTACACAATCCGTCTTGCTATCAGCAAGAGAGAAATATATCCAGATTTTGGGTGCAATGAAAATTTGCTTAATGAACAGCATAATTCCGTAAAAGCGCAAAGTTCGATACTACGAAATTCTCATTACAATCTAATTTTTTCAGTTTCCAAAATTTCGCTGTTTTTATCACTGAAAATGAAGCCCGGTGGCTTAGTGGTAAAGTTTCACTCTCCCAAGAGTCAGGTCTATGGTTCGATACTCGGGCTGGGCAAAGTCGATTCACCTTTTCATCCCTTCCGTGGAACGGGAAACTGAGTATCAAGCATGTTTGTGAACTAAACACTGAGGGTTTCGCGTTAGGCTGATTAGCTAATCGGGACATATGCTTTGCACCCCAGGGCCTCTCGGTCAAGAAAAAAAGATGGGCACTTGGCCCACATGGGTCGTCATGCCACATTTTAGTTTATAATTGAAAATTTCATTGCAAACAAAGTGTTGATCCAAAGAAGAAATATCTTTGCTTCCAGTTTATTCTAATGAAATCCATTTGTACAGGATAAGACAACTCAGTGTTTTTGACACTATTAAAATTTACTACTTCTATAAATAACAAGTTAATGAAAAATTTAATACAACAAATACATTAATATGTTTTTAGAAATCGCTGCAAATAAATCACCTAAATATTTCTTCATTTCTTAGAATAAAATTCTTTATTTATTTATTTTAATAAAGTGTAGACTAAACTCAAAGAATTTGGGGTCTTTTTTGGTTCATTATTGCATATAATCAAAATATATTTTATACAGATTTAAAAAAATAAAGCTAATTTTCCTAGACACCAAGTATATATGCCTCAAAAAAAATATAATATAATAAAATATTAAATGATATTTTTATAACATTATAATCTTGTGCAAAAATTCCCCAGACATTAAAAGCAAACATGAATTCTGTTACAACTTAATCCTGAAGCCGTTTTTATCCGGAAGCGTGTGCCTGGAATTAGCAATTCCAATGCTTGAACGTCACGTGATTGAAGACGTGTACAAGTTGTTTTGAATATTTGTCATATCTTAGGTTCTTTTATTGGTATACAGATTTTTCCTGCTTGATTGATAAGACATGTTTGATGCCAGCCTCCGAAAAAAAGACTGCAAAGAAATAAGTTAATTAACTTTTTTTACGCGAGTCGTCATAAAAAAAACTTGGACGTGTGTTTTTTCATGTACAACTGTAACTGTGTACGTGTAGAGTGTGTAATGTCAGGGCATCTATTCGTAAACATGAACTTACTGAAGGTGAGAATTTTTCAAAGTTTTATATGCATTGCAGCGGTCGTCTGATGCAATCGCCCCCAAACTTTTGTTTATTTATTGTTTAGAGCTTACAGGAGAGAAGAAAAATTAATTTTTTATACTTTCAGAAGAGGAAGCAGTAAGTAAGTATTTAAAGTTGAAACACGTCATACTCATCTATTTTCTTTGTTTATTAGTTGCATAAGAGTAAACTTTTTATAACATTGGAAAGATGTTTCTTTCGCAACATAGTATGTTTTTTTTAAAAAAGAAAAATAATAATAGTTTCCTCTTAACATTTAGAATGTTATAGCTAAAATTGCAGTGAAAGCAACTATTTTTGATGTGAAACTATTTGCAACTTTTCAACATACTCCATTAAATATTGCATACACAATATTATTTTAACGAGAAAAATTAATTGGAATGATTAAATAAAATCTCTTGAATGAGTAAATGTTGTCAAATTGCAAATAGTTTCATATTAAAAAAAGATGCTTTTACTCCAATTATAACTTACAGAATTCTAAAAGGTAAAGAAATGCCAGCTGTACTTATTTTCCATTGCTATAAAAAGTTTATTTATCAAAATGAATTTTCAATTGCATATAAAAATGCTAGCAAATTTTCTACATTTTTGAAAAATATTTCAATATACAGTAAAATAGCTTAAGTCCAATTAATGTATTAATTAGTTTATTTAGAAGAGTCTCAAGCACATGACTCCTAATTTGCTAACAAACCTATTTTAACTGCTATAAGATTAATATAATAATATTATATATAATAAAATGATGTTAGAAATATTCTGATTATATAAATCATTTCAAAATAATATTATGTAATTCATCAAAATATTTTTACAATTGTAGCTCCGTTATATTTTATATAAATACCTAATCATAAAACAAATTCTACTTGAAAATATATTAAACTTCTTTCGAAATGAAACTACTATAAATATTATATATATATATATATATATATATATATATATATATATATATATATATATATATATATATATATATATTATATATATATATATGCTTATGATTACTTTTCTGACTTTTTGCTTGTGACTACCTTTAGAAAATTCTAAATTTTTTCTTATTACTTTTGTTACTAAAATTAGTGAATTTTGTCAATTTGTCAAAAATAATTAAAAATAATCGGCTCATAATTTTGAAAAATTTTTAGAAGTTGAATGTGTATTGACTTTTTAGGATACATTTTTAGGTAAAATAATTCTTCTATTGTTATTAAAATATTTTACTTATAGTTATCTTGAAGTCAGTCTTTTATTACAGATTATAAATTATTGTTAAGAAAAATTTTGCTTTTCATGAATTAAATTTAGAGGAGCAATCATTTTTGATAAAATGTTGTGTATTCCTTTTCTTTGTTTGTTTATTTAAATAATTATTTTATAAATTCTAATATTTTTTTTCTTTTAACTAATTCTACTTCATACTAGTATCATGAATGCAGGAAAACTCTTCAGAGAGAGAAGTGCTGTATAAACAATTCTCCTCTTTTACCATAGATTTATAACATTGAGTTATAACAAAACTAACAGGCTTTATAGCATAATTATAATGTAATTAAACTAATAGTTTTATTCTAGTATTATTTTGTCCGTAAACAAGGTATAACAACAATTCGATTTAAAACTAATTTGTTAAATATTTAATTTGGATAAAAGTTAGGTTGAAGATTTACTAAAAGACACAAAATTAAAGTATAAAATGGTTACGAGTCATCATAATGGTCGTATCTACTGTTTACTGTAAAATCTGCTCAGAGGAATATGATATATATTTATTTTATATATACATATTATGTTTTCTCCTTTTCAGGCACTTTACTATGGGTATGCTTAAGAACTTGCAATTATTTTAATTATTAGACCATTAGTAGTAGTGAAATAATCTAATCCAATTTTAAGTGTTATAAAAGCATTTTTCGGAGGGAAATGTAAAAAGCTATATTCTATGATTTGAGTTTATAAAAACATATAAAAATTCATATGGTAGAATAAATGAAGTAAATTTTTGAGAATTTGTAATTATTATTTCCCATGATAAGTAGAAACTCCCACAACATCTCTTAGGGAAAAAAAATAGGATATTGATATCCACAAAAAAGCCTTATAATTGTCGTGATTTGGTGGACCATCCACTCATGTCTCCAATCAAAATGTTTCTATCTTCATTTAGCGTAACAGTTTGTTGTACATTGCTTCATTTTTATTAGGTATCCAGAAAGTTAAATGCACCTATTAATTTTGAAATATATTATATACAGATGCATCGGGCTGCATTTGTTATCACTGGGTCATTTTTATTTTAGCAAAGCCTTAAATTTATAGGGAGTGGAAGTTTACATAAAGGAGGGACCTAAGAGCAATATCGTCTTCCTCATTGACAAGTGGTTCAAATTCCAGATAATTTATTACATTAATAGTAAACTTCTTAAGCTAATAACCAAACGATATTGTTTAACATTTTTATTGCACTTGTTTCGAAAGAGAATTAAAATATTTATTGTTTCAGTATATAATGACACAAAAGACCAATCGAGTTACTAGATAACTAGTATATTTTTTTTTTCATTTGAAGAACTTAATTTTGGAGATTAGAAATAAATATAATATTAAAAAATTTCAAGTTAATTGCTTATACTATGAATGATTTAAATTGGATAAAAACTTTTGCTGTTGGAATTCATTAAAAAATATAAGAAGATTTGTTTTGTTACTGTTGTTAGACTTTTGTACCATGAATAAAAAAAAAACAAACTAAGATATTCGTTCGATCTTTTTTACTCATAAAATAAATTTCCCACTTAAATAATACAAATAACATCTTTTCTGTTTGGGAATGGATTACAGTATCACCGGCTCAACTAAAATTCAGAATGGTGTGAAAAAAGGGCAATTCCTAAGCAAAGTGTTCCACAAATGATGTTTACATCCGCGACACCTCCTTCAAAAGGACCTTACTTCTTGGGGGGGGGTAGACTTCTCTCTTTTGAATATGCCTTTGAACAACTTCTATAGGGCCTACAGAAAAATGCCTTTCAGAGAGCAACGAACAGTTTTCCATCTTTCCGCTTTCAAAAGACTTTTTCAAGCGGCGTTGAAAGTAACTCTTACAAAGCACATCAACGCCACCTGCCGGCAATCAATAGCAGTCTCTTTCAGAGTAGAAAACCGAATCTAAATTTCTGGCCAGTCAGAAGCTAGCAGGAAGACGGAGAGGATGTGATCGTTTTCGTTGGACAGTCGTTATTTAAATGCGTGAAAAACAAGGATACCGTGTGCGGTTTCTTTGTGTTGTTTGCCTTCTCTTTAATGTGCTATGGTGATTGGAATAATTAAATGGTGAGATATCCATCGCTTCATCTACGCGCGTGGTACAGGTGATTGAATTACGGTGTTTCGAATATTTTTTTATGTTCGACTTCACCGATCATGCTCTACGAAATAATCATCATTCCCTCTTGGATTTACCTAGTGGATATTCTTTGAATTACTGTATTGAACATTAAGATCACAGTGTTCTCATGATTGGCTTCTTTATTTTAAAAAATACCGCCAACTTGATAAAAAAGTAGGAAGTCGCAACTTAAATATTGCTGATCCATTTTTATCTGCAAACCTTGATATTTTTGGATAAAATTATTCGGAACAAACTGGATATCTTTCAATTTCAGTGAACTTTTAGGTAAGTTACAGTTTTCAGACTTATTATTCAAAGAAATTTAAAACTGATGTGTGTGATTATATTTATGTCAAATTCACATTTAATGCATAAGTCTCTTTCTCTTATGGGTTTTTCAAAAATATTCTTTTGTTAACTTTAGATTTTTCAAATAAAACATTAGAGAAATATCGAGTTTATGATCAAATGTTGATGTGTGAGAAAACACATCAACATTTGATCATAAACTCATTTTCTAACTTCATTCCATCGTGCTTAAATATTTCACTAATTAATTCATTATTATTTATCTCAATATGCAACTTTTTCTTCACCAATGAATGAAGTCTACACTTTATTTTGATGTAATTACAATTCCACTAATATATTATGATTTTTAAAGTCAGGAATTTGATGGAAAAAAACTTTTTTTTGTAATCATAAATGCTTTTCATGGTAACACAACAATCTCGTGTGAAAGGAGTAAACTGTTATGTCAATAAATTCGCTAGTTTTTATTATTATTTTGATGATTTGCGGTTGTTTAAGACTCAATTCAAAGAAAATTATCTGTGGTCGATTTGAATAGTCTTAATAAAATAAATATAGGTCTAGTGTCATCGTGTAGTAATTGTTGATCAACAAAGAACTATTTTGAAGTGGAAGCTTGAAAGAATGCATATCCTTCCCCATTAGTACTATTAAATGATGACTCATCATTTGTGATAGAAATAAATTCAGTTTGCGTAACCAGTGTTTCTACAATTCCCGGTTTCTTTTTTATGAAGCGGCCTATTTCTATGAAACATCTCCCTTGATAGCATACAAAGGTGCAAAAATAAAAGTTTTACAAGTTTTCATTTATTAGAAATCCACTACCATAATCACAATGAAGTTATCCTTCTTCCTTTAAATTTTATCACTAAGCAAATGATTTCAAAGACAAAACAAGCTTGAAAGAGATGCATTTTATTTCACCAAAAACGTCCACTCAAGTGAATAACTGTTGCCATTTAATGCCAGAAATAATTCAAAAACACAGGCATTCGTCACTAGATTGAATAACAAATTCAAATAGAAACTTTTCCTCTTCAAACAATCAAACAATTCCTATTATTAAACGCGCTGTTTTCCCATTATTTTTCTAACTTTTTATTTGAAGGTAACATATTTATGCTGTCAGAAAAGAAGCAAACGTGTGGTGATTGCCTCACATAATTTTTCTAATTGAATTTTTGTAATAAATAGGTTTACAAAAGAAAAACTTCTATAAACATAATGAAACTCATTAACAAAACAAAATAAACGTATCACAAGGCTTTTGTTTGTCTGTTTTTCTATCTAGTTTATTAAATAAAAAAATAAAAACAAAGAATATAAGCAGATTATTTGATCTTATATTCTTAAAAGTAATTTATTATCTTTGGATTATTAAAAATAATAAAATCTTCACAGTTTTGAAGTACTTCATCTATAGCTGAAAATTATATTATTCCAATTCAAAATATTTTTCCTTTTATAATACATCTACATTTCTCTATATATATTTATCTGTATATCAAGTTATAAATTATGCATTGCTTATACATTGTATGTTCATAATATGATATCAGAAAAAGCAAATAATTATTACAAAGTTTAACAAGAAAAAAAAGTTTTTGTTAAACTTATATATGTTACCGGAATACTTCAATTTATTGAAATATTTATAATTGGAAACGTATGCAATTCAATATGAATAATTTTTTATGACTGTACATTATTGAACTTTAAATAAATTAGCTTAATTTTAAAAAATCCAAGAAAGTTGTACCTTTTAGATTTTATCTATCATTATATATTTTTTGATAAAGCTTAACATTTTCATTTTTTATGTGTTTTTTACTTATAAGTTGGTTTTTAAGTTGGTCTTTTATTTAGAGATTTTAATTAATTATAATTAAAAGTACAAAAATGCAAAACTGTTTGTTAATAATAAATAATTAATATATTAAAACTATTGAATTTTCCCAATTAAAAGTGTCAAAATGCTCTAAAAAAGAAACTGGAATTAGGAAAAGTGTGTGATAAAAATATTTTTCATCTTCTTTGAATGAAATTATCTATAAGCAATCTATATATTTTCTATAGTTGCTTTTATATACTTAATGAAAATTATAGTCATAATATTAGTTTCTTTATATGGTGATTTTTTTTTGAAATCGAAGTTATTGCTTAATTTCAATGAAAATTGGAAACAATTCATTTTCACGTCATTGCTGGATATGTTAAATTTTTGTATAATTAATAGAAAAATTTTAGAAAATGTCGGACTCTTCTGAAATTATCAACTGAACATTCTTTATAAAATTACATTTTTTTATGCGAATGTGTGCGTTTCCGATTTATTAAAAAAATGTGATTTTATTTATTACTCACATATAAAGCAAATTCTTCTATACATTATAAATTAATCTTCATTATACTTAAAGGCCACGAATTAATTACATTTGGTAATAAAATACTGTTGAGAACATCTGATATGTACATTTTATTAAAGATGTCTACACGAACATAATTGTTTGAATTAATTTGTGCCCAGAATGTTGTGAAAGTATGTATTCTCTCCGACAGCAAGCAAAAAAAAAAATGGTAGAATCAAAGTCTATCAATTTGAATTGATATTAACTTTAACTTAATGTAAAAACTTCGAATGAAACTGATTTTAAGTATTTTGTTGAAAAATTAATATAACAACAGTATTTCAAACTACCAGAAAACAAGAAATGGTTGAGAAAATTACCTTCAACTATTCAAAATATATACGTTGAACTATTTGAACGAAATCCAAATACAGTTGACAAAAATTACATCGTTTTTGTTTTCCCGTACGCTTATCTGACGAAGTGAGTATTTGTAAATTATCTGAGCTTCTATTCTTTGTGATACATGTGAATATGAATTTTTTTTTATGTTTCTAATTGCATTATTAGAAGTAAGCTGTAGTCAGAATAATAAACAATAAAACTAAAGGTAACATGAACTTAGATAATAAAACTGAAACCACAGTAATTCTTATGCAAAATTCTCCATTATTTCTCCCTCAAATGTCCCGAGCTCAGTGCAGAGCAATAACTAATCTCAGAAATATCAAGGTGGAATCAAAATTTGATTTTGATAATTTTTTAGAAAATGGCGGCAACGATAATGGAAGAAAATAAATAACTTTAGTTAATCAGCATAACATTTTAGCAGGAACAACTTTAATGTTATTTTCATAAAACTTTTCGTTGGGCAACATTTTTCAAACTTTAAATTCTCTCAGTTTTGTCTCTATCATCAAAGAATAAAAATTAAGTCTTCAATCATATGTAAATAAGACTGTAATGAGTATTATTCAGCCGATCATCCATCGTTTTGCAAAAATAACTGTAGTCAAAGATATTTGACTTGATTTTCCCGATTCTGTTATATATTCTACACATTCTACTTGAATATAATCTCATTGAAAAATTTTCTGGTGTTGGAAAGTCTTATATATCAAAATTTAAAAGTACAGTTCTCATTGCTCAAAACTTAAAAAACAAAGTTGCTTCTAATTTTTTATTTTCTCTTTACAAAAGACTCCTATTTCCATTAAGAAAAATTAACATGTGCATTATTTGTTAGGTGAATTGAGCAAAAATTGAAAGAAAACATTGAAACAGTATTAAATTGACAGACAGGTAACATTTAGATTTTTATTGATGTGAAAAATCATTAAACCAGAACAGTTTATGTAAATACGTAATACAAATTCATCATCTTTTCTGCTTCAAGGTACCTCAAATGCAAAATGCGCCGGAAAGATAAAAAAAAAAGCAGAAAAGAACGTTTCCTTTTTATCAAGACGTGGGTTTATCTCGTCAAGATAGATAATGCTCTTTCAAACTAAAACCACTGATTGTTTTCATTTTATTTTTTGTATCTGGAGATACCCCATCTCTCCTTCCCACTTCTTCTCAACTTAGCGAATCGCCTGGATAACCGCCAAAACTGTAAACCGTCACTTCAAATGAAAACAAATGACTCAAGTACTGAGCGAAATGTTTGGAGAAGGAGGAAGAAAAACATCTCTGAAGAAACAACTGTAAAAGAAAACAACAATCAGGCTGAGAGCCGTTTTGAAACATAAATTTCGCCATTAACCCGATTTACATTTCCATTCTTCTGTTGTTCACTTTGTATATGAATCCCTAATGCCGTAAATCCAGCGAGGATTTCGCTTTGTTGTTTGCATAGCACATCCTTCGAAGAACTTGGTTACTTGCAAGATTGGCGGTGAATAATTTGTCGAAGTCAAAAATGTCTGTTTACTTGCCAAATCGTTTTCCCAAATTCACTTTTGCTTGCAAGTCCTACAAGCAATTTCAAAGTGGATTGTGGATTGTATAAGTACTCTGTGTTTTGTCCGTTTTATGTGGGTTTGTACTTCTGTATGAAAACAAAAGTTACTCTCATGTTTTATTTGCAATTTTTTTGCTTTATTTTCATGAATAACCAAATTTGTTTTTCTTTCGTTTCTACAAAAATACAAACATTTTTTTCAAGGTCTGACCTGTTTACATTATGAGTTATTAGTTTATGAAATTAATTTTGTTAAATAATAGGCTCTACTAACAATGATATTTATATGTATTACAATAGGGTATCCCTTGATTTTTTGGCGATGTTTTTAACGCCAAAATGTGATTAACAAGATGGCCGCCACGCAAAAACTGTAAAAAGACAAATTAAATTTTATCACCAAATCATGGGTACCCAATTTTACATTGAACTCTTCACTATGGATGATATCCATTTAGTTATATTTACACTAATTACTACAAATAACATTATAATATGCGTACCACTTATTTCATTGTTATACATAAAATAATTTTTAAGTTTTCTAAATATTATTATATTGGAATATTTACAACATGAAAGTCATGATAAAAATATATACAAGAATATAAATTAATATGTAATAGAAAAACATACAGCAGATCACAATTGAATGTATACATTTTAACTCGATTGCACCTTAATTTCAATCAAAAAAACATACATGAGAATTCAGAGAAACCATCTCATTTAGTTGCACTACATTCACTGACAATTTTAAAAATACATTGAAAGTAGAAAATACTTTTCTATGTCTTAAGAATTGGTAATTCCCTTTGGCAATTTTAAATTGATTGCCCAAAAAATTTGATAGATGTGATCAAATATATTATTGAAAAAATGCTAATGATATGGTATGTTAAATAAAACAAATATTTCCCCTTGAACAATAAATATGTTTTTATAAACTAGAAGCATGTTTCAAAGATAATGATGCGAAAATTCTATCGTAAATTTAAATACATATTGTTTTGAATTTTAGAATTATTTATACTTTCTATTATTCTAATAATAACTAATGCTGTCACAGTTATTATGAAAAATCTCTATATTTATTCAGGTTTATCTTTGTGTTTTATTATCGTCCTTCAATTTAAATGGAAATTCAATACTTTTGTAATTTTCAATCAAATTGTTCTTATATTAAGAAGATATTATGAAATCTTCAGTAATATTTTTTTTTCAAAGTAAATAATCTCAAATAAAATTTCTCAAAATTAGTTTTCTTCATATTTATGATGAGTTTTGATGAAAGAATATTTTAATATTATATCACATATCATAGTATTCAGTTTTTTTAATAATATAAAATTTATTGTTGCAATAATATCTCGCTTAGCATAATAATTTAATTAATTAATGTATAATCAATTAAACTCCAAGGGCTTATCATGCCTTAGTGACAGGAGAAGGATCTTCTGATTTGATGGTCTTAGGTTCGGTCGCATCCACTATTAAAAAACAAGTGATGAATGTTGCACTTCTGCCTTTAGCATGCTCATCTGTAATTGTGAGTGCTTGGAAGATTTCCACCTTTTCTTTCCAACATGCAGATGGTCCGCTATCTATGAATTGTTTCTAGTTTTATTTATATCCATAATACGTAGTCCAAACTTTAAAAAAGTACGTTGACATAAATTATACAATTAATTTATATAGAACTTTGTTTTATTAATTTGTGCTTAAATTATAAAACTATTTAAAAGGATGTGTTAAAGTAATATAATTAATGATTTGTTTGAGCCTTTTAAGATATGTATGAATATTTTATGGCAGAATTAAATTAATTACATAAACTAGGCAGCTTTATTTGAATAATTTTTCTATCAGGGTAACTTATTGTCATTTACATTCAGCTTTTAAAATCAGGTTTGAATAAATAAAATAAGATTATTTAGTAAACGCAATTTGCGAATTGGATTATTTATAATTGTTCCTAAACAGATATTTAAAACATTCGACGAATAAATTACAAATCTTTGTTCACAAATATTTGCATAAGATCTTTGATAAATAGATTTCTAATTGTATTTTATCATTATTGTTATTTTCCTCGTGTTATTCATGTAATCAGAATTACTGTTGTTTTTCTGAAGTTAATAAAACTGTGTACACATTATCAATCAAAGCGGTTATTCCTCCTTCAGATGATTAAAAGTTATTTATATATTCATCGTACGAGGAAAATCATTTATCAATAATTTTTTAACGTCCCATTTACGATAAGATTAAGTTAACGCCCTTTATTACGAATAATTACTTTATTTATTTGCTATTACATTATTTGCCTTTCAAATTTCACTCGAATCAAAAATGCAACATTTTTTTAACCTTCTCGCATCGCCTACAGAGAATAGGAAAAAAAAAAATGTTGAAATAAAGAGTAAATTGTGCCAACTCTCAGAGGATGACAAATGATTTAAATATCAGCCATGAGAGGCGCTAATGAAAGAGTCTCAGTTGTGATTTGAGCTGCCACTTAATATGTAATCCATTTTAATGATCGTCTGTATGTTTTGAGAGCCGTTAATAAGCTGAGCAAATTTATCGTCTGCTCGTGAAGGCTTGGAAATAGCAAAATAAAAATTTAACTTTAAATGTCGTTTGGTAAAAGATAAAGTGGATGTAATTTATATTGGATCTGACATATTCTATTTCATTTTCTCTTATTATTTTTTTTTAACTTCGTACACTTATTTGCTAAGAAAGGAATTGCTAAGATAGTGATCATTTTATTTCGTACATCGACTAAATTAATGTTTCGCTGGAAATAATTTTCAAATCCAGTAAATGTGGAAATATTTCGTTTTTGTTTCATGCGGCAATAATTTCTGAATTTACTGCTTACATTTCTTTTTAAGCTGACACGCTCTTTAAGTTATAAAATATTCAGTTATTTATAAGTTACTTAGTACATATATATTTAAATGTTTTGGGGGGAAAAGAGGATTTTTTTTAACTCTTACATTAATTAAGAAAGTGACTATTTATTGTGTTCATGAGTGAAATTTATTAATAGTTGTCTTGGAAAAACTGATTTTATTCTATAAAGAGGGTAAAAATGATAAATTATTATCAATATAACTATATAACTATTATAATGATAATAATTGTAAAATCCATAGGATTGAACCAATCTGAAATATTAGAAAATTATAAAAAAATCAAATTAAGGCAATATAAGGTTATATATATATATATATATATATATATATATATATATATATATATATATATATATATATATATATATATATATATATATATATATATATATATATATATATAAATATATATATAGTTATATAGACAATATATAGTTATATAGAAAAGTTATTTGGAAGGATTAAAATAACCAGGAAATACTAACAATAAAAATTTAAATGGATAAAAATATTAATCCATGCACTAGGAAAAATTTAAGAAAAAAATACATACATACATACATACATATATATATATATATATATATATATATATATATATATATATATATGTATGTATGTATTTTTTTCTTAAATTTTTCCTAGTGCATGGATTAATATTTTTTTTATCAATTTAAATTTTTTATTGTTAATATTTCCTGGTTATTTTAATCCTTCCAAATAACTTTTCTATCAAATAAATTTCTCATATTAGTAAATATTCATTTATTCAAAAAACAGTTTCTTCCGAAAAAATTGTTTTTCTTCGCTTCTTTATTATATCTTTATACTTACAATCATAGATATTTTTTTCTTTTGTTTTTTAGAAAATAAATAACCTGCACTTCATTTAATGCTGTTCATTTTAACAATGACTTAAAAAGTTAAAAAAAATATCTTTCCCAGTATTCAAAAAAATTTTTTTCAATTTTTGCGTTATTTTTATTTTGTCATCACAATAGTAGAATGTTTAAGTGATGGCTTGACATCACAATGCTCTATTTCCTCTTTTATTTTTGAAATAAAATCGCATTCGTTATATTTACTGTCATTTTTAGGTATACTTTCCAGTAATCATGACAGTTATATAACTAATGTTTTTATGAAAATTAGGACTCGTTGCTTTTATTTCATACTAATCATTTTACTATAGTTTGTTGAAAAATAGTTAAATGTAGATACATACTCTAATAAGAATTTTAATCATATTTGTTAAACGCTTTAAACATTATTAAATATTATATAGAAATTTCATTTGTTCCCAATCCAAATAAAAAAGAAAATTTTTAACTAAGAAATTTTCTTTTCTGAAACAGTAGAATGAAATTTAGAATTAAATGAATATTTTTTTCTTTAATTCGTATTTCGAACATATTATCTTATATAAGAGTTCTACCTACATAAAATCCCTTTTACATTAATTGTTTTTCACACGTATATTTCCCAATCCTGTATTTAAATATGTAATATAATGCGGTAAACAGTTCTATAGGTGTCTTTTAATGTGTTTTTTATTAACATAATTGTATAGTGAATTAATTGTATAATTTTGTTATTAGTCATTTATTATTAAATTTCTATTCATTGTTTTAATTCTTTTTCTATTAAGGTTTAATGAGCAATAATATTTTATAATATTGTGGTAATCCACATCAGATAGTTTATTTCTGTTGATTGAAACCGATTAACAAGATCCGGTAATTGAGATAACTTTAAACCGGGTTTATATATATAGTGTGATAAGTCAAAATCTCTTGAGCTGACTGTCTCCGCTCCAAAGTTTGACACAGATGGTCAGATACAAGATACTTCTTTGGATTGGTCAGATATCGATTCCACGTCTTTTCAAAATCTAGAAAATTGGCCTTCGTCACCAGATTTCTGTTGTCCTTTATATTTTTTCTTGAATATTGTATGCGACGCATTGAGACGGCGTCATGAATGCAACTTGTTGATGAAATTGCTGTTTGCCTTCAAATTGGATTTTTCGAGCGGAAGCAAACAAGGCGAAGTTTCTTATCGAATGTCTGAATATATTGCCGAAGTTCAATTTGTTAATAAAATGATTTCTTATATAAAGACCAAAGCATCGGTTTGAGAAGCAGTTTCCCATTGATTCAAGCCATTAACACCTGGACAATAGAATAGAAGAAAAAACAAAATGAAAATGGCAAAACAAAATATCCACTTCATGGTTAGCTGATATCGGCAGAGACGAATTAAGTTTTTAAAAATTTCTCATTAATGAATAGAACTCTTTATTCTAGTTTCTATTTTATTTCCTTTTACTTTGTAAAGTTTTATAAACTCCTTTTAGTGTGAGAATCTAAGTATGAGTTCTTACTACATATGAATCACAATTTTATATTCCATTTCATTCGCCAACAAAGGCATCCAGCTTAATTTAATTCCGTCTTTAGTTCCAATGCATTCTAATGGCGGCAGTAAAATATCCATATGGATTATGGTGTAACTAACAGCCCAAAAGCTCATCCAGACCCGGGCTTATGTTATTCAACATTCCTCATTTCAGCCGAAGATCTAATAGCGCGGTCAGCAGCTGGTGGCGGAAGCCATTCATCAAAGGGCGAACTATCGGCTAAAGCAAGCACCTCGAAATGAGTGATATCCGTTACATATTCAAAAGCGATGCAACGCCAAACGATTCCAGGCGGGGTTTTCAACACCTCTCTACCAGGGCCGGCTCAACAGCTGGTGGGGGGGGGGAGCAGCCAAGACTTGAGGCATGTCATTAGCGGGAGCCTCGCCCTTTCTACTAGTCTCTCCTGTAGTAATTACGGCAATTTGCATGACAAGATTAAGCCCTCTGCTGCGCTCCCTAACGAATGACGCCAGGGGTCTTCTAAGCGCTCCCACCCGTCGGCAGTAATTAATTCAAAACCGACCCCGAAATGCGGGGGGAGGTAGTCTGTTGGGGCGTTAAAAACCGTTGAAATTAGGGAATTTGAAGGGCGAGAGTTATGCTGTCATTAATACCACAAACTGACGATCAGGAGGAGGGGGAGGGAGGAAAGAGGCAGAGAGTTTAGGGAGATGAGTTTTCGCGGTTAATTGAGTTGAATCGTATCATCGGCTTGAAGCGGGTTACTTTTTTTTTTTCTTTTCTGTTCTCCTTTGCGGATGGGGTAGTAATAGGCGCGTAAAAGCTGTGATTTCCATTTGTTGAGATTGAATTTCCAAGATGACCCAATTCCGGAAGATATCGTGGAACTAATAGACACGGTAATTGTTGCGCTTAGCGGATTCGGTATTGTGTATCAATTATTGGGTCTTCATATTAGAACAATTTTAAGCATTCATTTTTCAATATATATCTATGTATCCTCTGTTATACACATATTTGACGTAATATCAGTCAAAGTAAATTTAGTTATTCTAGTATGATTTATAATATTTGCCAATGAGATTAGTATGCATATATGTGTGCCAGTAAAAATTAATTAATTCAGAGTTTTCGATTATCCGTGGAAATACACGAACAGATTATCCACTGCTTTATTCCCTGGTAAAATATAAATGTTTTGATGCAAAAAAAATGAAAAATTTTGATTGCTTTTTTCTGGAGTAGGAAATTATTAACTAATTTGTGAATAGCATATAATTTTTACAATCCTTAATAAATATTTTATGTTATATATATATATATATATATATATATATATATATATATATATATATATATATGAATATACAGTACAAAGAATAGGAGGAAAGCATACGGACCACGTCTTCATCAAGAGAGAGATGGTCAGCTATGCAAATTAAACACGTTTTTCTGACATCCACAATGGACAAATACATACATATCTTTGAGCTATTCCCCCGAAGAGTATTTGTTTTAAAAGAAAGAGGTATAAAGATATTTATTTCATAAATTAAATCAAAAATGCACATCAAAGAAAGGTAAACAAACCCACAGTAGAAAGAACTACAGATATAGTTTCTAAATATCAATACCAGCAAATCAGAACCTATTTAAATGTTTGAAGGAAGATATAGTTGCTAAAAGTAAATTGAAAATTGTGATAAAGTTATAGTTGCGAAAAGTAATTTAAATTCAAAATGTTAAAGTAGTTTAGAAACATGCTGTAAATTTAAAATGTGTTTAAAGAGATTTAAATTTAAATTATGCTTAAATAGATTTAAAGTGAATGTAGGTGTTTCCGCGATTATTTTAAGAACTTTAATGCTTTGGGGGCTTTTCTGTAGTTGTAAAAACCACGCATTACTTCAATCTTACAAGCAATTCCCTACTTCCTACATATTTTAAAATAAAATTAATTGGAATATTATTACCTTTGAAATGATCAATGAGATGTTCATTTGATTTTTAGTGAATTTATGATTATTGCAGATATTGTATATCTACAATAATTATTTTTAATCTTTAATCTTAAATCTCTTTAAACACAATTTAATTTTAAATTTACTGCGTGTTTCTAAACTACTTTAACTTTTTGAATTTAATTACTCTTGGCTCACTAATACGAGGTCAGAATTTCACAAGTGATAGAAATCAATCAAACATGTCAGGACACTCAAGATCACTGTGATTTAATTTTAACTTCATATTCTTCTGAGTAGAAGGTTCCACTCTGTACTGAACAGAGAAAGGAAGATTTGCTGTTTCTATTTTCCGAGTGATTGCGTTGTGTGTTTTCTCTGAGTCTTCATCTTCGAATATTCTGCAGAAATTTTTCCTAAAGTTATTATACTAAAATCGTTCTAAAATCTTTGAGGCAAATTTTGAGCTATAACGCTTTAGTCTATGTCGAAATAAACTTATATTAATATAATTTTTCCTAAATATTAATAATAATTTTTACCATTCTGAAAGCCATAAGCGAAAAATGCGTTTCCTTTTAATATAATGGACACTTATTTGAGTACATTTAAATTAGTCATGTATACGATTCATTTTATCCCATTGGCTGTAATTTAAACATTTCACTAACAAAATAATTTTCGATTATATAGTTCCGGAAAAATTTATAAGTAAATTTATTCTATAAAATGGCTGTTCATAAAATATTTCCGGTAGAATAAACTATTTTAATATGCATATCAAGAAAAATGTTCCAAAGATTATGTGTGTGTTTGTGTGAAAAGTCATTTTCCTTTTCCATTTACAAAACTTCGCGTACATTTATTTTCTTTCGTTATTCATTCATTTCCCAACTCAGCTGAATGATCCTGATCCCCATGAACATGATATTCATTATCATGAGTAATGGTATCTGACGTGGAACACTATTCACCAGCATTTAAGCAGAAAGAAGCATCGCTTAAATGGCACTATAACAAGTTTCTTCCTGGTAAAACGCGTGATGAATTCATGAAAATTCATCTACCTTCCTTTTCCCATTTGCGTCATGTGTGGCGAAAATGAGCCACACACACCCCTACCCCTTATGCATATTTTGCGGGTTAAATGAACCAGGAGGATGGTGTGGTGATAAATTCAGAAGACCGTGGCCTATCAAGTCCCGAGAACCTGATGGCAATATAAGGAGAGAGTTTACGAGCATAATCGCCCTGTTTATTGGCATTGAAGCCGAGTGTGACCGTGGAATTGATTTTCCTTCTCAATTGGCTGTTCAGTTCTTCCCTCCACCCTTTGTATGGATTCCTGATTTAAAAATGTTTGATTTGTCAGAGAATTGAGTCAAAGGAGTTTGAAATACATAGTGAAATACATCGAATTAACTTGAGCAATTTGGCTTCAATTTATTCGTCATATTTCATATATCATGATAAAACAAAGTTAGTTATAATTTGATTCACCTTACTATGTAATGTTGTTTCCCTTATTATTATTCAAATTTGGAGTTCGATGTACAATTGCTCTGGCAAAAAAATTTGGCCATAAAATTTAATTCGTCTTCATTTAACTTTTCTGGGGCAGCCATCTTGTTAATCACATCTTGGTGTAAAAAAAAATCGCCAAAAAATCAAGGAGTACCCGATTTTAAACTTTTGACGAAATTTGTACTGTGAAGTATGAGTAATTTACGATTAGTAATGTATTTTGAAGAAAAATAACGAAATAAAACGAAGAAATGATATTTTACTGCTGTGCATAGTAATTAAAAGGAACATCTTTTCTAAAATCCTATTTCTTAGAATATAGTATGTATGTGTGATGAGATACAAATTATTTCAAATCATTATATACAAGAAACGTTTTCCTCCTTTCTTAGATTCACAAACTAAATCCTTACTTGAATCTGTATTGTTTCTTTTTAATTTCAATTTAAGAGAGTTTCTAAGAATTTTAAAATATAAAAAAAGAAATCAAACTCAATAATTACCAAACTTAACATAAAAAAGCATCACTCTCTTCTTATTATTTATTTTTAATATAGTTTTCACATTTTCTTTCTATGTGTTATATTAAATCATTGCTATTCTAAGTATTATTAATGAATCAAATATTTTGATGGAAAAACGTAAAGAAATTAAAATTAAAAATTGGAAAAATATTAAAAACTAATATTATTTTGTTACTAATATTGTTTTGTGATTGTTCATTTTCAAACTATTAAACCTTATTCTAATGAACAAATCTTCTTCATTATATTCTTCGTTGTTAAGGAAAGACTTTGATAACAGTATTTCTATTGTTAATTTTACTAGTGTCCATTGTTCAATGAATATTAGGACGCCTTATTGACATTTTTCCATCACCAAAGAGGGAAGGGGACTAATAAAACTTGGAAAACCTTTGCCGTATTCACCAGAGTTCTCTCTCAAAGTAACGTCGTGTTCATTTCCTAAGAAAAACATCAAAAATAATTTCTTTTATTTTTTATTCAACTTATTTTTAATTTGTCAGGGATTATTGCTTTTCATTTTGAATAATTATCATCTTTTTCTTATGTATCAGTGAGCCTGCAATTAATTATGTATTAAAGTTTTCCTATTATTTTCATTGTTGATTTTTGATTGACAAAATCATTTGTGTTTGACAATAACGGGCTCAAGCTTGGGAAATAATATCAGCATTTCATGTGGACAATGAAAATCATTTTTTTTCATCCTGGTAATGATAATTTTACTTTACAACACCTAATGCACCATTACAAACAATGTCCAAATTCAACTTTAGCAGCATAATCGTTCTCTTTTCGCCTCTAATCCAATCAAAACTATACACTTATTTTTGATAACAAGTCACGTTGACGAATTAACGTTGAAAATCGACTTTATGTTTAAAGTGTTCTATTCGGCATGATAAATGATTTTAACAATACTTTTTTACAAGCGGAATTACGTCAACTTTAAAGATTAGAAATATGAATGCTTTCAAACAAATAGTATTCCTGCTAAGAAAATGATGAAAAAACATTTAATGTTGCCAACCTGAAAAAAACATTAATTGAAAAATGTTTATTATTTGCATAACAAATATAAGAAATTATACTGCATGCATTCAGTGCATTAGTTTCTCAAAGTTAATTTTTTATATTATAAATGTTTTTACTTCTGTGTAATGTATTTTGTTATTTTCAATGAGGAACATAATTCGAAATGTGTGTCTTTTTTTTTTTTTTTTTTTTAACGAATTTCTTTCTTTCTACATTTTATTCATTCATGGTGATCGTGATTCAGTCTAAAAAAGGTATTTTCTTCTCACCTAACATATTTATAGTGTTTTTTGCTGTAACTTTTGTATGATCTACAATGTATATAAATAAGTTAAGAATGTAAATTTTTTTATTTTATTTTCAAAAAAAGGATATTAACTTAAGAAATTTCCGCTTTCGTGTGCAGTGATTCGAAAAATGAGCTCGATTTGCCAAGGCTAAAAAAATAGGGAAAAAAAATTTTTTTTTTATTTATTTGATCTTTTCTCAAATTTCTTTTTTGGCAATTTATAGAATTTCTAGTTTGGATTGAATAGCAGCTAAAAAAAATGTTGCACGCTCACTGAAGTTGGTGAACAGCTAAAATAATAGCTCGAAAAACGGGAGAATGGTAGAGGTGGAAAAAACGGAAGGCGGTTAGAGAATTGCTGAAAAGAAAAACTACTTTTTTTTTCTTTTTTTTTAAGTTGTGTATTTTTTCACTTAAAATGGCGCCGAATAGCGAGATTGGCGAGGATTTACTCAGGACTCACCTCTAGCAAAGAACATAGCAGAAATTTATTTCGGCGGATTCGTATTATTTTTTCAAAGTTTTGAAATTCAACTCCATTTCTTTTTTTCTCCACACTCTAACTGTTTTTGTGTAAAGAATCTTAGTGGTTAACATTTTCCTTTACGATTTTAAAGGACTTTTTCCGCTGCTTTTTGTGAACGTGAGGTCAAAAGTTTGAGTTTTGAATCTATTTAGTTTTTGATGTTGATTTTCACTTGTCAGCTTTACAACCAACATAGAAAAATATCCTTCCACAAAATGTTTTACTTTCAAGCGTTGTGAAACAGATTTTACATTTGAGGAGAAATTTCCGAATGTTTCAATTCAATTTCATTTTATATTACATTATTGAATAAATAATCTTGATTTTTTTTTTGTATGAAAAGTATTAATTTTCTAATTCACTTTAATATAAAATTTAAAAACGGGTTAAATTGTTGTTTTTCATGGATTCATGTTACTAAAATTTTGCCATTAAGATTTATACTAAATACAAATAAAACACACTTTGTGAAAATTACTCAAAGAAAAAAAATTGACTTTTTTTTTTGAAAGTAATATAAAGACATATTTCAAAAAAAAGATTCGTTATTCTATTATTTTCGTTATTCCCTTTAATTTCGTTATTCTATTATTTTTTACGCAAATGATTGTTAACAAATTTTTACCATAACTATATTCTTATTAAAGTGTTTCGTTCTTTTAGCTAAAAATCTCAATGAGAATTTTATTTACCTTCATTAAGAGCGTTGCTGAATAAATGAGATCCTGACCAATTAATGTTGGCGAGCTTTAGGAACAAAAATGCCAATCTTCATGAAGCTTTCATTTACGAATTAACTGCTTAGCCTGATTAGCTGGTTCACTTTTCTTGTATATTTACGAAGTACTAACGAAGCGCTCATAGTCATAATTGAAGAGAAATATCTTGCAAGCGGAAATTCTATTAAGTCCAGAAAGTTTTCATCGTCACCAAAGAACATGACTGGAAAATTAATGCCTAACTATATATAATAATTCGATAAATTTGATTATAACATTAACTTCTTCACACAAAGAAATTTAAATACCTATACAGTCAAACCTCAATAAATGAGGGACTCACATAATGAGCAAAATAAAATGTTTAAAAAAAATTTTGCCTTAGAAAACAGTGCTTCTTAGACGATAAGACACAGTGACCTCCTGCCGTTGACATTTTTGGTACATGATTTTGACAGATAATTTATATTAAATATAACTCACACAATAGAGATACCTAAAAATCAAACCTGTTTTGTTTTTAATATTTAATATTTTAGAATTTTTATATGATAAATTATTTGAGAATAAATATTCTGTATTGTAAAATTTTAAACTATTATTTACATCTAATTCTTGTTTAAATGTGTTATCAAAATTTTCTATTTGTACCGTATTGACAAAGCAGAAATAGATTTGTATAAAGTAAGTAACTTGAATTCAATTAACTTCAAATATTGCATATTTTTAAAATAAATAAGATATTGTTGGAGCTGGATGAGAGTTCAAGAAAATAGATTGAATGTCATATAGAGTTCAACTAGAAATCGTGGGTGACTCTACGTTTATGAGTATAGGTTTGATAAAATGCTTAGTTCATCTATAAAAAACATACATGCTTAAAATTAATTTGAGACACGTGTCTCGTTTGCTATAAATAATTCTATTGCGCAGTCTTTAGATTTAAAAGTAGGCATTATTAAAGAATTTTATTTCATTGAATTTCAATTCCTGCCACCGAACGAACAATCCCTGCCGTCGATTCCTCTTTTACTGCAACCCAATGTGCAAATAAGATTTTAAGAAACCCTTGCTAAGTTATATATTTGCTGTAAAAATCTGTAATGCCGTATAAATAAGTTACAATTTCTAAAGCAAAAGTCAAGAATATAGGTCTATAATTGTTACCTTATAAACCTGAGAACAGAAGGAAGTCAAAATTGATCCACAATTCGTCTACCAAACATAAGAAATATGATTCATATTTTCATTTAAAAAATCATTTACCAGATATTACAAAAAAAAAAATTCTGCTTTTATTTCTTTTTAATATATTTCTGATCAAAGATATATAATATAGTTCATAGTTCGAATCTTCCACATAATTCAACACTATTTCTATTTATTCTAAACTTCTAATTCGTGACTTAAGATACAATAGATTCTTAGTTCCATGAAAATTAGATGGTTAACAATACCTTTCCTACCTTTGATTGTGAAGTGCATATTCATTTATTTCATATAATAGATTGCTAGAAAGGTGTTTTAAAAATATCATAAGCTGAATCTTTTGCGGTAAATTTTAAATTATGATTATTTTGTTAGAACACTCTTATGAAGTATACTACAAATTCGATCACGATACATAACAAAAAAAATTCTTCTAGAGTATTATACAAAATAAAATCTTGTTATCCCTTGCTAACGTTTCGATCAATTTGGTAATCTACATCCTGTTTAATAATTTCGCTTGTTTATATTTTTTATGATTATAAAACTAATAAGGCATTCATAAATAAGTAATGCATGTAGTCTTGAAATAATTTTCTTTGGTATACATTTATATGCCCAAAGGCATATCCGCAATTTTTGAGTAGACAATATATGCGACTATATATATAGTTTTGTTTAATAATAACGTATTAATAATTTATGTGAAAATCTTAAAATTATAATTTTTCCTGTGAAAATATTTTAGGTAGAATACATTTCATAATTTATTATTAGCATTTTGATTAGTTAAGATCATCTTCAACGATGGATGCAGATTCTAACCAATGTGGTTATAACTTTAGTGGGTGGAATTGTATTTCTTCCGTTTTTGTAAAGATATAAATGTATTTAAACGTTGCAATAAATATGGATAGCACAATTCATGTTAAAAAATTAAACTATTCAATTGATTAACTAATAATTAGCCCAGTTTTGACTTAAATGCACTATTGATATCAAAGGTTTAGAAATATAATTTTGGAAATGTTTAATGTCATATTTTGTATCATTCTAAAAATGATCACAAAATGAAAATCTACGATGGAACATTATTACAAAAATAATTGTTTTTCAGACTATTTTTATTGTTCTTTTTGAGTAAGAAAATATCCATTATAAGCAATTGTACGTCAATTAATGTCAGTAAAGAGGAGTTTAATATCATTATACAAATAAACGACAAGAAAAGATCGTTTGCAGATCCAATTTTCCCTTATAATTGTTACTGAATAGTTTGCTATTTTGTGGGGGGGATAGGAACATGTGGCGTCTGAATAAAGTTAAATAAAGCAAACAATCTATTGTGAAGTCAGCTGAAATGTTTAGAATATATATTTTTTGTGTACAATCCCTTATCAATATTAAGTATGATGGATAATATAATAGCGCCTTTATTACCCAAATTCAATAACGATTTTTATTTTTCAATTGCAGTTTTTTTCTCAGTGATAAGAAGTGTGAAAGAATGAATAAAAGTTTTTTAACAGGTTAATTGGTGTTAGAAATGAGGATAAAAAAAAATCTGTTAAAATGCCGCTATAGTTCTCTTTTGCTGTAACCGTCACGGTTTGTAATGGATTGCACTTGTTATCTTGGGAAAGATAAGAAAAGCGCGAACTACAAAAATGAAATAAGAGAAAGAGGGGGGGGGGGGAATATGAGAAAAATGCGTGGAAATATGAAAAAGAAAAAAAAATTTGTGGAAAAACACTCTTTCAGAAGTCTGTTATTAATGATGATATTTCCACGATTATGCGTCAGCTACATTTGCTACAATTTGTTCTTTGTAGCGCTGCTTAGAAAAAAATTAAGTCAATGAAATGAAAGACTGGGATATGTATAGGGAAAAAAATCTCCATTTAGTATCCGTAATTTCCCGCTTCAATTTTCCCTTCTCCCTTGTTTTGCGAAAAAATTAGAAATAAATAGGGACTGCGTAAAAAGATGTTTTAAAACACTCATTTATTTCGAAAAATGCTCCCATTTAATCTTAAAAGGTAAGCGTAAAACTAAAACAAGAAAAAAAAGGAAAGAATTAAGCATAGAAAAAAATATTTGTATTTTTTAAAAATACAGAAATGAAAAATATGTGGAATTATTTTCATGCTATATTTTCTTCTTTTAAAGAATTGTTCATTGTTAATGTCTCCGATTAATGCTTATGTATTTATGAAGGGATGAATTTTCTCGAAACTTATATAATTTTTTCAACACTGAGACAAACACATTTTTGCATTTGCTCTATGAATCTAAGCATTTATGAAAAATCGTGTAGTGGAGAATAACTATTTTATATGTACTTATAGAATATACTCCACTACATTTTGTAAATAGCAAATTATCTACTGGTATCACTTCCTTCATCCACATATCTTCCAAGCATGATGTAAGTAAGTTAGAATTAATTTGTGTTTGTGTTCAGAAGTCCAGAGATAAAGTCGACATGTGAGCTCTAGCACTTCCTTCTTCCAATTAACACTCACTAGATTAGATAGGAAGTGTTCAAACATAATGAATATTTAACATATGCTTAGAGCATCTTTACCTTTTAGTTTCCGAAACGTATGATCATGTATACTACCTTCTATTTTCAAAGTATGACAAGGATTATTGTTCTTACATACCCGGACATTGTGGTTCTTCACATTTATATTTTTAAAAATATTGTTAATGTCACTATATTATTTGTATTCCATGGTATGTAGAAATTATTTTCAAAAAACTCTGTTTTATAACACTTTAAATTTGACAACATCATCCATTTTTTTAAAGTTGCCAATTGATAACTTGGAATGCCATACCCTAATTCGTAATCTGTAGATCACAGATTTGATGTTTGATTAAGAAAAAATGCTACTATGTTCCTATCAAATACGTGAGAAAGGTAAACTTGTGGATGAGTGTTCATTCATAGATTTGGGTAGGGGATTTCAGAAAGATTATTATGTCAAACTTTGCGCTAAGTTCACCGTGTAGCTGTGACTGTGAAGCTATGCGTCTATTATGTAACTATATTGAGATTGTATTTGATCCTGTCTAAGTGATATTGTGTTTCGTTTTTCTAAAATGTCATCTTGGAAAAAAAAATTTATTCGAATCTGACTTATTTACTGTTTTCATATACAGTAATGAATATATTCTCCACATAAATTATACGCGCATTCTGTCCCAGAGAAACTATAAGCATTTTGATTCTTATCTTTCAGATTGGTACACAAATTAGTTTGTTCCTTTAAAATAATCAATTTGAAACTTAAAAGATGCGGTAGGATAATGTTGAAAGATGGAAAGATGGCTTATGAATGGTGGTGGGAGGATAGTGGGTTAGATACTAGTCGCCACCAAAAATAGTAGCTCTATTTTTAAAGAACCTTCCAACATTGCTTTGCTAAGACTAAATGAATTGACTTATTGGAAACCAACACAGAAAAAAATTAAAACCTATTGTTATAATAATCTATGGATAAATGGATTTAAAAAAATAGATTTTATAAATAATTTGAGGAAAAACTAAAAAAATTGTATTACGAAATCGGAAGGTAATGGGTTCAATACCTAACATACCTGAAGACCACCGTGATGATATGGCCTATTCATTTTAAATTGTTTGGTGTGATATAGAAACGAAAATGCTTGCTAAGAATTGACCTTCAACCTCATCACTTCATTGTTTTTCAAATTTACGATGATACTGGTGGTGTTTAGGGGCTCAGCAGAAATGAGTAGTAGATGACAAGTCGCAATAATGATTTTTCTATAAAATCCTTTTGTTTATGTTTTCAATTTAACGATCGTCTTTACATTTTGAAATTTTCGACTCCTTTCTATTTCTGGTTTTTTCTTTTTTTGTTGCAAAATGTTTGTTTCTTTCCCATAAGTTATCTTGTTTTTTCTTCGCTAGATATAAATTGCTTTGAAAATGAGGAACGAAAATAATGATACAAAGTAAATCTTTTTAGCATACAAGCAAAAAAAAATTTTTTTAACGAAAAGTAAACATTAATTTAACATTTCCTCCCCCTTTTTTTACCATACTCACAAGCCTGAAAAAAATACTGAGTTAAAAAATCGGTTACTTTTCTTTTAAGTATTTTCTTTGACAACCTTCTAAAAGCGATTTTTTTTTTTTTTTTTTTTTTTTTTTTTTTTTTACCATTTTCCCGGCATGTCATTTTTATTAAAATCCATGCATTATTATCAACTGTGTCAACTTTTTTTAAGTTATTTTTTTTTTATTCGGCGACTGTTAATTTCAGCCAGCCACGCATAAAAAGGTTGCCGTAAAAATGAGTGACGCCGTGGGGTGACAGTAATTATCGTTAATCCCCTATCTTCGCTATCATTATGTGCCAAGCCTTTTGTTAATAGGATTTTTTATCCCTTTCATTATTGTAGTTTGTTTTTTTATCATCATTTGCCTATCATATATTTATATATTACATTTGTTTTTTGCGCTAGGTCAGTTTTTTGTAAAAGCAATGGGCTTTTTAAAATAGTTTTTTTTTTTTTTTTTTTTAAGTCTCTTTGCTCATTTTAATTTGTAAAATTTTTTTCCTTCCTCAAAAAACTTTTGTCGTTTTAGCTCATTTTTAACTTTTTAACGAGCGGCAGATATATTTTTTGATAGGGAAAAAAATTAATTTTTTCCTCCCGGACTCGGTAAAAATCCCCATTCGCAACCCCTAAGGGTAATAAAAAAATATCATTTTTTTTACATGCTTTTTATTCGAACATTCTATTAACTTGTGTGACGGAATGTTAAGCAAAAAATTAACAAAAAAATATTAGTTTTTTTACTTTTTTTTTTTTTTTTTTTTTTCTTAAGATTAAATGAAAATGTTGAGATTAATTATCGTTCGCTAAGCATTTAGTCGTTTTTTGTATGAAATAATGAAGGAAAATGTATTTTTTAGAGTATAAAAAAATCTCCCTTGGGTTTTAAAAAGAGAATTCTGTCTCTTGGAAAAAAATGATTTGAAGTTTTAATTCATATTAAATAGATTAAATCCTCTAATAAGATTTCCTTTTCAAGGATTATTTAATTTTAAAAAATGCCATGCAATTAGACACATTAATGTATTCCTATTTTGTTATCAAATTTTAAGTTAAATTGCTGGAAAGCTATCATTAAATCTAAAAAAATTCATGATTCAACATATCTAGAAAAAATTCGATTTTTATTTCGCAAAAGAATTCACTATTTTTTTGCATTTATATTTTCTAATTAGTTTTGATGTTATTAAGATATATTCCCCGTAGAATATGATTTCTGTGTCTTTATTATATAAACATTTTAAATCTTATTTTTTACATTGTTACAATATATATATATATATATATATATATATATATATATTGATGAAAGTGTTATTTTTGTTCCAAATTTTTATCATTTTTATGTTATTTTAAAATGGCTTCAAAAATTTTAATGCTAATCTTTTTTTTCTATTATTTTGTGTTTTTAATTTTAGAATTTATACATTGTTAATATTTTTATGTTTAAACTTAAAATTGCTTTAAGCCTTAGATTATATTTATCGATGTAATTTTGGTTTGTTTTAGGAAGGGGGTGAGAGTTCAATTATAATTATTTTAGAATGTTTGAAATATTATCGCCAATTTTTTTATAAAGCAATATGTAATTTACTATAGTATAAATATCATTCCTTTTTAAGCATTTGTGAATATTTTATTTAACCTTTTAACTATAACTTTATATCATCTAACTATATAGAAATCAGCCTGTATCTTAGTCCCATGTTAAGCTACACCAAAACACGAGTATTGTGCTGTTGATTACCCACTATGCAAAATTTCTTGGATTCTATTTAGAGAATAGAAATTAAAGCATTCTTATATAATATTAATGTGGGAGTGACTATATTGCGCTATTTTGATTTTGTACTTCGTTTCAGGGCAAACAAATCGTGGAATCTTTGCATAAAAATAAAATTTGTAAATCGATTCCATTTAAATTTTTGAAACTTGTTTAAACAGGCTTATTCGCCTTTTCATTTGGTTTTTTTTAGTGTTTTTAGGATTAGAAATTTATGGAATTCAATGATGGTAATTACTTTTTTGCTACATCAGTAGAGAGAGAGAGATCTTTGTTCATCTGAGTAGTTTATAGACTTCAAACGGGAGAATAATACTCAAATGCAATAAATAGAAGACATAATCTGCAGTATTTTCGTGTAACGCGATGATTTCTACCCCTAAATTTTAAAATAACGTATTTCTTGTTTGAGTTCAAACATTTACTTTATTTAAGTATTTATTAGAAATTGCTTACTTAAGCTGTATTATTTCCTTAAATATTCTTCTCCCCAATCATTGTTAGGGAAAATTTTGTGAAATTTTCCCTCGACTCTAATTGTTACTGAGAGTGATAAACTCTCGGGGGGGGGGAAGTGACAAACAGCAACGGCCTTATTTGAGAGTTGTAAACATTTATTATATAAATAATAAGTAAATGAAATGTTTCTTAATTTGATTCATAAAAATAACATAACTCAGTAACTTACTTTGCCAGAAGCCGTTAGTTTAAATGTATTTAATCCCATTGAACATAAAACTATTTTGCTGATAAAATTCAATACAGCATAGTAGATCGTATAACTGGTAAAAAAATGTTTTGATACTTTTTTTATATCCAATTATGTTTTATCTTTTGAAAATCTTTTCGTGGATAATGGATAATATTTTCTTCACGCAAAGAAAGAAACGTTGATATTCATTCCAATGGCTGATTACATGCAAAAGTGAAACATATATTTCTGGCCCAGCAGTGCAGGGTAGAGAAAATCCATTCCTATTTTTAATCAGAGAAAAAAAACCCATAAGAATTATTGATCGTATGCAAGACTAATTTCTTTGTTTTTAAAGTTGTTTACAAAATTTACTCAAACTAAATTAAATATAGATGCAGTTTTAGGCCATTAAACTGAATTCTTGATGAACAACACATTATTAGAAAGTAAGTTAACAACATATTACTGTGTGCTTTTTTTAGTAAATGTAGCTTCTTTCACTTATGAAGAGACATACAATTTTGGGAATTACTAAAAATGCACCAGCATGAACTTCTTAAAATTCCAAAATTTTGTCTGATATAAAAGAAATTTCTAATAATCTTTTACTGTGCTGTCAAAATTTCTTTCGAAAATTTTCATATTGTGTTTGACACATCATAAAACTTTTGAGTCTAGACATACTAAAAATAGGAAGACATTTTCGAAGAAAATCAATGTAGTAAAATCTCTTTCCATTTCTGTCAAAAATGTTATTTCTAAAGGGAATTGTATCAAGTATATTTCGCACGTTCAATTTTTATTTGTTGTATTTACATTTCAAACTGAAGAAGAATCATTTTAGAATTTTTGGAATTCTTTATGATTATTTTGGGAAATATACAATGGGAAAGATTGTCAAAATATTATCTGTTGTATTTCGTTAAAGTATGCATTTAAATTTATGGGCACTGTAGCCCTCAGCCCACATGGGCTGTCCTGCTACAAAGTTTAGTTTAGTCATTCCTAACTCCTCAGCCGTGGATCCACGGGATCGGTTCTGGCATGGATGTTACTTTCTCTATGTGTTCCGCTGTCCTTTATTCTGAGATGTTGTATGAATGAGTTAGTTTGATTTTGGTAATGCTACTCGTCTCCGTGACTTGGTTCACAAGTGTTTACTGGGTAACGACAAATGAGTAACAGTTTCCGGCCTTGTGGCAAAGGGTTAGTCACCCAGTGCCCGCCGTTATTAAAAAAGATTAGTTTAGTTTAGTTATACAGTTAAATTTAGTAAATTTCAATTATGTTTTGCTCGAAGATATTAATATTTCAATTGGTTTTGTATATGTTATCTTCTATGGCTATATTTTGGAAGCAATTCTCCTTCAAAAATAATAATAATAAAAAATCCACCAAGTTAAGAAACATCTGTTTCATTTATTGATAGGGACTGAAAACCGTTTTCTTTTTTCTAAAATACTTCATCAAACACCATTTATTTATAGCTCAGTGGGGATGGGTGAAATGCTGCAGATTTGTCAAATCTGCATCGCCTGCTTAATTTAAATTGTTTGCCTGGAGAAATGGATCTTGAGAGGGGGATGAAAAACTGAGTGCAACCAAGGGGAAAATAAAATGAAGTGTTAGTTAGGAAAACTCTCAGCCCTGGCAGTCAATCCTGCCGTGGAAGGGGGGAGGAAGAGGTCACCACTCTCTCGACTTGCATTCCCGAATCTCTGATTGGGTTATCGGAACAGCAGCCCGAGACTATAATCGAATATATATTCTGGTCGCTTAATGCAATCAACGTACCCCTTACCCGACGTCCCTGGGGCGCTTTTTCCTCTCCAGCCCCAAGATTGAGGTTTAGTGTGTGCGCCCCTTCTATTTCCGCCCTAAGCATAGGCGGCAGAGATACATAGATAAAACTCCTCTGCAAGCTTTTGTTTTCCTTCCTTCTTTTAATGCCTTTCGCGAAGAAATATTATGTATATTTACTGCGGAGAAGAAGAGCTAACTGTGACCGCTTTTGTAATCCCTTGATGTAAGGCCATGTAGAAGGAACAAATGTCTAAGAATTACATTTCTTTTGTTATTCTTTTTATTTTGACTAATGTCTCAAATAAGGATATTATTTACATAAAGTATTGTTTTCATGCATAAATACAAAATGCAAAAAATTGTTCATTCGTAATTATTCCTTAGGAAACTGAACCATAAATGTTTCTAACGCTATTATTTTATTATTATCGTTTTATTATATTATTCAAAATGTGGGAATTGCAAATTCAATAAAAAATTTTTTTGATAAAATAAATTTTTAGAAAAAGGACTTTTCAATAAAAGTAGTCTAAAGATTTGTAGAAATTAATTTGGAATTAGCTAAAAACATTTTACCAAACTCATTCTGAAAATAATGTCAGATCTTTCACATTGGAATGAGTAAAATTAGAAAAAAATGAAAGCATAAAATATTGGTTACTGCATTCATAAAATAGGTTTATTCGTAACATAAATTATAATGAGTAAAATTTCTTTTGGACCGATTTTATATTTCAACACAAGCCAATCTCAAATTTTCCTATAGGAAAAAATATTTTATTTGTTGTAAAAAGCATGTAACCAGGATAAAGTGATCTGCCAATTTAAGTAGCAGCAGGTAATTCAACCTGGAATTAAGAGTTCTTGTTTAACGATTCATTTCCGAAGTATGGATTGAACTTACAAACTTTGAATTTAAAATCTGAGTACTACTCTCTCGGCATAGGATTGAAGAGAATATTGAAAAAAAAAGTTGAGTCTCATTCAAATGGGCTAGAGAAATTTGTTCATTTTATTGGAATTTATTATTGGAATTTTCTTATGATAAAAGTTGATTAAAGTTTAATTTAGTTCAATTAATTTTTCGTTATTATGAGATATACGTCAGATCAGATTCTGTTCTATCATTCTGTATCTGTTTTCATTACTTTTATAGAAATTATTGTCTTTGATTCCTTAAAAAAATGTTTTTTTCATATAATACCTGTTTTTCTGAGCTTTCTGCTAAACTACGAATAAACGAATAAGATAATTCTTAAAATTTAGAAATTAAATATATTTCAGAAATTTCTAAATGAAATAATTATAATAATAATTGTAATATGATAATAATAATTACAATTTCAAACTAAGTGTTAAAAATATATATTCTTAATTCGCACGCTCGTGTGTAACGATATATATGATTGTAACTGTAACTTCAAAAATTATAACTATTTTAATACTTAATTTCTGTATGAATAAAGTAAAACGTAAGATTAATGAATATGTGAATTATTTTATATATTAAGATTTTTAAAAAAATTCCTTCATATAACTTTGTATTAGCTTCAAAAATCTTGCACTTTTATAATGAAATTTTTTGCTGAAGCTGCTGGCTAGTGCAGAGAAACAACTTTTACAGGAATGTCACGCATTATAGTAATTAGATATTCCATATAGCGATTGCCTTTAAAATTTTAGAAATAAAACTAAGTTTTAAATTTTAAAATGAAATCTTTTAAAATTTGTTCCTTCATATGTAATTGTTTCAAATTATTTATCAGTTACAAAATAAATACTTCGTTTAATATAACGTGTAATTATTTTGTTTACTTATATGGATTCCTTGGAGATTTTATAATTACACTATGTAAAAAAAGTAGAAGGGGAGACTTGATTTTGTAACAATAACCGAAAAATATTTTATTTTTACTAAAATAGAGATACTATGAGATAGATAAGGGGATACATTTATAGGTTTTTTTAGTGAAACGTTATAAGAGCGACATTTTTAAATTATCATATTTAATATCGTAAAGATATTTAATATCGTAAAGATTAACATAAAAGAGTTATTAAAATTTTTACACACAAAATACATTTAATACATATTGAAATATTGAAACCTTTTAATACATAGAGAAGGAATTATAATGACTACCGGCTAATGTTCATTTCGAATTGTAAATTTGACAAATAATTACTACTTATATTCTATTTTGTAAAATGTTCATTCTATAAACATTTTACAAATACTTTAAAATACAATTTTGACATCAGAATTATGATATTCAAACATAAAATATTAATGGCAACAAAAATATTATCTTTTCTTTGAATCTTTGTAAAAAAAAAAAAAGTAGAAGGACAGCATTATAATGAATGGAAAATGGTGATTTTAACAAGGAATGTTCTTCCCGTTGGCCTTTATTACTTCAAATATTCTGTTTGGAAGTGAACTGTATGGAGATTGAATTTCTGTTTGACAAAAATTGTCCCACGAGTCATTCAATGCTTTTCGAAGCTGAGTTAGCGAATCAAATTGCCTTCCATCAGCATAAACTCTTTGAACTAGCATTGCCGAGATGTTTTTCACTATATTAAGATCAAGACTTTTGGCTGGCCATGGTAAAAGTTCTACATTATTTGTTAGGAAAAAATGTTTGACTCCAGTCTCGGTGTGAATGGAAACTCTTGTTTTGCTAAAAACTTCGACCTGTCACCCGCCAAGTCAGAGCCATAATGAAGAAGCTCGGACTTTAGTACTTGAATGTATTTTGTATGTTTTTGCCTACCATTGAAGAAAACCAGACTTGTCCTTCTTCGGTATCCAACAGCCATCCAAACCATTAAGCTCCCTCCTCCCATTTGTCGTGTTGAATAGTATTAGTCTTCATTCTCCAGACAATGCCAGTAGTGCTGATATCCGTCTGGACCGTCTAAGTTAAATTTCTTTTCATCGGAAAATATCACAGAAGTTCATTCTGTAGTCCAGGACATGTGCTCCTTAGCCAACGCTAAATGGTTATCAATGTGAACTTGTGTTCACTTAGGATGATGTTTCCGTTTTTTGAAAATGACTTTTTGAGAGTTTTAAATATAGTTGTAAACTGTTTGTTTCGTCACATACATAAGTGCTGCTTGATTTCTTGCCTTTGAAACACTTCCTTTGTTCTTCTTAAGCACACGAGCAAGTTTTCTTTCTTCATGTGGTGTTAACTTTTTCGGCCTAACAGTCTTCTTTTTCTTTCCATTTTCATAACGATTTCTGATAAGTTTGAAACTGTATTAGGCTCACCTGCAACAAACGGGCAATCTCTGACACCTTTACCATCATTTTGATACGCGGAAATTTGGCCTTTTTGAAATTCGTTCAAAGGTATTCCTATAGGCATTTCTGAGAACGGAGAAACAGCGTAACTTTTAAACAAATTAGATTTTTTGACAGAAAAAGATAAAACAAACTACAAAATCCTATATTTAAGTAAAGAACAACACACTAAATTAAATATATTAGAAAGTGCCCTTCTACTTATTTTACGCATTGGAAATTATATATACTTATTTTATTATTAATATAAGTGGTAGACGTTTAATTTTTGTCTAAAATGATAAAAAAAAGGTCATTAAACTAAATCTGCATAAATATCTGGTAGTTAGAAGAAAATAAGAGACATTAATTGGCAAAAAACACTATCTTTCTACATTTTTTTACGCAGTTTCGTTACTTTTGTATTATATATATGCTACTGTATGCTTTTACTTAACTATATTGCTGGGTTTAAGGCATTACTGTTAAGTTTCTGAAGTATTTTTAGTAAATAAATATTTAAAATATCATTTCGTATTATTCTTTAAAAAATATTTTACGAACTTATAAAAAAAAGATCTTTATTGAAAAATAACTTCAAAGCTTATTTAAATTTGTCAGTTGGAAATAATACTTTGTCTTTTGTTAATGATAATATATATATATATATATATATATATATATATATATATATATATATATATATATATATATATATATATATATATATATATATATATATATATATATAAACTTTTATAAAAAGTTAAATATAACATTGACACACTTAAAAACTAAGTCTCTAAACCCTTAAAGCAATTTAGAAAACCGTTGTAAAACAATTCGAAGATTGCATACGGTTGTTTCTTCTCAACAACTTCATTCTTCACCTACCCCAAGAGACAAAACAGTGTAAAAAAAAAAAGAAAAGTGTTATTCCACCTTGAAGAAAGAAGAAGCTGAAATGGTCATGGCCACTCAATTTCAACGATGACGGTAGCAACTTTAAGGAGGCAACTCGCGGGAAAGAAAGCGAAACAATTTGTCGCCATCAACGGACTCCTCAGTGTGATAAAGAAAGAGGCAAATCCCCAAAAGAGTGGTTTTCCAGTCGTAACGAGAAAGCGACCGAAAATGGATTCCCAAAGTACTCCTTTCTTTTCCCTGCCCACTAAATTGGGACCAGTGTCTTTTCATCCTGAGGACAAATCTGTCGCTTTTTTTTTCTACCAACAGAGTGTACTTAGCGTAGTTGGCTGTCATTGTCATCTCTAGTGGCGACCAAAGACGCCAAGAATCATTGTTCTTGGTCCATTGGGATGGTGAAACAGAATGGCTCTGTTTGCAATACTATTTTCTTCTATTTACCTTCAAATCGATTTTATCTGAGATAATTTATTATATGCTGAAATAGTTCTAAGTTTGGTTGTATTTTATCATAAAGTTATTCAGATTTTATGTTATATTTTAAAAAAAAAAATTATTATCTAAATCTGTAAGAGAACAAAAAATGCTTCGTTTCAACTGCTTTGAAATAGTGATATTATTACTAAAATTACATGTTTAGACAAAAATATTTGTCAGAAAAAATCTGAATAAATTAAATTTCATTTCAAAAGTGTTTTGACTGTTTAAACATTTCAAAAGTTGCTTCATAAAAATAATAATTTTACTTGATAAATTGTGTTCTTATAAATTTTAGAAATAAAAAATTTATTCATTTGTATGAGATTTTTAAAATGATCAATATAGTTAAATTTTTGACAATATATATATATATATATATATATATATATATATATATATATATATATATATGTATATATATATATATATATATATATATATATATATATATATATATATATATATATATAAGTTTTTAAATTAAAATTACTTGATAAAAAAGTTCATATTACATAATTTAATAACAGAGCTATTTTTCTTTTCAGTAACACTAAAATTCTAAGAACAGGATTTGTAAAGGTGTTTAGGAAAGGATATGTCTCTAAGAAAAATAATTTTATTCATTTTGTTATATAACAATTATATTAAGATTTACTGTTTAATACTTTTGATGTGAAAAGAGTTTCTTAAAATATTTTATTTGATAAAAATATAACTTATTTGTAAAACAGATTAATCTCTCTCTCTCTCTCACTATACATATTATGAATATTGATAGTTATATATCATTAATATATACTTTATTTAAGAGCTTTATTACTTATATTGAGTAAAAATGATTATAAGATAACAAAAACGTACTGAAGAATTGGATGCTTCTTTGGTTCTTGATATCTCTTTTCTGTATATGTTAATGACAAATGCAGATGGTCTGGTTTAATTCAGTAGAGTGTCATTTCCTTTACAGAAAATTTATTGAGTTCTATTTTCGGCCTAATTAAGAATCTACCTTGCACATTTATAGCGGATATGTAATGTTAAATCGTTCATGTTTGCAATGTTGTCCATGAGAAATGATACCTTTTGAGTGTGGCTGGATTTTTTGTGTGCTTGGTCACTGCTTCTGAATTATGAAAACTCCAACTCCTTTGGGGTAACAATTGAACACTCATTAGCTTTCTCACTACATAGTGGTCATCAATACCGCTCCTTGTTAAACTTTAAAGTGAAATTCCCTAAGTATTCACGCAATAGGGAAAATAATATTTGTTGATAATTTGTATTTGCAGATTTCATAATTTTCTCAGTTGCTCTTGACAAAAGAACACTTTTGTAATATTTCAGGAGGCATCTCAGTAAAGCATTAATAAAGCTAGTGCAAAAAAAAAAAAAAAAAAAAAAAAAATGCAAAATATGAAAAAAATTAAGGTAGAAAAAAAATACTTACAGTTTCCCAACAAAAGACGAAATCGAAACTCGAAAAGAACTGAAGTGAATGCAAGAAAAGTATCGTTTAAAGGAGGGAGAGCAAAAACTGTTGGGAAAAAAATTACAGAAAATGAAAGAAAGCTTTATATCATTTTTTTTATTATTTTAATTCTCTATCGTCTCGCTTTCTCTCCTTTTTAGTATCGTTAGGCTCAAAAGAAGTATGGAAGAGAGAAAAAAGCGAAAAAAAAAATGGCAAAAGACATTTTCCGAGAGCTTCGAACACCAGCAGTCAATTAAAAGCTCCCGCTTTTGGAAAGATGGCACCATTTTGGGATGCTTCGCCTTTTCCGCCGTATCGGAAAAATTTCTCTCGCCCTTTCGAAGAAAAAAAGCATAAATACCAAGTAAAAATGGGGAAAAAAATATAAATTTTTTCCCTTCTCTTTTCTACAATCCCCTTATACTTCGAAGCGATAAAAGCCCGTTCCATTATCTCTAATCCTGGCCGTTAGTTCGAAAAACTGAACGAAAATGACAAAATCAATACTTTCGAACAGATCGTTTTCCGCCAAACGATTTCGCTATATACTTTCAAACTTCTTTCCTTTCATTTTTTTTTTTACCTTGTTATTTATTTCCCTAGTATAGTTGTTGGAGGATGGTAAAAGAAGGGGAAAAAAACACTGATATATTTTATTTTTCCCTTTTTTACCCTGCATTATTGAGTAGCTAAAGACGAAGCTAAGTTTTGTCAAGACAGGTCGGGTCGCTTTTCTAGTCCTCCCCTAAGAGTTTGGCGACAGAAATGTTAAGTCTTCAGCTTTTGACTGATGGTGGTTTAAATTTTTTTAAACTTTTCCCTTTTTCTTTTATTTTTGAAAGAGGTAGTGTAAAATTTTTCCCTCCCATCATAGATTTTTTTCAACCCGCCCACGTAAAGTTGTCCCTAATGACGGATAAATTTTTTTGCTACAGCGTTTTTTCCCCCTATCCTTATTTTCTTTCGCAGTGATGTATTTCTTTCAAAGCATCTGGCGTCGTTCCCAACACGTTTCTGTGTATATCCAGGAGTATTAAGAAAGTGGGGAAAAAATTCAAGAGCCGTTCCTTTTGAGGATGAAAAAAAGACCTTGGCATAGCTTTCTGTCCCTTCATTTTTTTGTTCGACTTATCTATGATATGCAAAGACCCTGCAGTGTCAACAGTTAAATCTTTGTGTATATGTGAAATGACAGGAAAAGGCAGCATGCGGTGTAGGTATATATATATATATATATATATATATATATATATATATATATATATATATATATATATATAATATATATATATATATATATATATATATATATATATATATATATATATATATATATATATATATATATATATATATATATATATATATATATATATATATATATATATACATTTCGCTTAAAATATTTGATCATAATTTCACTTCAAGATTTTGAAAAGTATAAAGCTTGTTTGTGATATGCAGAATAAACTCTCCATAATTTGATACTAACGTATTTTAAAATATATTTTGTGTGGTATATATTTTTAGTAAAGTAACATGTTGAAGGGTGCATGCAACAACGTGTAAAATATTTAAAAGTATTGTTTAACTAAAAAAAAGAAAATTTAGTTCTCATGTTAATTTAATTCGAAATCTGTTTTTGAATAAAATTGGAAATAAGTATATGTAAAAATAATGAGAGTAATGCGTTTATAAGTTGCTATTTTCAACATGCGTTTTCTTAGGAATAAGTTTATGTTTTAAAAGTGTAAGAAGTAACTATTTTACTTTTTTTAAACGTCAACTCATAAAACATACATCATTTGTTATAAATAACACTGGAAAATTATCTTTTCAGAAACTTTTTTTTTAAATTTAACATTGTGTTTTTTTTTTGGAATGAACAATACATCAGCAGTAATCAAATTCAGAATAACAATATCATATTATATATAATTATAATAACAATATCATATATAGTTGGTATATATATGATATTGTTATTATATAATTCTTTTTTGTGCTTAGACAGCGAAGCAAATAATTACACGTAAATGTATTACTCTAAATGTACTTAGTTTTTCAAATAGAAAAATGTAATTTCTTACTAATAATTGTTATTTATCTCATTTATTTACATCTTTATTTTAATAGTTATTGCATCAATAAGCAATTATTTATTGGTTCATTTATTATGATTCTTCTTCTTCAGAAGCACAATAGCCCTTTACCAGGCATTCCCTCCAACTTCTTGTACCATGAGCGATTCCTTTGCAAATCTTTGTTTTTGAATTACTTAGGTCCCCTTCAGTATCATACAATCATCCAGTAAATGGTCTTTCTTTAGCCCGGGATCCCTCAAGTTTTTTAAATGTTAAGATTATTGTGGGATTTACATCTGGGCTTCTCCAAACAGGGCCAAGCCATCTTATGGTGTCACTACTGATGATTTGTGTAATCTGCGGATGTCTGTAGAGCCTGTATACAATTCAAACTTGTATCTGTCTCTCTAATGTCCTTCTTCTTCTAAAGATATTTCTGAAGAATTTTCTCATGAACATATTCAGTGATCGTTGTGTATCTTTATTTAGGGTCCAAGTTTCACTAGCATAGAGTAAAACAAGTCTTATAAGCGTCCTATAATTTTTTTTGTTTAGATGCAAGAATTTATTATGAATAAAATTTTAAAAAATACAATTTTTCAAAATTTTGCATGCCACTGTTTACATTATATATACCAATATTTGTTGACGACCTTAGAAATAATTCGAAAATCATCCTATGTACCTTGAAGTGATTCAGATCTTTTACATAAAATATATTGAAATCACAACAAAAACAAATGAAAGTCTTCATGAAAATGTTTCAAGAACTTTTGTGGTGATCTTCTGTGAAATTTAAAATAAAATCGGGAATTTTCGCTTTTTATGGAGCCATTTATGTCACAAAGTTTCTCATTTTCTTTTAATCTCTCCAGATTCAATTCCAAAAAAAATTATAGAATTGCTGATTATATATATATAGTATTTCATTCTGCCCGATATTTCTGAAAATTTCTTATAGAATTTTTCTTCAAGCTTATATCGTTGAAAATGATTTCTAGTTTAATTCCAGCGTGATTCCAATATATATGGCTATTAAATATGATTTACGCTTGCTAATGTAGCATTAAATATTTTCGGTAATATGTGTAACAAAAACTTTGAGATTTCAAGTACCATTGAATGAAGAAACTCACTCTTCTAGGAAACACCATCTATAGTAACAAACACTAAGAAAACTAATTTAAATGAAAGGTGTAATGAACATTCAAAGCAATAAACAATTAAAAGTGAACTTTTTTTGCTAAAACATTTAACTTATTTTTTCTCCAAAAAATGCACCAAAAATATTTCGGCACATATAAATTCACTGAAAGGCACAATAGATGTTAAAAGTATCTGGATTTCAGTCTGGAGAACTTGAAATTCAAATCAAACCATATTCTTATATTTCCCAATTGCTTGGCTCCAAATTTCATCCTCAGGAATGATTTTACTAATTATTAAATCTATCTCGTAACGATATTACAGTTTTATACTGTATAGTTTCGGTTCAGTCTATATTTATTAGTGTAATTATATTCTATTTAAACTTTGATTCCTGTTTTCAATCAGCGGAGGGTTTTTGCTGTCTGTTCACATATTTTTAAATTGCCGTATTTTTTTCTCCCATGAATAACTATATGAGACAAATGGTTCTTCTTTTATGTCTTAAGCACCTATCGGAAGTGTATCTCAAACTAAGTGAGTAGTCCACAAATCTCTCTGCATGGGTAGAAGAAAGAGAAAAGCCGCCACGGGAGCCAAAAATCCGCCAAATCCATAAGACACGAGCGTGTTTTTACGTTGATTGCGCCACTTCTGGATCCCTTTTATTACTCTTTCTCTCCTAGTCCTACACTCCAGCCGTCACCCCTTTCCCCCAGTTAACAGTTACGGTCACAGTTTACGACTACCTCCAGCAACACACTTCCCAAGTACCGGATGACTCATAAATTGGATCGTAACACTTTTGACGACTGGAAGGCACACACCTTATGGAACTGCCGTGAAACCTCTCGAATATTAAAGTAGCCCTCCCCCCCACACCCACACACTCTCTCTCCCCTCCCGCCATGGTTATATCCTTAAACTGCTGCAGCTTTTAAAAGTCAGATATACAGCCTGTAACTTTCTAGTATGTGTTGGTCCGGAGAGTAGGTTTTAATGGCAGCCCTTATCTTTTTTTCGTTGTTGTATAGGTAATGAATTTGATGTCGTTTTTTTACGATATGAAGGTGGACGAGAAAGCATTATCGAGGTTAGTGTTGCCAGATGTAATAATTCCGTTGCCGTCTCCTGGCCGTAGTCTGCCAGCGTTTAAATGCATCTTCTCGTTTGTGATGCCTTTTTTTATTTTATGTATCGTAACGCAGATAATTTGAAGGGAAATGAATTTTTAAGGGCATTGTTTAGAACTTGATTTTATACCCTCGGATGTGGCTATACTTTAGAACCATCGTTTCAAACTCCTCTGGAATTAAGTTGCTGTTTTGTGAGAGTAAAGCTCTTGATTTAATGGCTTGGTGCTCTTTTAAGAAAGGCTGTTTCTTAAAAACTAATAGCTTATATATTTGTCGTATACTTCAAAGCATAATATTTTGGCAAAATACGGTATAAAAGGAGAAAATATAATACTCAAAAGTTCTATTAATTAATGATTAAAATTCTTTTTGAAAGTTTACGCAAAGAAATGAGCGATTTAGGCTTAAGAATTGTATTTGTTAAAATACAAATTCAAGTAATGACATCAATAAGAAGTCAGTACATAATCAAACTTATCTACACAAATATATATCATGCATAACACTTAATTAAAATTAGTGACTCTTCTTAAATCAGATTCTATCACTTGATTGGGCAATTTTTTAAATAAGTTGCATTTACACAAGAATTTTTCCTTCCATGTTTTTTAAATAAATAATTTTTAGTAGCAAAAGAAACCAATGAAAAAGTTCTAAATTACCCAATACGAAAAGCGAAAATTATTTCCTTCTGTCCTTCAGTCCTTTCTCTTTTTTTCACGATTGGAATTATTTAATTTTTCATTATATTATTTCTAATTATGATATTTTACTAAGCTATTGGTACTACCTTTTTATGGGTAGAGACTGTGTTATAATCACACACACACACACAGATCATAATTGATACAGATTCACATTTGAAATAATATAATCAAAAGGTGCTCAGTTTATTAATATAATCAAAAGAGCTCTTAACATCAGTCTTGTCCTTCATCTTTTTGGAACCTTTAATGCCTTTTTGGAACGACTGATAAATAGGAATTTATTATAGTATAGAGATCAAAATATTACGTTATATTGCAAACATATCTCATGAAATTCTTATGGATTATTAAAAGAAATTTTTGGTGTTTAGCGTATTAAATTTTTTGCTGCTGCGTTCACAGAAACTGCGATGAAAGAGCACATGTAAATATTTTAATAAATCTATTGCGAAAATAATTATTTTTTACTTTCTCGTCTAATGGTACTTTGAATATAATTACTTTCCTAATTTTTTATTATTAAAATTTACTAGATTAAAATCATTGTATTTGAGGACAAAACTCCTGAAATTTCCAAACTTTTGACAGTTTTTTTGTGAGTTAATAAAAGTGTAATGAAGTTTATTTTTATTTATAAAGCTGAATATTTAAGTGGAATTAAATAATATATTAAAGGCAGAAAATTAGTTCATTGTTCTTATTTTTAATACCTGTGATTTTTTAAGCAAATAAATATGTCCCTATTATTGGTAGATAAATATGTCTAGTTAAGCGAGCAAAAAGTAAATAAAACCTTTGGATGTTAACGTTTATATTAACAGAATAGCAATATCAATGATATCTTTCTGTAGACTTTTTTTTTCCAAATTCATGTTGTTTTTCAAAATTTAACAATGAATCGCAGTTTCTTTACTTGTATACAACAACGATTAATATCCCACTAGAAAGAAGTCAGTTTTTAAGGAACAACTTATTTTTGAGTAAGCACCCTCCTACAAATGATTCTTTTTTGGAAGAATAATCTGCATTTTTTCATACGGGAGCATATTGTCATAATTCTGATAAGTAAATCAAGTAAGTATTATTCTCTTTCTTTCGAGCTGAGCAAAACGTTAGCGTGAAAGTTAATGAGTAAAAAACATCACTTTCACAAATCATATTTGGTAAACCTCTGGATTCTAACTTTTGCTGATACTCGATATCATGAATATTTTACATAAAATGCAAAAATGACAAAAAAAATCTGTGGATAATTTTTTAAAGCTGAAATTATTTAAAAATTAACTCAAAATCTTTAAATGTTTTGTTCTTTTGAAAACTCATTGAAGTGATTCAAAATTATCACACAAGAAAAATTGGTCCTGATTGTTTTTATTCTTAATGTTTAGTTGTTTAGTTTATCTTACATCGAAATAATTAAGTTATAAATTATTAATTTCTGTTGGACAAATTCGCTAAACTATCACTATATATCTATATCTATATATCTATATCTATAGCTATATATATATATATATATATATATATATATATATATATATATATAAACTATCAACATATCCACGGCATTTAGAAATAAATTTTATTATAATTTAAAACTTGTCACATTATTGGAATACTCAGCGATTTATGGTCAATATATAGTACGCTGTATTATTTAAAGAATAATGCCGGAGACAGGTCTACAAATTATCAGCAGAAATTTCATTCACATTATTATTCTTGTCTATTTTTGAATATGAATTTAAAACTAGCAAATTGAGAAGCTAGTTGTTTGTGCAGGTTAAATGACATTAGAACCACAAATGATTCATTGAATAGCTAGGACATTTTTCTTTTTCTATTATATTACACCAGAACAGCTAGGTATACCCAAAAAATAGTCTTTGCCATTTTGTTTTCTTTCTTTGTGAAAAATCAAATGATAAGCTTATTCTGTGATAAATTTTCCATGTAACCACACAATCTTGGTAATTGCTATATAATTTGATTTTTACTTCAATTTTAAAGCACTACATCACATACTGCTTTCACGAACATTTCAAATCTTTTGTTTACTTCAATTGAATCGGCTGTCGATTTGGCAATAGAGCAGAGCGGTACAATCATTCTTACGTGACTATTAGAAGAATAAACACGCAATCACAAAAATTGTAACAACTTCATTTTTGTTAAGAGATGCACTTAAAAATGTGACAAGCACATTACTTTTCTGAGGTTAACCCTATAGGTCCCACTACATCCGACAACCCACAATTGGAAATCGATGCCGCCATTACGATTTGGCGACCACTTTTTTTAACACCATTTCTCTTTGCTTGTCATGAATGTTCTATGGGCGGAAAAAAAGAACGAAAAGAATGAAACAAGCTAAAAGGAAACAAAACCCCTGCCGTGACCGTTTGGGCTTGTCGTTTTATGGAAGGGCCAATAAATAGTATTTTGCGTGACCACTTAGATTATATCACTGGAGCAGCATTTTCTTTCTTGTTGTCGCCACACCACGCCAAGATCGATTTTCGATTCCCTTGCCAGCGTGCGAGTTATTTGATAAGTGTTTGCTCAACGGGCGGCTACTTTTATTTAATTCGACGTGTCATCAATTAAGCTCCAACTTTGAAAAGTGTGGCTACCTTTTCGCCGACACTAATTAATTCAAGGTGGAGGTAAGGCAAGTCAACAAACAGAACTAGAAGAGAGTTATTGGATAGTGTGTGCGTGTGTGTGAGGGAGGGGGGGGGAGCCGACAATATTCCAGTCACGACATCGGGGCATTATTCTTCAGCAGGTGGAAAAGTTGTTGGGCAACACAGATTTGCAGAAGAGGCTCTAAATTGCGATGGTGCGTGTCTCCCACCGTGACCCTTTATTTTTCAGCGTTAGCGCTGATGTTATCGGCGTCAAACATCTCACCTATGGTAAATGAGACGGAATGTTTGAGGAAGATAAAAATAAAACAGTTTGAATGCATTAACATGCAGAAGCAGTATGATGGAGCTCAATCTGGTCGTCAAAAATTTGACCTGTCTGCGGATTTTTTTATCGCTATTTTATCTCCACGTTATTTCCTACCAGGATATTTCCTCAAAGAAAAGTGTCTTTTTAAGCCATTTCCTAGAGTTCAGTCATCATTAAATGTGAAAAATAACATCTAATAAATATAAAATGAAAAATGTTTTTAAAGTTTAAGTTTGAGCATTAAAAAAAATTTGTTTTGATACTTATCTATATTTGCCCTTTTTCCCCTGCCGTAATTAAAGAAGCAAGCTGAAGGACTTATCAGTTGTCTATAAGTCCTTCAGCTTGCTTCTTTAATTAGATTTCTGAATAAAGTTCTTTAACTAAGCTTAACATTTAAATTCTATCATATGCAAATTAGAATCAATGTGTAATTTCAAGTGTGAAGTAGATTGACTTATCTGTATCTTTTCTTAATTGCAACAGCTTATTATGTAAGTTCTGGAAGTGTGGAATTGTTACAATAGGTTCGTTAACTTGTGGATATTGTTTTAATTACCGAATTCTTAACTTACAATGTAATATAATCAATAATTGGTTAAAAAATATGGCCGACATTAAAGCTTTTATCTAATTAAATTAATGCAAATTTTATAATTTGAATATATATAATGTAAAAATCACAATGACACAAAAAAATATGGTACATTTTGCTCAATCATGTTTTGTGGGCATTGCTTGGTCAGTACCGCCTCATTGGCCATCAGTTAACTTTATGACGTAGGTAACCCTATAATTACTCTGACTGATGGCTCAGTATGGGCAAGTTGTTTCAACCACGCTAATTTATATTAAATTAATTAATTAATCAAAATAATATTAACCAAAAATTATTGCAGTCGATTGTATGTTTTCCTCTTAAGTAACCTAGATTTAAATTCTCTGGGAATTAGAGGTCGTTCATTTGAATGATACCTCTTGCAATTTTATTGAAAATGATTTTCATCTTTCTAGAAGTTTCTTCTCAGACCGAATCAGAAAGGTAAATTGTACAGTTTTAGTAGGACATGAATTATAAAGTGAATAAATGTATAGCTATGATAATTGTAAATGAAATTTTCTGTGCAATATATTTGTTAAACAGTGGGGACCATGTGGTTTCTTTTAAAAAAGCTAGATTTTTTTCTTTAGAATTAATATGTTTTCAAAAGAGAAAGTCATTTTCCTTTATAATAAGAAGGACATAAATGACTAAAAAACCTTTTCTCTGAAACTAAAGCCTCTGCAAAAAAAAATTCTTTCAATAGAAATAGGATGCCTTATATTATCCGATCATGATCCCGAGTATGCTATCTCATAAGTGGAGTGATTGCGTTTTCAAATACTCAGTAATGAGGAGAAATTGAAAGGATGGGAAAAAATCTTCCTCGTTTTCTACAAGAACTACTGGAGCATCCTTTAGAATGAAGAGATAGAGGGGGTGAAAGGCATGGTAGGGAGAAGTACGGACAACTCCACTCCACTCGTAGTTATAGCCATTGGTAAACGAAAGGCGATGACTCATCTTCTCGTCTGAAGTAGAGACACGAGGAGGAGGATTGCTTCGTGATAGGGAAGAGTGTCTTTTCGTTTGTGAGTGTGTCGCTTGGAACACGCTTTCACACAAGTGCACCCCTCTCCACTGGAGAGGGGTCCTCCGAATAAATTGTGCTGATGCTGAGAGATCTTTTGTGCAGTGGGGTAACCGAAAGTGAGTTTATTCGAGAATCGTACCGGGATATAGAAGAGAAGGCTGAAGGGAGATGTTTAAAAGGATATGAAAAGGAAATAAAGGCTAGAGCTTGAGGGATGATGGGGGAAGTGAATTTCTGCGTTTTCGAGGGTGATCTAAGTGGATTTTTTTTGTCCCCTTATATACAACTGATCAATCGGAATGGGTCTCGTTTGTATGCAAATGTTTCTACATTTCCATAATCTATTTTATCGCTGGATCTGTTGAGTTTTCATTCCACGTCAAGTGTTTCCATTTCGGATGATTTTTTATTTTTTTAAACATAAAGTGGTTGTTTCTTTCGTTCTAGTGGAGATCATGATTACGCCACTTTATTACAATTCTCATTGGTTTAAAATATCCATGGCGTCAGATAACGTTTCATCTATGTCATGGATCGTATTGAGACGACATCGTAAATCCGACTTATCGACGAATTTGTTGCCGACCTTCAAATTGCAATCTTTGAGTGCCAGAAATAAAAATTTTGAATTCTTTTGGAATATTGCTTCCAAAATTGAGCACGTTGACAATAGAATAGAAGAAAAGGCAAAATGTGAAAAAGACAAGACAAAACATCCTCTTTATAATTAGTTTAAATCGACAAGGATAATTTTTTTTTTTTTTACTAATATTTTAAATTTATCTATTTATGTTGAAGCATTTATTTTTTAATAAGTTGAGTATTTGTTATATAAATTGCAAATGATAAAAGCAACTGAAACTTAGTAGAAAAGAGTAGATTAATTCACTTATTAGAGGACCAAAAAAAACTTAGTTAAAATATGAAACTATTAAATGGCTTAGGTGTGGATTTTGCACTAATTCAAGTTATTGATATCTTTTTATGAAGATTAAAATGGCACAATTTTTACCCTTTTTTATTCTCTAAATACTACATTAGATTAAGAATAAGTCTCAAAATGTGTTAATAAAATATCAATTTCTAGATACAAATTAAGGCAATGAAATTCAGAAAATGAAAAAAGAAAGTGTTTTAATGATTTACTCAAAAGAAGATATATCTTTGCTTCAATTTCGATTTATTTAAAAATAAAGAAGAATGTAAACCTCCAATGTCAGATTTAAAATCACTGTATCCTATTTTGCTTCAATGTAGTTGCGAAAGTATTCCAGAAAGATCATATTTTGTGGTTCCTTATAACTTTAAAATATAAATTGTGGGCATAGTATAGGTTATAAACTAGCATGAATCATATATGGTTCTGCCGCATTTCCCTCTTCTGCACGCTGCATGCGTAAGTGCTGATTATGGAGATCCTATTCTTCTCGGTGGCAAGCACACTTGAAGTCCTGATGGGAAGTCGTTTGTCGATAACGAAATAACGAGATTTCTCATCACCCTCTGCTCATAGTGAATCCTGACGGACCAGCCCCTCTTCCTAACCTGACCAGGCTTCCAGAATGGAAAACACGTGTGCACGACGGTGTGGGTCGTTGCGCTACACCCCCTCTCACTGTCTGACTCAGCAACGATTTTGGATCTTCTGTTCGAATAAAAGAATGAAAAAAAAAATCTAATCCAAAGGTGTGAGTGTATTCCCGCGATAAGAGCCGGTTCTGATTGACTCTTCAATTTCGGCAGGAGTTGACATAGGCGAATTTTTTACGTGTCAATGTTTCATTTCTCATGAATTGTTGATAAAACTATTTTTGTGGTATTTTTTATTCTTTGTTCTGATATCTTTTACAAATAGTGAAAAATTAGGTTTTCATAACTTTTACTCTTCTATTATTTGAACTCCTTATAGATTAACGGTTGTTGTAGTATAAAAAGAAACAATCCTAATTTTTCTGAGCATATATGAAAACTCTATTTAAAGACTATAGTACTTCTTCCAATTATTTGTTTTAAACTAAAATTATTTGTTCTGCTACCAACTAATTAGGTTATTTTTGAAAATTCGATAAGTTTATTTATTTTCCTTCATAAATAAATGTTACGAATGACTGTGATTATTGAGAAACATTCAAAACAGTTTACGGAACAAAAAGTTACGAAGCAGAACTTGATTACTTTCTGGAATAATTTATGTATAAATACAGTTATGTTGTATAAATCATTGAAAAATATTGATTGCAAAATTTAGTGAGTGAAGTGAACATCTTGATTAAATAGTTAGAGAGAGGAATAGAAAGAGTGATACTTGAGTTTTTAGTAACATATTTTAGATTATTATTGGAAGTTTAAACTACATAAATTTTCTCCATACACTTAAAAATATTAACCGTAACCTAAGACTTCCTATACAGTAATTTTCTTTATTTCTAATATTTTTTTCGAGATTGAAAACAAGAAAAGTGTGTTTATCGCTTATATCAGCACTTGTTTTTCTGTCTATTACCACTTACGTGGTGGAGCAATTCGTGATGACCTAAAGAACAGGCCATGTGCTCCGTCACTTAAGTCTGTGTGTATGTCTATTTCAACTTTTATCTATATTTCATTTTGTTGAATTTCCAGTCATGAAAATGATAAAGAAACAAACAATATAATTTGAAAATTTTTCACTACCATTTACTGCCAAAAAACGGTGTTAATGTGAATATAAAGGATTCTTCTCTGGAGAAAGTGTGGGATATTCAAATGAATAACACACTTCAATCTAAAGTGTGTGTTTCACCATAAACACATTTATGAAACATGAAGTAATGCTAAATTAACTTCGCATTACCCGGTCCTACTCCTTCGTTTGTCTTCCATTTTTAATCTCAGACCTTTAGCTTGAGACGCCCACGTGATTGTGAAACCATTCTCTTGTTTAGTTTGTTCTTTCAATTTTTTTAAGATAAATACTTTTTCTGTTCCATGCACTATATACAAATTCATTTTTTATTTGGTGATCAATCTCAACAAAATTTATTTATTTATTAAAATTATTTGTGTTCTCAGCATTTGATATAATGTGTGTGTGTGTGATTTAAACTGTTAATTTAATTATTATGAATAAATCAATCTTTAAATTTTATTAAAATGTACCTGAATCGCAGAGCATAGTGTTATTTAGCTAAATACAGCTTTTTCGGAAAAAATAACCGAAGAAAACTATATAAAAGTTTATTATAATTTTTTTCGGTATCAAAATTTTCACAAAAATTCTTTATATCCATATTTGAAAAATAATTTTGTAGTTAAATGACAAAAACGTGAGATACATTTTCATAGTATTATGGAAGATTTTTGTCGAAAATTACTCTGCTTTAATAGATCGCTGGAATAAAAGATAAAAAATTTAAAATGAGTACTACAGATAAATTACGTTTTAGTGTTACAAATTTTTTTTTATTTATTATGTTTCATTAAATACGCACTTGTGAGGCATCATATAAAATAATTTGGCGTCAATTCGGCGACATTTGCGTCAACTTCACTAGTCGATGAAATATTGCATCATATCATATATTGCGACTTTTGATTAACACTTTTATGGTAAAAGAAGCATACGATTCGCAAACACAATTTTGTTGTTTACTTTGTGGTTTTCAAAATTTATAACGATTAGTGGTTTTTATTTATATGCTTGCTGCATAGAGAATTGAGTTCTGTATAGATATAAAAATTGGACTTTTAACTATTTTTTCGCAGTAAAGATTGTTAAAATATTTATTCTTATTTTTAATGCCTTTAGTTATATATTTATCTTATAGAGATCTTAGTTCTAAATGAATATACCAGACTTGGCTATCTTTTTTTGTAATAAAGATATAATTACTTTAAATTTTTTATTATTGTTTTTGCATGTATTCTAGAATTTTCCATGCATTTCATTCTATTTAAAAATTAACTCGAGAATGTCCCCAATATTTTTTTTATATAAAAATTAAATTTTTTGTAATTTACTGAGATGCATAAAAATTTTAATTGAGTTACAACTCGAAGAAAACACTCACAAAAAATATTCGAACTTCATTTCTCTTCTTATAAACTTTATTAAAGTTCTTCAGACAATGTCTTCCTCCGACAGCGACACCGAATCCGGGCTCTCCCTAATCCCACCAGTAAGGTTGAAATCTCTTTAAACCCCAAACCCCATAAAAAGTCAGACTGGCACAAAAGGGATCCGGAAACGAAATGAATCCGGGAGCCATTGAAATACTCCGGGAAGCTATCCCAAATTGCCCCATAATCCCTGCACATTACCCACTATCCACTCCTGTGGAAGGCCTAATCCATCCTGCGGAGCACCCACCGACTGCTAATCGGGCAATCCCTCCCCCCATCCCTTATATCAAAATCCTACCCGTTGATCCTCGCCCTCCTTCCGCGCCCATAAATCTCCGAAACCGTCCTACGCCGTAATTGCCCTCCATTCTCACCGAGGCAGGTTCGATGTGTGACAATAGCATTGGTATTGACACATTAGTCGCTTAGTGAGATGTTGCGGCTTGTGATCGGGGTGGACTGTAGTTCGAAAATGGGTATTGCTCAAGGGGGTTTACTTGGAATAATTTCTTGAAATAAATCAACCCCCCTATTATAATTCAAATATTCTGAGGGAATTCAAAATAATATTTTTCCGCCCAAAATTTTTGCCAGATTTTTGTAATATTATTACATTTTTCTGTTTAATAATTTTTCTGTTTCTGTTTATGGATTAATTAAAATTAAATTCACGCATTTACATTTTCTGACGTATTTAACCATAGATAATTTTTTAGAAGTGGTCTTATGACCACTTCTAAAAAATCTTTCTGTAATTTCTTTTTGCTATAAAAATTACAATGTATTAAACTAGTGATTTATTTATAAAATTGTGACACTGTTTTATGACTCTCTCTCTCTCTAATGCATTATTTTATAAATTTTTCTATCATCCAAATTTTTCTTATAGCATTAATTTTGAAATTGCTTTTATAAAATTATTAAAATTTGCTTTCCTGCTTTTAAATTTAAAGAAATTTTTTGAAGGTGTTAGTTTATTTCCTTAACCGTTCTCTTTGGATAATTCTTTTTTCACATATAAAAGGCACTAATTATTGTCAGCATAAAGTTCATGTTTCTGGGAGAAATTAATATTTTTTAGCATTACAGAAGACTTAATATCTAGCCTATTTATAGCTAGCAATAATTGAAGACTTAATAAGTTGCCTTAAGCATAACTTTTCAATCTTTTCTACTTAAATTATAGATTTCACACTTTCTTACGCATTCACTATGATAGAAGAAAATAAATTGCAGTTAAAATTACAAAAATTAATTTTAATAAAAAATATATAAGTTGAAAGGGAAAAATTTCTTGAGTAGTTTTTTTTTTTTTTTTTTTTTTAAATATCTTAAATTACGTTTAATTTTAATCGTTTCCAATTTTGTTTTAAAAAATTTGAACACTGAAACTTTTAAAATTTTGTATCTTTCAAATGATTTCAAAGATTTATTTAAACTTTCTTTTCTAATGAAATTTTTTGATTCTGTTAAAAATGCAAAGAAGAATTCCATCATGCATGTTTAATTAACTTTGAAGCATTATTGCTTGACTATTATACACACACACACACATACAAATCCAATCTTCTTTTTTATCTTATTTGAAGGAACTCATTTTATGATTGATCACGTGATAAAATACACCACAACAAATTATATGACTGAATCACTGTAATAAGGATACAGTCTGGTAAAATTTTATCATGATTCTCATATATTTATATATGAAGAGGAAAAATAAATCATAAAAAAATTACTTACACAGTCATCAAGGATGTTTTAAATCCATAATGATCGCTCAAATTGGCAATATTTAAAAAAGCTATAAAACGAAAAACAAATGTATGCAAATAGCAGTTTAGTAAAAGAAAAGTAGAAAATTGTTTATTACTCTTGGCTGATGATACGGTTGTACGCACTGGAATTAATGAGGCTTGAAAGAGTTTACTTTTCAGGAAAGTTAATTTGTGATTTAATAGTATATACTGTGTGATTATAATTCTTATCTATTGTGGTTTTTGCGATACGTGATTTGAAACGAATACGAATAACAAATGATTTCGTAAACTGTATCCTAAAGCAGATAAAATCAATTTGAAAGACTTTTGTCGTTAATAATGAAGTTATTGTTTTTCAAGTAGGTAATTATGCAAATCCAAGTCTCTAAAATGAAGCTTAATAACCTAGTTGTTTTATTCCAAGGTTAAAATGATTCAATCCTTATCTCTCTCTTTTATGCTTTTTTAATATTCATTGATGTTTATATCCTCATTGGAGTTAAAAATAAAAATATTTAACGTTTTAATTTCTTTTATTTTAGTTTTTTTTCAAGTTTTCATTAAAATGCTTAAGTAATATATATAATTGCTATCCTTCTCTCTCACTCTCTATCTCTCTGAATAAACATTATCATGGAGCTTCGTTGCAATGGCCAATGTTGGGGAACAAAATTGCATTAAAAACTGCTCTGTAAGTTAAATTGAAATCTGTAACTTTATAATTAAAATATCTCTTTTTGAAGCTTATAATAGCAACTTTTTATGCAATTTTTTTTGTCTCATTTGGTAATCTAATTCCTTAGATTTTCTTATTTGCATGTGAGAATCTAAGGTGATTTTTGTAGTCATTTGAAATTATAATTTTGAAGAATATGTGTATTTAAAACTTTTGAAACGAATCAAGGTTTACGTATTTTTTATCCAGGTTTAAAAACGACGTTTCCCAATGTGAATGTTTGAAATGGCCTTTAAATATAAAAATTTAGTTGTAAATTTTTATATATTATTTTTTATTATTATCTTATTATTTTTCAGTATATGTAAGATATAAGGCATGCTATAGATTCCCAAATGATTAATTAAATTATTGAGGGAAATAAGATTTTATGATATCATAGATGTTTTTTTTTTATTTATATTCAAAAATGCCTCTGCTTCTACGCAATTTTTTATTTAATATTAAAAATACTCCTAATTACATAAACATATCTATGTTTGTTACTCAAAGGGACAGAAACTTACCGAACATCTAAATTTTATTTATTATTTTTTTACGCTCAATTGCGGACCGTCACTGGAAGGCAAGGAGCCTTCCAGTGATACATAGACTATTGTTACAGTTGTTTTATTTTTAATTTTTCTTGTTATGTGTATTTTTGCTGTAATTTTCTTTTTATCTGTGCCATTGGAAATAAAAAATAAAAAAAATTTTTTTTTTTAGTTAATAATCCAAATCTTATGTTTATGATCTTCATTCCCATGGTATTTTTTCTTATTAATTTTTATAAATTAAATATAAAAGTATGCATTTTATGATTACTTTTTTTTTTTTTTTTTTGCTTTGAAATAAATGTATTTCCTAAGTAAATTTATTTTCAACAAGCTAAAATGCATAATAAAACACTTAAATAATTATATAACTTAATAAATCAATGGTAATAAAGGATTTTTATATAATGGTAAGAACCTTTTCATAAATTGTAGATGTTTTTATATTCTGCTTGTTTTGGAATCGAAAAATCTCTTAGAAACTACCTCTTCAATTAATTCAGTCCAGAAAATTTTGTTCTATTGATGTTCCACGACCTTTGAATATTCGTGTACCACAATGAATATTTGTATACCTACTTGTGCTGAGTGTATTTATTTATGTTCATGTCTTCACAGAACAAATTTTAGGTTTAAATCCCTTGTTATAAAAATCATATATTAAACCGTAAACTTTCCACAGAACACGAAAATTACTTTTAAATCAAAGGAACTTTTTTGCGAAACCAACACCTTAATTTTCCACGTAAATGTTCCCCCCTATAAAGTAATTCATCTGCTAAAGTTCAACAGATAATTCAAATTATTTTTCACGCATTTGAAAATAACGGTTCCATAAGCCTCTGCTGCTTCTTGAGTAATTAAGGCGTTATGTTATTCTCATTTTCTGGCTCTTGAAAATTCTCGTAAAACTGACATCGTTATTTCTGGCAAACAATTTACTAGTATAACCTGCATTTAAGATAAGAAAATATTTATTTTAATACTCACACATGACACTATGTTTTTGAAGTCTATTTATCGCCATTGCTTCAGAATTCCTAGGGAGACATATCTTCCACTTACACTTACCCTACGCTGTCAAAAATCCTCATCAGCTATTTTCTTCCCCGAGAGCTTCCACTTTCCACCCCAGAGATGCTTCAGTGACACTTATTTAAGGTCCACGATCCATCTATCTACGCTTAATCTGTGTCCGCTAACACGACAGTCGGGAAGGACACGATGTGGTAATTATAGTTCCGTTAGAGATAACACAACCCCGCAAAAATAATCCAGCCAGAACAGCAGATAAATGCTGAAGAATCCGACTCGGAAGTAAAAAAACGTCTTAAGAATGTGACCATGTGCTGGCACTTCAGCCCGGTACTCCACCCTCCATGAGAGAGACACTCTTCAGGGTGAAGGTAGTGGTGGTGTAAGTGTCACCAGAGACTTTTCTGGAGTGTCTTCTTCCACCCGAAATTCCGCTGAGGAAGTAGAGACACTTCACTACCGCTGTGCTTCCTCCAGAGGTACTCCAGCCTCAAGCATTTACTTTCTCCAAAGGGGGATTATGGCCTTACATAGGAGTAGGGTTGGAGGAATACCTGTGATTAGTCTTAATTAACTGTTACTTTTGCGTTTTGTTTGTTCTTCTCTCCTCTCTAGTTTAATTTGTTAAAACAAGAATGGTGTATCCTGATGATACGTGGCGGTTTATTTTTTGGAAGGGAATTTTATAATTATAGTTTTTAAATCGAATATTTAAGTTCAAGGGAGCGCTAACCTATACTTTTATTTGGAGGTAGTTCAGTTGAAAATGTTTGATGCATTTGTCATTTTTTTTTTTTTTTTTTTTTTTTTTTAAATAAAGATATTAAACTAAACCGTCAGAAATTTTTTGGACAATTTTTTTTACTTCTATGTTACAAAAATCATCCTCAAAGATTTTTAATGTATTACTTTGAAAATAATTTAAAATATTTTACGTATGTATGTATATGTGTGGTATACAAGAATAAAAGCAATCTATTTATCAGTCTTTTTTTTTTTTTCTTAAATTATTATTCATTTAAATTATCATTTATATTATTGTTTTAAAAATGAATATAAAGCTGTCATTTTTTTACCTTTTTATTAAAAAAAAAGTTAGTTGTTAGTAGTTCTATATGAAGTTTATTTTAAACATCATACGTCTTAAGAGTTTCAGTTCCTTCAAATAAAAGTAAAAATTTTCTGTTAAAAAAATGTCTTTATTTCAAGTATTTTAGGGATATTATATAATGTTTTAAACAGTCAAATGATATCCAATTAGTTGACCAGATATAATTTCAAATAGTTTATTTTTAAAAATAAAAAATGATTTCAAACGAATCTATTGCTTTCTCACTGGTGATCTAATCTATGAATCTCGACGAATCTATGATTTTTAATTGCAGATTTATGTATTAAATGTGCTAATAAGTTCTTATCTTGGAAAGAACGAAGTAGTACATTTTATTGGATTTACATCTGGAAATAAATATTTTAAATCCTGAATATAAAGTACAAAAAGCATTTATAGACCTCTCTCAATACATGAAGAACTTTCTGAAGATCGAAACCACTAGATCTCCTATTACAATGTCTTATTCTATTGAATAAAATAAATCAGAATATGTAACAGAATATGTATAAATATATCTTAAAAGCATCACAGTTTTAAATATATATATATATATATATATATATATATATATATATATATATATATATATATATATATATATATATATATATATATATATATATATATATATATATATATATTAGATATAAGTCAAAGTTATATAATCTTTTTAGTAACAAATAGAATAATAATGGATAGATAGATAGATACATAGATAGATAGATAGATATAAAGCATGATTAGAAGTATCATAAGCAAAAATTTAAAGATACAAGAATAGATATAACTCTTATGTTTAGCAATACATTCAGCGCAAAAAAAAAGCTTAAATAGAATTACTAAAATATAATTAATAGTAAATTTTTATAAAATTAGTCAAAACCAAATGGAGTATAATACATTTAAAATACATTGAAAATAAGAAATATATTAAACAGGTGCAGAAAAGTCATACTTTGTGCCAATGTGGTTAACACCCCCTGAAGAAACTGGCCATGTTGGTACTTCGTTGCAATTTCCCTTATTCTATTTTTTTTTGAAATTTTATACTATCCTTTGTACATTTCTTCATCTGTTTATTATATTTCCAATTTTCAATGTATTTTAAATGTATTATTCTGCATTTGGTTTTGATTAATTTTATTATATATATATATATATATATATATATATATATATATATATATATATATATATATATATATATATATATATATATATAGCCAACAGTAGCCACACTGAAATTAAAATTAAAAGTACAGAAGCTACATTTTCAAAAGGGTACAATTTCGGTTTAGTTCACAGTTCTTTTTATTTGAAGTGACGCAATCAGTTGAGAAAAAACGTCTTTCCCACATAAAAGGCATGTTGTGTCTGTTTGGAGATATTTTTAAGAGCCAATTGAGATTTCAAGTGGCTTCAAGAAAGTCCTCATTCGCCGCTTTTCTTTACATTTTGTATTAGTCTCATTGAGAAAGCGATTGTGAAGTGCCCCATGTCGGAAATCGTGTTACTATTTTTAGATGTCAGATTTCCGGTTTATTTTGCCGTTGCCATTCTGCCCGCGGTAATTCGAATTAATTATCTCTTTACTGAGTTACTGAGACGAATTTAAAATTGAGGGTTGCTGAAGGTAACATTGATTTATGAATACCAATGTGAATATTCCAATTTTTAAATGCCCTTAAAGCTATTGAATAATCCGTTCGCTATTTCATGAGAGTGAAAGAAATCTTCGATCCAAATCGTTTAACTGAATGATTCATTTTGCGAATAAAATGAATTCAACTGTCAGAATTGACTTAGGTAAGAGTCGATGTGTGACTTTTAAAGAAATAATCAAGCTTAAATGGATGCTATATGGGTTATGCACTTTTACTTGGTTCATTGGTATATTTGGAGAAAAAATTATGTTTGTATTTTTTGATGAACTCGTCTTAGCTTAGTGATAAAGATTGAATTGCTTAAGACTTAAGAATAAATGCATCGAATATCATCAATCATCAGAATATTTGCTTAAGTTTATTAATTGCTGAGCATAGGTAAATGGTGAGGGGTGTGTTTTCCTTAAAGTTATTGGCCTAAGTATTTGGTAATTTCCTAAACTTCGTGTAATTTTCAAATTCTTCTCTCTTGAAACACAGGCATGAATGGAAATGCTTTCATTGCTGACATTCTTTTATATCTTCGGATATTCCTAGAAAATTGTGAAGATCGAACACTTAACAGACGAGAACTTTCGATTTCGTTAAGTGCGTATGTAAGAGATTCAAGAGGCATAGGGGAGTGTATCGGAGCGAGAGGAACGGTATGGGTGTGTGAAAAGACGAGTGGTAGCGGAGGTACCGCTTCCAGGCAATGGAAAATACATGTGTTTCGAATAATGTAAAATGAACCTTCTAAATTTATGTTTGTGTCTATAATTAATGGTATGTTTGTTAATGTAAAATAAATCTGTCGTAAAAAATATATGTTGGTATTATTGAACGATCCTGAAAACGATATGTTCGTGAAACAATCACATTTGGTGTCAGAAGTGGGATTCCGACAGTCTTCAAGTTGAACATTCGACATAAATAAAATTTTTCCTTTGTGCCCAGAATACTTGAGGTGGTAACAACTTTCCGTCACCCATTGATTCAATTAATTATGGAAATGAATGTGAAGATCAAACGCTTAACAAAAATTAATAAATAGCTTTCTTTAAATAAGTTCGTTTGCTATTTTTATTGAAAAATATATATATTTATTTAATATGCTTTAATTTTTTTTTATAAAAGTTGTTTGTATATTTATGATTAAATTATTTAACAACATTAAGTTTGTACACTAATATCTCTTAAAGCACTATATTTTTCATTGCAATTTTAAAACTGTACCTGTAAAAATTCTATTGTAAAGTGAGTCGTTATTTCCAAAGTTTTAAATTGCAAATAGTTTGAATTGATTTTTCAATAAATAAGGGGGGTTGTCAAATATATTTGAATGTCAAAGTCAACTTCTCAAGAGGAAGCATATATACTTCATTTCCATCAAATAATATTTCTTTGTGGATATAAATAATATAAATATAATTCTAAAATATAAAAAAATAAAAAAAAATATGTATATTTGCATATTTAATCTCACTTTTATGTCGATATTTCTATTTAATTGCTTAATTGATACAATCATAGTAAGATTTATAAGCTGAATGATGTATAATTATTTTATTGGTAAAGTATAATTTCGTGTGATATAAATTAAATCAACTAAAATTAATTTTATGAAATTGTCTATCATCTTGATATTTACAAGGTGCTTCATCATTATATAATTTAAAATATGTTCATTTTTACTTGTGATATATTTTTGACTGCATAATTTGGCAAATATATAAAATTTTTAAATACCAATAATTTCCCTTATAATTTCAAGATATCAAATGACAATCAAGCACTTGAGCTAACCTTTCTAAACATCTCAGATATCCTCCTTTTTGAACTTTGTACCATATTATTTGCCGCCAAGTATCGAATTATCTCATTCAATACTTCTCAACAAATATGGCACAAATATTGGTTGAAAATTTATCTCGTAAAAAAAATCCATCAGCATTTTTTTTTTTTAAAGTAAAAGTGAATTTTTTATTGTTCAACGACAATATAGCAGCAAAGTATTTCCTTTTATTTCAGCTAGTTACATTCCCAGTATTATAAGAAGAAAAATAATGAAATATTTGATTCAGTATCGTATTCTTCCTAAAGATTCTAATTTTATTTTCTTAAAAATGTAAGGGGGGGGGGAGCCAATCACATATCGTCCCGCTCCATCCCCTCTACAATACAGATACATCATTAAGCTTTACCCACTTTACCCTGTTACATGAAACGAAGAGACAGACTGCAAGATGGAGATGAAAAAAAATTTTATCGGAGAGGAAAAAATAAGAAGAAACGGTATCGGATTCTTATCATTAATGATACTTCTCTTCTTTTCATTTTTTTTTTTTTTATCATTTCTGGTCTGAAGTTAGTGGAAGAGAAAAAAAGGGGGGCACCTTTTCCATTTTTTATTCCTTTCCTGGGGGTTGTGGAATCTTCCTAATGAGCCATTTGCATGCGCACAAGAAGAGGCTCATTATCTCTTTCTCGGGTAGCTGAAGCTGATGTCGTGGAATTTGCAATTGATGGCTGCTTGCACTCTTAGAAAACGATATCTCAGCCGTTGCCTGATGAGGGAACTCTAAAATCGAACATTTAATGCGCAAGAATGCTACGGTTGCAGTTCATTATTTATTGCGAATTTCATTGGTGTATTATTTTGTTGGCAATTGAGTACTTTTTCACTTTTCGAACCACTGAAAAATGTCACTGATTATTTTTTGCCATAAAATAGCTAACGTTAATGTACATTCCTTTAATTAAGGATTCACTATTAATTTAAAGTAGTTTATTAAAAGTTTTTTGAAAATAATTTATAAATGTGATTTTAATTTTTGAAAAGGGAAATGTGTGAATCTTTAATTTTTTTTAATATATTTGTTTTTATTAAATGTAGACAAAAAAAATAGAGAGACTAAAATGATATCTTTGTAGAACTATTTGCTGAGCAATTTAAATTGTCCGTTGAATTTTTGTTTCTAAAAGAAACTATTTTACTTATTTATGTGATTAAAATAATCTCATTTATGATATTAATTTTGATTAAAATTTTTAATTGAAAGTCCAAGAGAATAATTTTCTATGAAAATAATTTGATTTGTTTCAAATTTTGTGGAAGCAAAAATTTAAGTTATTATTTTTGACAATCAAAAATTTAAAATTTCGGTCCTTCACAAGAGAATGGGAATAATCTAACAGGTTTTTTTTAATGCATATGATTTTTTTGTCGTTTTAATCCAATAATATATAGTATTCATTGGCAACCAATACAATGTAACCTTTCTAATCTATGAAAAACAATAAGATCTTATTTCTCAGTGCATAACAAATAAACAAAAGTTGTTGCGAAATCTCTTCAGCTTCATTGAATTGTTAAGATTTATTTCTCTGTAAGAATTCTCTCAAACTGTATTCATTTGTTTAATTAAATGATATTTATATACAGGGTGCATGGAAATAAAGTGACCTTTAAAAAAATTTTTATTACTATTGTAAAATTCTCTATAAAATAATTATTAAATAATAAATCACACACATTGCCCTTCAATGTTTAACTAATGCTTTCGGTTTTCGTGTCTTTAACTTAAACCACAGATGTTTCTATAGTGGCATGCACAATAGAGAATGGAATTTCATTCTATATCTGCAGTAGTAAATTTTTAAACTGTGGAAATTTGTTTTCCATATAGCAATAGACCAACGGATTGAGATCAGGACAAGAAGCCGGCCATTCTTTGGGAAAACAAGGGATAGACAATTTTCTTTCCATCGATGTGAATGGTTCCTTTTTTACTATAATTTTTTGGCTTCCTCAATCATGAGAGTTCAATACTTTTTCTAAATAATAGTTTTTGCCTAACCTTTTTCAATAAAAAAAGAAGACGCAATTTTTCTCACTTGCTTTTAACACCTCAAATCATTACGGAAAATGGTTTCTGGGGCCTTGGAACAATTCTTTATGTTAAACAAATATTCTTTATTGATTTTACATAAATAACGTTACTTTATTTTGAAACTTTTGTAGCTTGCACTTTCTTAGCTTTTCAATTTTATTTTTCTTGGTTAATTCATAGACTCTTTCCCTTGTAAGTTTTCAATTTTAAATCCTGTTTAATGATGATTCCAGACATGTATTTTTGACCAATTTGAGGCCCGGGAAAATTTTCTGAAAAAGTGCAGTTTTTTTTTTCCCCGAATTCTTTTACGGACATATTTTTTTTTAACTTTGTTGTTAGTTGACTGCATTTTCTTCCATCATTGTAACATACTTCTACACTCCCTATATCTTTAGACAGTTTTAAAATTATTTAAATTTTTTACAACTTTAAGCATATCAAATTTTATAAACCTTTCACTATTTCCCGTGCTTTCTACCATTCGCGAAATAAGTGTCGCTTAGCATCCATAGCGATACTGGAAAGAATAAAGCTTATTTTAATGTAAGAATACCTGCACTAATACTTATAGAATTAAAATGAAACTAGAAGTGTTGCTAACACAAAAGAAATTTTTGAATAAAAATTATGTGCAAAAAATATTTTGCAGTCACTTATTTATGGGTACCTTGTTGTATAAGAGCATATATTTGGTTAATCAAAATGTTTTATATTTTATACATAAATTTATCGTTTGAAAACATTTTTTTTAAGTAACTATTTCTTTAAAATATAGAACAATCATTGCAAAATGTATTTCTCAGTTATAATGTTTTAAAGGCATTCGTTTGACTATAAATATTACCATAAAAGATTTCATTCTTTATTTATAATTTTTTGTGTTAATATTTATATAAAATCATCTTTTCAAACCTATTTTTAATTAAAATTGCCTGTCAGAGAGAAGGAAAGAGAGAGAGATTAAAATATCTAATATGACAAATCTTTCAAACATTGTTATTGAAAATAAAATTCGTTTTCCAGATTAAAATTGACTTCAAAGCAGTCTTCAGAAACACAAATATGCTTCAAATTTTTCTTTTTTTAAAAAAAGAAGTTCCTGCATTTTTTCGAAATTGTACTGTGTTGGAAATAAATCCAATACTCAGTTTCTCAGAATCACTGTTTTGTTAGATGTCTAATCTTTCGAGTGGGTTGCTAATCTTGAACATTCTTGAATTCCGATACAATATATACAAGCTCGAGAAGAAAAACATAAGATTTTTGTTTTGTTTTTCTCTCCTAAAAACAAATGAATTCTGATTTCTTTTCCGCTTCAGTGTTTTGTGCCTTTGTTAAATTCAACAAACATCGAAACAAGGATGAAAAGTGCTGGAAGTCGTTCTTTTCATCAACTGTTTTCCAGGTTGCAAAAACGTAAAAGAAGGCATGAAACAAAAAAGAAGGTAAAAAAAAACAAAGAGGCATTGCATTTTTAAACTCGGGGGAAGAAGTGGGTTTAGTAGTTGCTTGAAGGGACGAAAAAGTGAACTGTTGTTGGTACTAAGACTCTGATAGGTGAAACAAGAATTCGTCGAAGTTAAAATAAAAAATAATAATAAAAAAGGAGGGGGAAAGAAGCTTGCATCCTCGAAATAAATACACTAAAAAGATTCAGTGTTTGTGTAAGGGAAAAAAAGAAATAAAAAAAAAGATGTAACCGAATGCAAGCGAAATTTGTATACCCGGAAAAAAGAAGCAAACGATGGAAGATTTCGAGGAGAAAAAAAACGATATAAGTTAAAGGATAGATACAGGAGGGAACGCCAGAAAAACAAAAAAGTAAATAAATGGTTGGTGAAAAGTCCAAAGGCAAATTCGCAATCAAGTTAGTTGCAGAAGAGGCGGATTTTTTTTTTTTTTTTTTTTTTTTTTCAATAAAAACTTTTTTTTTTTTTTGGTGCATTACGTTACTTACATTATCTACATTAATTCAAGATTGGGGAAAAAGTTCAAAGGAGAAACAAAAACGGAGCTATGTACGGGGAAGTATAAAAAAAAAAATGAAAAAAAGACGATATTCAAATCCTGAGTGTTCAGAATGAGAAGGAAAAAATTACTTAGTGTAGGGTGGGTGAAAAAAATAAGTTTCAAACGAATTATGAATCATAAAAAAGCGAATATTTTTTTTAAAATTTTATTTTACCTTTGAAATAGAAATATCAAATGAATAAGAAATTGCGGATTTTTTTTTTTAATTATTAAAAAAGGGCTTACTTAAGAAATCAACATCTGCTTTTCATCAAAAAATTTGTGAGTCTGGGTGCATTAAATTGCTTATTTCTTTTACACGATTAACAAAGAAATGCCGATGTTTCAGTATTATTACTTATTTTGCTAAATTAGTATACTTCTTTCCCTAAAATCATCATGTTAAATACTATAAAAATTAAATTGCTTAATAATGAAACAGTGATTTCATTTTTATAACAATAAATACTTTTGGATTTCTTTTTATTTAAATTTTAATATAAAAAACTTTTTTTATTAAAATTTACTAAAAATCTTGATAATAATAAAAAAAATATTATTAACTTATTTTTGTTTTTGCATATGTGTACTGCTGTATCTTAAGAGGATTTTATTATACTGACGTTTTCAATAATAGTTTATTTTCACTTCTACATGTTAAAATTTATTTCTAGAATAATAGCCTTGATTGCCAATTTTCAAAAAATTATGAGTAGGCAATCACAGATAATTAAAAATGATTATTTCTGTTTTTTGGCTGCAAGCAAAAATCCATAATGAAAGATTTCTACCAAAGCAAAGAATGTTTTGGTATTTATTTAATTAAAGATTAGATTTTCGATAATGGCAATGATGAGTTCCACTGTATAAGAAAAAGAGTGTAAAGCTAGTTTATATAAATTCATTCTTTCGAAGATAATATTTCCAGCTCTCGTTTATTACAACATCATTTGCGAGTTCAGCCATCCATCTCGAATCAAACATCATAAATATCCTCACTTTTATCTCGACAGATAGACAAGCACTCCAACATTAAGAAATCAAATCACTCTGAACACACATGACACAACAATAAGAAAAAAACGGAACAATTCCGAATGTAATTCCAGACAGGTGGCAACGAAACAAATGGGCGGTGGCTTTTCTCAGAAGATTTTTTTTTACGGCGATGGATTTCTTTTTTTGCTTTCCTTTTTAGATTTCCACCTGTATCTATAGCTGATTATTAAAAAGGTGGTAGCACTATTATTTGAGCAAAGCAGCTGACAATAATTAGAGGTTAGATGCCACCGCTGTGTGGATCTATGACTTTGTTTTGCTTGTTCCACGCCGGGGAGCCCAGCATGTTAAGCCCTTCTTGGGCTTTTATTATGATAATTTGTTGGCACTGTAATTTTCTTGGAAGGGAGAGAATGCTTGAGGCAGCGTGTACGAAAATCGCCGGCGAAAGCTCAGGTACTTTTTATTGATGGGTATGTAAAAGGTGTCGTAATGAATGTGGGTTTTTGTGAGAACCGCAGTTGCCCTTTTTGCGACCTTCTTAAATGGGATCTAGCGTATTTTTTGCGTTCACTGCGAGCAATAAAGACAGGCATTAAAAGTGTAGAAAAATTGATGATGCCACGGTTATTGCTTATCTAAAGTATGCTTTGCCATGCACTGAAAATCATACTACCCAAATAAAGATGTTTGAATGAAGATGATAGTAAAGAAAAGTTAATCATTATTTCGTGACCAAAACCATTGTTTATTATTTGGTTTATTATTCTCGACGCTATTATAATAGCACTTTATAATTCTATCGTGAGAGGAGCTCGCATTTTATAGTAACGTTATTATTTCCTAAACAGCATCTTATTCAGCAAATTAGATGTTCGATGTATACCATTGTTAATTACTTATAGTAATTAAAATATTTGGTTAAAATGTAAACATTAAGATTAAAATCGGGTAATTAAGTTAATTGCATTAGTGTGTGCAAATAATCATTTAAATCTATTACCTAATAATTAACTCTTGCTTTGCTGAAGTATCCCATAGCTATTAGATTCTCAATTAATTAAAATCAGTTAGTTATTTAAAATTAATCAGCCATTAAAACAAATTTTAAATGCAACTATCATCGGAACTCAATAATTTAAATGATTTTAATTAAAACAGGTTCAGAGTTTGTCCATAATTTATATCTTCCAATTGTGTTTACATGTATTTTTTATTTGATTTACTAGTTGATTTCAACGCTTAATCTATTGTGTGTGAGTATGCATTAATATTAACGCAATAAAATACAAAAATTAATCTACTGTGAATATGTATTAACACTAATACATTATGAGGAGACATTACGGAATATCGTATTTGTAAAACTAAAGAATTTTTTTTAAATTAAAGTTCCAAAAATGATTTTGCTTAAAAATTAATTTGGAATTGTTTCCAATGTTGTACAGAAAATTTTGTCTTAATCTAAAAAGAGCTGTTTTAACTTTGTTTTAAATTTTAGCACATTTTATGTCTAAATTTTTTTTTATTTTACTTTTATTGTTAAAATGTGGAAGTTGAAAAAATATGTGAATTATTTTACTTTTGTATACAATGATGTGAATGATAAAAATGTTCATTTATATTATATATAGATTGATGATAAAAAAAGTTTTGCTCCTTAAATAGACAAATATATGTGATAGAATTAAAGGTTATAAAAAAAATTATATAAAGCAAAATCTCTGCACACAGGGGTTTGGTGTTTTTTATCTTCTTACAATTATCCTTCTACATATGAAATGAGTTGATTTGTTGGAAATTCTTATTCAGCTTATCCTTTAAATAAATATTTAATTTAATTTGAGAAATTTTTTTATCAAACGAATATGAACAGAAACGTTAATATTATTTTGGCCTTTAGAGTTATGCTAGAATATTTTTTTTAAAAAAAGAAAGCAGAAAAATGTTACTGATAGTTTTAGTTTACACAATTTATACATTTTCCAACAAGTTTTTGTTCTCTGTATTTGTTTATGATAAAATTTAAAGCAAATTGTATTCGATACATTTTAACAGTACACTTTTTTCTCCATATGAATAATGAAAAAACTGAATCATTTAGCTTTACGTTTGTTTACATTTTGGGGAGCGCCCTCTTGTGGCTAAGTAAGTAGATTCATAGAATGATAAATTGTTGCGTTGCATAATTTGTTTCATTTGGATTGCTATTTAACACCTTATGTCTCGTTTCATCACTTCGAAGCTATTTCAGACCCGATTTTTCAAGCTCGGCTCATGAAAACCATTTGCAATAGTTCGAATTTCATCGCTTTGTTCACGTAATTGTTCTCTTTGTTCCCAGAAAGCAATGAAAACAGAAAAGAACACAGTAATTATCGCTTTGGAAAAAACCCTGAACGCCCTTATTTGCAAGAATGTAACTTTTTTTCTTTCCTTTCTAGAACGAAAAGAAAGTATCACCTACCCGATCATGTCACACTTCACGTGTGTGAAAAATGGATTCGCCATTTGAGTAAGAGAGCGCGCAATTCTACAGCAATGGTAATTTCCCCGTGGAATTCGAATTTCCTTTCACGCCCTCGCGTTAATGTTTGGGCGGGAAGATTGTTCTGAATTAATTAAGGTAGTCTGGAATTCTGTGGTGGGTGGTGCATGACATTCATCAGCTTCTGACTTATGGAAACTGCTTGTGCGTGGAACACGATCATTTTCTGTTTCAGGCATACCATGTACTTATCTGGTGATGCTTCTGTAAGCATTTGTCGTGGGATGTTGAGGAGAAATGTGGACACCATTTCAATTTATTTCTCTCTCACACTAGTAACAGTGGATTCATGTTACTCAAGGAACAACAGATGCCGTCAGCATTTATACGTATCACATTACGCTGCATAAAATAATAAAGTGATAAGTATTTTGCCTTCTTCCCCATTTTGTTTCAGTTGTTCTTCACTGAGAACACTAATATGTGGAATTAAAATTAATAATTTAATTAGAACTAACTTAATGAGAAAAATTGCAGTTGTTTTGCATTATTTTTTTATAAAGGTTAAGGAACTAAATCTCAAACTATTTTATCCTCATAAATGTTTCGTTTTTTCTGTATCTAATTAAATAATTTAATAATTATATTTAGGCATTCTTCATTAAAATAAGTTTTAGTAATAAAATTTCTTTTAATTATTTCACTGTAATTTTTATTGAACTAAAATATTGCAATTTTTTTTTAGGAACAGTATTTATTCTATTTTACAGTAATTATTACAGTCCTTATTAGTAAATAGGGAAAGTGTTACGCTATAAAATTAATCTTGACATATCAACTTTACTGATGTTTCTTCTAATTAAATATATTTACTTAAAAAAATTTGTTCCGTCAGTACGTGATTATAAAATGAGCAATCTAAATGGGTGGTGAGATAAATTTAATATCTTCCAAATCAGGGAATAAAAAACCTACTACATTAGCAGTACTTTCTAGTTGTAAAATTATATATATATATATATATATATATATATACATATATATATATATATATATATATATATATATATATATATATATATATATATATATATATATATGTATGTATGTATGTATGTATGTATACACACTAAATTTTACAGAGCTGTAAAAAATTTTTGATTTAATATTATCGTATTATCAATATTTGATTTTTAACAATTTCATGCATTTAAAATGATTTTACAAAATAATGTCAAATTCAAATGATATCTGAAAGTAATGTTTTTTTTCTCTCTCTATTTTTAAAGTTTTTTTTTCAACAAAATTTTCAGATAAAATAAAAATTTTCAACTATAGGCTTTTCACTCAGAATTTTCCCTTTCACTGACGTTGTATTTTTGACAATCTTTTACCAATGTCGGCAGTGCAGTTAGAGTTTCAAACAGATAAAGAATTCTAAAACAGGATTGTAGCTTTGAGAGAGAGCAAAAAAAAAAAAAAAAGAATCCCGAATCTCCTTGAAAATCCCTTTCCAAATCCCCTATGCCGTCTATCAATCCCTATCCCATCGGCGCCCGAAGTCCGAAATCCTACTTTTTCCATTTGTCGGGATAAAGGGGGAAAATTCCATTTTTTTCCATTTCCATTTTTCTCTTCTTTTCTAGCGGGGAAAAAATAAGCTCAAATAGTAAGAAAGCGGCAGGAAAGAAAATCGCTATCTGAAAAATATATATATCGGTATATATTTATATCTGAGTATAAAATCCTCGGGGTATTCGATCCTTCATCGGTTTCGTAATCCGCCAATAATAGAGTAGCTTCGAAATGTGCTCACGCCAGCTGTCCCGACCGTCTCTGGGTCTTCCTCCTCCCACACTAAATCCGAAGTAACTGAGGTTGAGCAAGGCTTAAGATCGTTTCCTTGCGTTTTCCTTTCCCCTTTTTTTACCCCTCCCACTCCTTTTGTCATTATTCCGCGTTTTATACTGAAGTTGTATATTGAAAGATGCGTGCTTGTAAAAAAAAAAATGTTTCCCTGTTTAGCTATAATCAGAAGAAATGTTTTAAATAACATGTTTCAGAAACTGGTAAAAATATTTTTAATTTTAATCCATCATTTTGATTGAATCTAAATTTGAGTTTGAAATTTTTTTTTCGATCTATTTATTTCGGATTTAGTGACTTTTATTGGCTGTTTTAATATTTTCTTTCCAAAAAAATTAAACAATCGAAGTAGGAAGACTTTTAAGTCTTATACTTTATTCCAATTTAATTCCATGGCTATGTTATAGAGAAAACGTAAATATATAATCAGCTGGGAATTAATCAAAATAAAATTTTAAAAAACCTTTAAAAATCACTTATTATATTTGTAACTGTACTATTATTTGCATAAACTTGTTAATTTTATTTTTTAATAATCAATTTTTATGGTATTGCCAATCTAAAGCATTTATATTTGCCGTGGATCAAATGTATTGGCCAAAATTCTCGATAACGCATAGATTCCAAATAAATTACCCTCTCATATTTATCAATTACTATACAGCGACGCATTAGAAATCATTTTTCTATTACGGCTTTATTATGTTTGTCATATGTATATAAATTATTATTTCTTTGCCTTAACTCGTAAAGTAATGGCTCCATTCTAAATATGTTTTTTCATTTCATTTCTATTGCTAAAAAAAAAGATAGATGACAGTTGTGTATATCAGGATTTATTCGTGTAAATATTATCGTTAATTAACGAAAAATTGAAATAATTTTTTTTTATTTAATTCGTAAATTGAAATTTTGGATGCATTGTAGTTCTTAAATTTTGGTTGTAAACTTGGTTTTTGATTGGTACAAGCGCTTCACTCTAACTTCAACAGTTCATGCCTTCCATTCGTATCTTTGGCCTTGGTGCTTATGGTGCTTCATGACCCCCTTTGAATCGTATAATCCTCGTCGATTTATCATTCATGACCACAAAATAAACCTATAGTTACAAACAAAATTAATTGGAGTCATGATGTCATTCCGTAATGTCAATATTATATTGATATGTGGTATCTAAAATAAAATAAGTGATCGAGTCAGAATTTTTTAGAAGAAAAGGAATTTAAAATTTTAAAACTGTATTTAAATGATTTTAAGATTTAAATTTCAGGAATTTAAACCTTAAAATTAATGGATTTTCTTCGAATAGTAGGAAAATGTAGTGTTTGAAGAAGATATATTCAGAATTGCGTTATGTAATGGCCTGTTATGAAAAGCTCTGTTAACCATCAAGTTCTTTTTTTTGGACTGAATAAGCCACATGTTTCTAATCTATGATTCAACAGCACTGTACTTCACTTACGAATAATTATTTCTCGTTTGAAATTTTAAGAATAAAACTTTTAACGCGAGGCGTATCAAAAACCAATTGAAAATCTTTGAATGAATGTAACTTTCAAATTCATTCAAAGATTTTCAATTGTCTGCTAATTTTTATGAATTTTCAGAACTATAAGTCTTCTTTGATTCAGTGGCAATTTTGATGGAATCTTTTATTCATCTCAAGGTTTTCAACATTCTCAAAACTATGTTTCTGTAACTCTGTGAACATCTGGATTGACCTAAATTGGTTAACGTTAAATTGGATCTAAGGACAGATTAAAATCAACACTTCAATAATCGAGTTGGCTTTATAAATTTACCAGTATCGACAATTAAATTTAATTTTATCGAGCTGCACAGGAAATAAAGTTATCAATCTGATGTTTGTGTGTGCATGGTAAAGAAGCTATATGACATTAGTCATTTGAAATTAGATAGGCATTACCTATTTCATTTATAGAAACTATGTTTACATGTCAAGTTTCTAATTTTGGCAATATTTTTAAATGTTGCCAATATTGCACAGCTGCTAAATCGGAAAGTTTTGATTCAATTCATAGAGTATCTGCAAGCTTCTGAAATGATCTTATTCAGAAGTTATCAAAGTTTCAAGTAAATGTTTTGATAGTGACAGATTAGATGTGACTTTGTGTTGGTTTTATTTATTTACAACTGAAGAAAATATTATGGCTGAAACTTTACTTTTACAAATCTGGATTTGACGTTTTTATATTAATATCATTTAGTTATTATTTAATACCATTGAGTTAAATAGATATTTTGTTTATATTAATATTTGGATTTTTTTTCTTTACGAAGAAGTAGTGTATGGAAGTATTCAATATTCAATTTAAAAATCGCTATAGGATATAAAATTCTTATTGGACATTTACCTTAATACGATTTTTTCCTAGTTGAACATTTATATTGAAGAGAATAGTGTTATTTTATCAATACTATATTTACCAATTTCTTCTATTATATATTTATAAAAAAGTTCAGTTCTATGGTAGTTGGTGTAGATATAAAGTTCTTAAAGATTATGTAGAATTTCTTCAACCCCAAAAGATGAAAGAATTTTCAATCGCATATTTGTATAATACAAAAGTCTTATACGTTGCCCATTTTAAACTTATAAGCATTAATAATTAATATTAATAATTAATAAACTTATTATAATAAACTTATAAGCATTTGATTGTTAAGAAACCAAACGAGAAAACATGAGTTTATGACTATGAGTCCGTTTATGACTATGAGAAGTCGAATTGATAAAAAAAGACCGGCTTTCCTCACAAAACTCTGCAACGAAATATGATTGGCATATACTAATCAAGGTGCTGTTATTATTCGGTTTTTCCATATGCCGTAAAATGCTTAGTATTCCTCCATCATGCACAGATGTAGCAATAAACTGCATTCAATTATCTTCCAGTCATATAAATATAGTTTAAAATTATAATATTTGTCTACTTTTATTCCAATAGAGAAGTAAAAAGATACAGCTGAACAATCAATTTGAATTAAAGAGGAAATGATAAAAGTGCACTTATCTTCTCTTACTGTTACAGGAAGAATTCTAAAGCAATTTTATCTATTTTCATTAGTATTTACTATAAAATGTTTTAGAAAATGATATAAATTAACAGCTGAAAGTACATGTCTACTCTAGCTGTTTTGACGAATTTTATCATTTTGTCACACTTCATGCACATTCTAGATTTAACTTGCTTTCTCATCTGTGAAAATTATTGACTATAAAAATTTATTATAATGTGTGTCCCAAATCGAACAATTCATGTGTATAAAGATACGTATTTCTTCAATAGTAATTAAGTTTGAAAAATAATGTATTCTGGTATTTAAAAGGAAAAAGTATCATTATTTTATTCACTTTTAAAATTTATTATTTTCTGAAAAATCCAATTATAAATCTAGAGGTGATACTGTTATAAAAAATTTATCTTTCCTCAATATGAATTAAATACATAAACATAATGCTGTCAATTCTAATTCCACGGAATTAAAATTAATAATTTATGAAATGGAATTTCCAAATTAAAAGTGTTACTTCACCAGCACGCGGAAGAACACTCTTAATTTGATTACATCAATAAATAGGCTTTTTTTTTCCTGGATAACATAATCTAAAGAGAAAAAATACCAAACATCCAAAAGTTCCTCCTCGTTACATACAATTTCTTGAGTTGTTAAATTTATAATTTAATTTGGAAATCACGTGTTTCTTTATATAACTTGTTTGTATACTTTCACAGAGACCTACCACAAACTGAAAAACAAACGCTAGATGTTGCCAAAGAAAGATAAAAAAAAATGTTAGACTCGTCACCATTATTTTCAAAATCTCTTCCGACCAGATGAGGGTGAAGAGACCAACCGCATAAACACTTACTTTTTTTCTCCTGCTCATTCCGCCGCCTTAATTGATTCCAGCTGGTTTTATTAGGAACGAAAAACTGCGTGAAGTAGAAAAAAAAAAAAAAAAAGAAAGAAAGAAAAAATTCGGACTGCCAAGCTTGGCATCACATTCAGTGGTGATGGTGTATGTACTAAAAAATTGATTACCCTCGTTATTGTCGCCGCTTTCCTGTAGCCTCCTTGTTGGGTAATTACTGTGGATAGCTTCCTTTTCAGAAGAGCCGACCCTTGCCTTCTATCTACTAGGGGATTTGGCATCCTTTATGGGGTTTTCCCCTGCTGTTAAATGTTACAAGTGACTGGCGGATTCTTCTTCTTTCTTCTATTAGTTCTCAGCAGTGCTGCCAAAAATTCCCAGCTTTACTTTTTCTTGCGCTACGCTATTACTTTTTGGCCAAGCTGTTGGAAAAAAACTGATGATTCTTCTCTAATTTTACTCTAAAGAAAAACACAATCTTTACAAAATCAACACAATTAAATTTTTATATGCTTAATTATATGTTTTATTCCATATGTTTCCGGCTGCCTATTTCGCTCAGTTGATGGTGGAGATGGCACTATCTTCTGTAGGCATTATCAAAAATCAACTTGAGGACCTTAAAGATGAGATATTTCTGTTATAATAAAAATTCGTGAGAACTTATAAAGAATTAAAAAAATATATATGTTTACATTTTTAATTTTTGATAGGTTTTTTAACATATTATACATCTATTTACCCAAAATAACTTGAATATAACATACTCTTTTTATGTAATTTCTAGTAGAAAGATTATGAAGGGTTATAAGAATCTAAATATTCTAGTTTGGCTTTTGTATGTTGGCAGTAAAGCAAATAGATCTTTGGCAATTCTCGCACGCTAATGACTTCAGCCAGTGATCTTCGTCTTTGGTAAAAAAATTGTGCAAACTGGTCTCAAAGTCTTTGTCTGTCATTTGGTCTTTTTATGGTTTAACCTTCTGATTCTCATTAATTACCCTCATTTGCATGGAATCAAATTTCAAAAGCTTTAAAATTTAATTATTTTTGAAATTTTACTTTTCTATTTCTGTTTAAACTGCGCATTCTTAATTAACTTTAAAATATAAGCTAATAAATGTACTATTCTGGTCACAGAAAAAACAAAAAAAAAGCATTGTTCGGGACAGATTTTACTATGGATTTAAAAATGTCGGATGGAGCATCTGTATCCATGCTATCGCTCAACTAATGTGTAAATTGCTTAAGAAGTCGAATGCATTACATTGTAACAATTCCTTTGAATAAGAAAGTCCAATGCAAATATTGGCGCTTCAGTGCCTTAATATATTCAAGCCTTCTTCCGTGTGAAATGTTGAATTGTTAGTGGCTAGTAACACATATCGGAAGTTCTTACACTTGTGAATAATAATGCAATTGTTTTCAGCGGCACTAATGATGTTCCGCTGTGCCTCACTATTTCCAGCTTTCGTTTGCTAACCGTAACCGCTTTTTATACCAACGCTGAGGCTTGACGGGAGATTTAAACTATAATTCGAGAAGCCATGCAATTGATACGCTTGGCAGATTCTTTACGCTATGATTAACATTGCTTTTTATAGACGTCAATGGGGCGGCACCCTGTGACGCCCTAAGAATATTTTTTCCCGAAGCAGACATTGATCTCGTCCAACAGAATGAGCTAATTTCTGTCACTGGAACATCAGTGTTTTATTTATCGTTATTTCTTTTTTTATGCCATTCTCCAATCGCCCTACATCCTCAGTTGCAATTCATTTTTTATAACGCAATTTCATTTTCTCCCCCAAAATGGCGCACGTTTCTTTCCGGTGAAGAAATGAAAAACTGATGCCAGAGCGAGAGAAGTAAAATGAATAAATAAAAAATAATTTTCGGAAGGAAGTGATTTCTCGGTCTAGTGTACATGCTACGGCTGGTCTTGTGCGTAGGGGGTCGAAAAGTGTCTATTAGGAAGGCAGTGCCCTAAAATTACAGAGTGTAGGGCGTGTGAAAAGTTTTTTGTTTCACAGAAAGACGCCTTGTCTTTCACGGTGACGCCCTGAAAAGGAATAAAAAAGAATCTGTATCGATTGGCTCAGAAAGAAGAACTAAGGAAAAAATAATCGTGACTCATTTACACGGTCATCGATTCCAATAATTTTATTGTTACTGAAAAATAACAACTGTTAATATTGTGCCTTGTAAATTTATGCAGCAAAACATTTGTCTATTAATTGTGCCAATGACCGAATATATTTATATATGATCAAAAAATAACTCCCTTAAATTCTTTTCTTATCAATTTACTTTCTGTTATTTAATATCAATGTATTCTCCGAATATTCAATAATCGGAGCTTATATACATATAAACACAATTTTACGTTTTGGAAAGTAAAGGATATTGAATTCTTTAAATTTTGCTACAACTAAAAAAACATATTAATGTTATTAGGCCTTATAAATTTATGCATTACCAAAGCTGTTGACGTTTTAGGTTTCTTGTTGTGGATAATTATTACCTATATTTAAAATTAATGAATGATTTTTATAATTGATTACCACTTGATTTTTGCGCTATTTTTGTCACCAAGATAAGATTAACCAGATGGCCGCAACGCAAAAGTTAAATGTAAATTAAATTGTATTGCCAGATTTTTCGCCAAATTAAGGAGTGCACAAATTCTACACCGAACACATGAATGATAATTCATTTGCTACTTAAATTTGTCTGAGTAGGTTTATTACAGTGATAATGATAGGCGTAAAAGAAAAATCAGATAATCTTCTGTAATTATATTCGAAATTTTAATGGGTTCTTAAGCAAGCGCAATTATTAATCACATTCATGAAATGAAAATAGGAAATGAGGATGTAATCCATGTTCACTTAATTGCTACTGATTACAGTGAAGATGAGTTCTAATTGTAATTAAAATTCGATTGGAAATTGGCGAAAAAGTATTATCCGATATATTTCCGAGAAAAATTATCATATGTGAAAAAACATATTCACGTATAACGTAGGGAGAAACCAAAATAATTTTCAAAGTTCTACTTCAACATGTGTACAGCTGGAAAACAAAGAAACAATATTTATTCGTGAAGGATTTATCCTGGGACCAACCATAATAAAAAAATTAAATCTTATTTTTAGGTTGTGTTAAATCTTTGTTTATTCTTATAACTTTAATTGAACCATTAGAGTGATTATGAATTCGCTGCATAATAACTAAGCTTTTAAATTTCGACATGTTATGAAATTTGTTACAGTGTTCTTTAAATTTTAACTTTTTGAATCATATTTATGTGGGAGCATAATATTAATATAAGAAAAAAATTTTATTCAAAATTATGTACACTAATAGGTTTAAATAAAAAGGTTTAATTCTAAAAAAAATATTTTAAAAAATGATAATTTAAAATTTTTTAATGTTGTTGTAAGCAAGGCATTAGTCTTAAGATTTAAAATGAATTGTTTAAAAAAATTGCACCTTTTAATTTAGAATTATATTAATTAATAAAAATTTTAAGAATATAAATCATCTTGGTGATTTAAACTAACCATAAAGTGGATGTTTTGTTTTGTTTCCATTTTGTGTTTTTTCTTCTGTTCTATTGTCTATTGTCAACGTTTTAATGGCTTGAATCAATGAAGAATGGCTTTTCAAATCGATGCTTATAAGAAATCGTTTTTTCAACTAAATGAACTTCGACAATATTCTCAGATATTCAATGGTGAAATTCGCCTAGTTTGCTGCTGTTCAACGAATGCGATTTGAAGGCATGCAGCAAAATCATCTAGAAGTCGAAATTACGAATCCATCGGAATAGGATGTGGCGTAGATGAAATGTTATCTGGAGTCAAGGATATTTTAAATCAGCGAGAATTGTAATAATGTGGCGTAATCATGATCTCAGCTGGAACGAAAGAAACACCCATTTTATGGTTAATAAATATCAATATAATATTGTAAAATCGTTTTTTATTTTCCTTTTGCAAATTTTACATTGTGAAAATCTGAAACTGACTTTCTAGGGTTCAATTAACTACTGTGAATCTTAATCCAATTAGATTAAAATTTCTTTGTTTAACAGTTTAATTTATGTGATTGCAATTCTTCTTTCTATGTCTTATTTTAAATTTTTCGCTTATGAATATGTGAAAAAATTTTAATGTAAAAAAAATTTAAGATGCAGAATCATATTAAAAAATTTAAAATTCCTAAATCTAATTTAAAACCACATTTGAATTTGTCTACAAAAAACAACATTCCAGGTAAAGTAAGGGAAACAATATATTTTAAACTGTTGTTGATTCCTTCGTAACAACACCGTATTTTACTGGAATGTTACGAAAAACCAGTAGGATCGGTTTTGCCACACCAAATCAAATACATGATAATCTAAATATATGGTTGGAAGTCTACAATAAAGAAGAAGGTACAGAATTATACGGAAGTAATGACATGGCTGATTTTGGCCTTGGCAAACCCATGTACCATTAACCTTCAACTTCTTTTAAGAACGATTTTCGGTACCTGACAATCAATATTGCCGGCTTATTGTTCTTTTTTTCTCTCTCTCTCTCTCTCTTTGCCGTGTCTATTTGTTATTTGCCAGTAGGTGGGGATACCACCAAATTGTTGAAGGAAGACTCAATTTTGTGTTGCTAATGCGAGGCGATTACGTCATGTTCTTTCCGCAATTATCTCCGCGCTGAACACTGTAATTTGGCGAGTCTCAGTTGACGTTTCTTTCATTCTTTCCTGTTTTTTTCCACCTCTGCGAGGTTTATAATTTCCCGAAGAGCTCATAATGAAGTAAATTACAGCTTTCGGGAGTGCCTGGCGTTAACTTTAGATGCCTTTTTCTGATAGATTAGATTTTTCTTCCCGCCAATTTTGCGTGCGTGGTAATTGTTGGGTTCTCTTGGGCTGGCTGGCTGCAAAAGCCCATCGTGTTGGCGGAGGATTTTTATTTGGCTCCACTTAAAAAATTGTAATCAGCTCATTGCAAGATACTGAATGTTTGAAGGGTGGGAGGTTTTCCAAACGGTAAGAAAATTTCCTCGAAGTTGCAATTAATCAACCGAAATGTCTCTGACAGTTCCTGAAAATATGATCGCTCCTTTTACGCTCTTTATTTGAACTATATTAATTAAATGAAAAGCAAATTTCTGTGAAAGCATAAAAATATACACCTATTGTTTCTCTTCATTTCAGTCTACTTTAGTTGGTATGTGGAACCATTAGCATTCTCGATAAATTTAGATGGTTAAACTCTTTACCTTTTACATTATAATTATTTTTCCATGTATGTCTTCAAAATATCATTAAGTATTACAAAATTATAAAAAAAGTATTCATATTTACTGAAAATTATAAATATCAATCAAGCAATATTATAATTCCTATATATATTTAAATCATTAGAAATAGGTTGAAAAAATATCTAAAAATCATTATGATTCGTTGTGTGATTTTTAAATTAATGACTAATGTTTGTGCATTGCTTGTGTTTATTTTAGGCAACTTAACTAAAATACTCTACTTTATATATATACATATATAGATATATATATATATATACATATATACATATATATATATATATATATACATATATATATATATATATATATATATATATATATATATATATATATATATATATATATATATATATATATATATATATATATATATATATATATATATATATATATATATATATATATATATATATATATATATATATATCATAAATTGTGACTTTATTCTTGTTGAAATAATATATGTAATTTAAAAATATTGTTTTTCTGATTTAAAAATAAGAAAAACTCTTAAAAATATAAATTTGAAATTAGTTATCGTACATTATGTCACTTAGTCATTATTTTAGTAATATAGTACTTTATATGTTTTGAAAAATCAAAGTAACCACATATTACCTTAAAATCACATATTCCAAAAAAAAAAAAAACATTTTCTCCTATTTTATTCATTAATGACCCCGATATGAATATATTTCTAATTTTCTCATTAAAGAACATTTTAAATAAACATAAATAATGCTACCATTTTTATCCTTTTTTCTATGAATTGAAAATAGTAGTTTATAAAGCGACTGCTGCTGCCATATAAATTTCGATTAAATGCTCTTTCGGTTCTTTTCAACCCTGTTTGCAACAGATGAATATCAGCTGCCAGACATTTTGGCAAGATTGTACATCCTTAACAGATTGTTGACTATCAACCACCTAATAAATCAAACAGAGGAGCAGAGCAGTCTATGGGAGTTGCCAATAAAATAATACAACAATAAAACGAAAAGAGGCTAAAACGCAGACGAGCGTAACAATACAAACCGCAATCGTTAAAAGGAACGAAAATATCTTTTGAGTCAAATCGCACAATTCTGCACGGAAATTATCGTTTGGCATTTTCTTTTTCTGAGAGAGATTACATTCGCACGGAATACAAGTTGTAAAAAAAAAGAGAGAGAAAAGAAAATGGAACCATTACTAAAAGAGAGAGAACGTAATAATAACATACGAAATAAAATAACTGAAAAGAAAAAAAGTGTCCCCGGTTATAAAAACTGAGATGAACATCAACTTCTTACCCAAGTTCCCCTTATGAGTATCCGGATCTGCCATTATAGGATGGAGCCCCGGCGCGGTCGTAATGGCGTATTTTTACGAGGCAGTTAAAAGCTCTGGAGCTGAGAAACTGCCCTCGTAAATGTACTATAATTCTGCAGTTGTTATCGTGGAAAGTCCGGGGCTTATGCCCGCTGCTTTAATATCTTCCTCGGCATTACGGGTACAGTTAAAAGGGTGGAGGGCTGCGTGACAACTTGTGGAGCCCCTATATTTGCAGCTACGGCTTTTCTGTGCCGGGGCTTTTGAGAAGGAGCTTAATCGTTTTCACACTGCCAGTTAATTAGCTGTTTCGAGGCAGTTACCGATGGCTAAATGGGGGCGGCCGAGACTTTTGCAGGGGAGAATGGAATTTCGTTTGATCCTAGTGTTTGTGTCAGGAAACTGTGGGACTAGTGTTGTACTAGCATATTTGGAGGAAGGGAGGCATTTCAGGACTCAAATAGGACTTGTCCTTCATTTAGATAAGGCGTGTGTTGGGTGGATTTTGTCACCTCGGATGATAAAATCTTTGTGGAGAGATTTCGATGTAACTTTTAATTCGAGCTCCGAAAAAGGTTGATTCACGCAACTAATCTTAATATAGAGAAACTGACATTTCTGAACCAAGAGTTTATTTGTGGATAGCTGATTCATTACACTTTTTCATCTATTCTTATTTCAGTGTTACCATCAATTAGATTGTTAATGATCTAATTTGAGTTTAAAGTGTTTTAAGGATTATTTTTGACTTAATTAAAAATCACATTTAAGTCTTTCAAATGGTTATGAATTAGGAATTATCTTCCTGAGCTATAAAGTTTAGTGTTATGTTTGACAAAAACCATTAGGAATAATAATATGTCTTGTAAAAATAATGTCTTCATCTATTAAAATTTAAGATGAAATTCATTATATCTATATATCAAATATTAGAGTGTTATCACAATAACGTAAATATAATAATATATGAACATATAGTTTTCTCTTATCTTGTATAATTTCCGAAGGATAATTTATCTTCCAAAATGCATGTCGATTTTAGTAAGTAGCTAATTATGACCTAAAAAAAAATTACGTTATAAAAACTTTCAGAAATTATAATTCATCTTATCGAGCTGGCTTAGCTCGATAAGATGAATTATAACTTCATTTTAAATTTTAATACATGCACATTTAGTCTAATTATAAATTTTTTTATATAATGCGTGTGTCATTTTTGTCAAATCACTAACTAAAATCACTATGAACACTTTATAATTTTGAATCTTATTTAACTAATATTGCCGATAAAAGTATTAGCGCGTTTGTTAAGAAATTTACAAATTACCTTGGTTGCTGCCCTTTTAGGTTCTTATGATTATTAAAGAAAGGACCCAGCTTTCATATTGCAGATAAGCTCTGTGCGAATATAACTAGACGTCCACAAATGCATTTATCAGAGTAAGCTGAATTTCCACATTTATTTTAGATTTTGAGCATAGTTCTCTTCGTTATCCATTTCTGCTAAAAAGTTTTGCGACAGCAATTTTTGTTATATCAGGTTAAATATAAAGCGGTATATAAAAGATGTGATTAGTAAATCACACTTTAATACCTAGTTTCTAGTCTATGTAATAGGAATACATAGACTGAAAGTTTAAAAAAAATGTGAATGAGAATTATTCAAAAGATTTATATTTCCTTTTAAACAGCAAAAATACTGTTTAGAGCTATAGCGATGAGCAGATATATAAAATAGATTATCTTCCACATTAAATTCTAGATTATATGGAGGTATTAATCAGAATTTGTTACTAGACATATAAATTCCTTCCGTATGATGTCAAATAATTTTCCTTCTAACAGCTGTATGTCAACAGCTGCGCCACTTTTTAAATACCGTAGAAAAGTACATAGACTAGACGGAAAAGAGATGTATTTACCATCGGCCTACTTTCCATTAACAACATTTAATGGAGAAGTCTGCCTAATTCTTTTTTCATGAATAGCTAAAGCTGGGATAATATTTTCAGTAGAAAAATAACTCTTTTCCTACCGATCATTGCTTGTGGCAGTGCAAAACTAATAAAAAAAAGTGTTCTTTCTCCTTCACATTGGATTAATCCAAGTGTAATCGTCTTCTATTAAAAAAGCAGACAGTTTTAAGGACCGAATAACATGCAGTTGAATGTGGCATTTAATAACAAATGGGAAAAGTCGTTAGAAAAGAATTGATGGTTTGATGGTCTTATTCTGGGGAAATGATAAATTTTATTTCCGAGAAATTTCTTTCTGCCCCGACATGATTTGAATTGCTATTTCATGGACTCTGCATCGTTTGGAAAAGAAGATGGCAAAAGATAGAGTGAAGATTATCATTGAAATTGTCTAGTAATATTCGTAAAAAGAAACTGGCAATGAGGTGTTTCTGAAAACGTTAGTTTGTATCTCTTTTTTAAATTTACACATTACTTTTTTTATCTTATTATTATTATTTTTTTTTTACCGTGATCGATTTTATATGTATTTTTTAATGTTTCGCGACTTAAGAAGTGATTTTTCTACAACATGTAAATATTTTATTTTCCAATTTCTTTCTTCTATTTTTTAAACCATCTGATTGAAGAAATCTGTAAGTTTCATTTATGCATAAGTTTTTAAATAAATATATACTTTTAACTTATATTTTTTTGTTCAGAAAACATATTTATATTATTTTAGTTGCATATAATAAACTATCATTGAGAAAATTCGTATTTAAAATCTAATTGGCATATAAAGATTGTATAAGTAAAGGAAATAAGTGTATTTGAATGAATTTATAATTTACTTACTATTTTTCTACCTTTAATCAGTATTAAAAATAGTAATATTTGATTCTATAATGTATATCATGTAATATTAAAAAATTCGCTTATCACAATTTTTCGTAACATTTATCAAAATTTTACTATTAATATTAGAGTAGTGTACTATTTACATCACATCAATTTTTAATATCAATCAAATATACTGTTAAGTTTTAATTTAAATGAATAAAATAAATGCTGAATATGTATTTATTAAAAAAATCATGCATTAAGTTAATCTTTTGTCAATTTTCTATATTTTATATAAAGCTATTTTGCATGCTATAAGATATAGAAAAATTGAGAAAACATTGAAAACTACAAGCTACCATTTGGACTTTTAAGTATTGATTGGAAATTTCTGTAATTTCCATCAGACAAACGATCCATTTTTTTCTAATTAAAAGCTATTTTAATATTAAGTTATTATTTTTGAAATAATGTTTAAATGTGCAATCATATATTCTTATAAAGATATGTTAACTGCAAAATGTAAAAAAAAAAAAAAAAAAAAAAAAAAAAAAAGCACATTATGCGGAGAAACATAGTATATGACAAAATAGAATATTGTATGTAACAATATAGAATAAAATCTAATTATACTTTGTACATCTTGTTAAATGTTTAAAAGATAATAATTACTCAACAATGCTTATACGTTCTTAATTCACACCATGTAAACAGAAAAAGTGTATGCTCTTCAATATTTTAAATTTTCTGTCACCTAAATATTATCATAAAAAAGAAACGAGAATATTAAATCTACAATTGATCCAATCAAAAACTGTAATTATTAATTCTTTATTTACAAATATATGAAAGAAATTTATTACTTCTTTAAAATATGCATTGAGAAATATACCTCTTTTATAATACAGTAAATATATATATAAAGTATAACAAACAATTTACTATTTCAACTTTTTTTCAATTTTGTGTAAATATTTTTTTGTACTTTCATATTTTTATATGTACTTTAGTTTTGTTCCGCTTTTTAAGAAAACGCTCTTCTTACGCAAATATTTATTAAACGCTCCATCAGTAAGAGAAAAAGAATTTAAGAAATTGATATCGAACGGTAAAAGCAAAAAAAAAAAAAATCTATTTTTTTTCCATATTTCATGTAGTATGCACCCGGGTGGGGATGGAGTCGTCATAATAATCTCATTTGCCGGTGAAAACGACTTGAAGGACTTCGATGGAATTTCATTAATTTTAAATTGGAAGAGATTTCGTACCCTCCCGTCAACCTGACGACTTTTTAAAGTTTTTCTTTCATCCCATACTCATTTTGATTCCAATTTTTAAGCACTTTTTCAGTCAAGGGATTTTTTTTTTCATTTACGCTTTTTTTTCCCTTTTTGGCTTTACCCCACATCTTCCCTAAACCCTGAAGCCACTATTAATTCTTATAAGATTGAAATAATATATATTTTTTTTTCACTTTAAAGATATTTCTCTGTGAAAAATTCTTTACTCCATTATAAGATGCTGGGTCGTTTGATTAATCCTTTATTCTGGTTCGAGTAATGAAAAAGTCTTGATTATTTTATTTTAAAATACGTACTCTTGATTAAAAGAGTAGGTAAGATATGCTTTGAAGATGAGATTTGAGATTAAAAACTGTTACTTTATTTCATTTTGAGTGAAAGTGAAGAAACATGGGATTGTTTCTTTGTATTCAACACTTGCTCTGAGTGTTATCGTTTGGTAAAATGTTTATTACTAAAGGAACAGAAATTTGTGAGTTTTGTTCCAAATGAATACTTTTCTATAAAAATGTTCATTATTTAATAATCTATATAAAATAACTAACGAAAACTGAAGCTGTAAGGATTTTCTTAATGATTTTTACTGAGGACAGTTTGCCATCAAAATTTTCCAAGATTCGTCATTTTTTGCCCTTTTTTCATCAAATATATATTAAAGAATTCACGATATTATAATATTTAATATAATTTTAATGTAATTTTAATGATTTATTGTAATTTCTATAAAAATTTATGTTTTCTCATACATTTTGTGAAAAAAATTAGTAAATGCTCTAGTATTAAAGCAATTTTCAACGTATACAATAGTTTTATTTTTAATCTTAATTTTAAATATATTATTAGTTTTATTTTTAATCGTAATAGCACTTAAATTTGTAATAATAACAGCAATATATTTCCTTGACTTTCTTAAAAATATAAAATTGTATTCGGCATAAATTTCCCTCCTATACTGATAAGATTTCTTGAATTTTCTTCTTTGAACTCAATGTATGTTTTTAATTTTTTCCCCTCATTTTTATATATTCCAAAATTAAATTACTTATGCTATCAATAATTAATATTCATTAAGAAGAATTTATTTCAATAAAAATTATTTTTTTACTATGATTAATAAAAAGTAAGAAATTTAAACTAATAAATAAGAATTTTCTTCCACTTTCTTATACTGTTTTAACAACAGGCACGTTGCTTGCTTAATATTGTATTTTTAATACCAATTTGTTAAATTAACTACTATAGAAAATTAATTTCTAGCTTATCATTGTAGTTATTGAAAGTAAAGAATATTAATAGTATTAAAGATTTGGGACTATTGTATCTCTAAACTGAAATGTCATTTCCATTTTCATAACTTGTATGGAATTGCAGATTCCACCACGAAAAAATATATATCTATATACTATCCTATACGCTCTAGAACGTATTGAAACAAAAATTTAATTTTCAACATTAGAAATTTTATTATTTTCCATTTCTAATTTTTTAAAAGTGTTGCTGACTACTTAAATTTGTATATTGATTCAACTACGAGCAAACACAAATCTATTTCATAAAATCGTTTTCAATAATGTATAAATGTAACAGAAATCTTGCTCATTTATTTTGGGATCTACTTTTGGCGACGAAATGTATATAAAGCCATTTCAAATCTCAAACTCAATGCTGCTTTTTGGCCTTGTATTGGTATAGCTTAAAGGATTCAGAAAGGAAACTTTAGGGCATAGGGGAATTCCATGCATTTGAGAAAGCAAAATAGGTCAATACCAACAAAATACATACGTAAACTGGCATGCAAGGAAAAGAAACTGAATTCCACAACCCCATATATTTCCAAATATCTGTCGCTTTCTGCCCCTCATAAAAAATGGAAACTAAATTCATTTTTAAATAAAAATGCATTTTCGACGAGAAAAAAATACATATCTCCCCCCCCCCTCCACCCTGCGAATAGGAGGGTTACTTGGGGCTCTCTTCACCCCCTATCCACTTGAGGAAAAGAGAAATATCGGGTCGACGGTGTGGTGAAGGAGAAAAAAATCCCTTTTCTTCCAAACCACACGCAAGATCGAGGAAATCCATTTCACTCCAAAAAAGCGAAAAGATATCGAGGGAAAATAAATAAAGAAGGATGGAGAATAAGTGAGGGTTGAGGAAAAACTCCTCCAACTCAACAACTGCCACATTTGAAAAACTGAATGACGGTAACCGTGGCAACATTCGACATGCGGATGCGGGGGTGGGGATGAGATCTTTCCATAGTTCTTCCGGTCAAGATTGAGATGGGAAATGGATGGGGCATTTAATACTCCCAAATAAAAAGGCAGCTTTTTTTTTTTTTTTTTTTTTTTTTTTTTAGTATTTGCTTATTTGCCCTCTTTTCAACCCCTCCTCGAATCATGATCACGTTCGCTTAGGTATAGAAATTGATAGCTCGCATTTTTTCCTATTTTCTTCATGGAGGGATTTATAGGGAATTGTTTCTTTAAGTAGATGGGCCGAAAAATGCCGCAAATTCCTGTGCTTCCAACAAGCTTACTTCTTGTAACTTTTATCATCGGCAAAGAAAATCACTTGATTTAGCTCCATGTTATGTCTTGAAAATTTAAGGATCGTTCAGTGGGGAAATTTGAAATAGTTTTAGCTATTTTTAGTGAGAACTAAGTTTAACATATTATTTTTTATATTTTAATGACAAAATGTTATAGTTTTTACTTTTTCAAGTGTCAAAGCAGAAAGAAAACACACACTTCGAAAACCTCTACTAATTTACGTGCAATGAAGATTTTAGCTAATATCCTTCTTGCTTTCACTCAATGTGATTTTGCATATGAGCAGCAAAGCAGCATTTTTATCGATCTTTTAATAATATAATTTAAATATCCCCAATATTTATTATATTATTTTATGTGACTTATGTTATAAAGTATTTTCAATTTTATAAAAATATATATATTTTGAAAGCAAAATATTAAAAAAAAGTGCAGGAAAAAATGTTTTAAATGCCAGGAAAAGTGCAGGAAAAAATGATAGATATTTGAATTTACAAACATGTTAAAATGTAAAGGTATTCTGTTTTCATGTATTTGAACTACAAAATTTTTCATAAAGAATTATGTGAGAATATAATTATTATAGAAAACTTTTCAACGTTAAATATGCTTCACACGTTAAAATTTAGTTTTTTTCTCCTTCAGCAATTTTTTTTTTCCACATGAGGGCTAATAAAGCAGAACTTACAATAGTCGGTACCGAATCATTACAAACATCCACACCCTAGGTAGGAATCGATCCCAAGAACTATTGAAACAAATATATCAGTACATTAAAAATTAATGCTAATGTTTCCTCAATAAACCTATGATTTTTGTAAAATATGATATTATTTTGATATATTTTCTTTTTGCATTTGTAATATGAAAAGCAAAAGCAGACCATATATGTATCATAAAAATGTTACAATCGCTCTCTCATAATGCTTAAATTTTATTTAATTCGGTGAGAAGTTTGCATTTTATTATCGATATTCAATGCACATACATCATCCCGAATTGTTAGTTTTCGGTAGGTACAAGTATTGAACTTCAAACCTCCCTCCCGCATGCAAGATTGATAGTCGACTTCGCCATGTGAAATAACCGGTAAGACTTCACTAGATTGCTTACATCACACTATAACCATTTATTACACAAACAACATTACATCACAAAAACAGCATTTAAATAAATTATAAAAAATAAATAAACATGGAAAAATTAAATGTTAAATTGAACATCGTTTTCATACATTCAATATTAAAAAAATTCAAAGAGAGGTTGTTTTTTCTGAGAGATATTACTTTTGGGTGGGTCCAGATTGCGTAAGATGTAAGTCAATAATCTAACTTGTTATGAAACTGCTCATTTGATTTGCAGGATGTATTTTTTTTCCTAATTTGTACAAATAAAACATTACATAATAAAAACGAGTGTAAGAATTCTCTTTAATTTGTTATTGTATCTGAATGACTCTTCTGGAAATAACAATTTCTTCTCTCCATTGTAGGTGCCTCCAGACCTCGATGCACCCCGCCCAGAGACTCCAAAGCGTAAGTTACCATCAAGTACTCTTCCTTAAGTAGTTGATCTAAATAAGGTAAAAGAATGTTTAAATTTCATTATTGCCGTTTGAAAGAAGTAGCTCTTGAATTCACAATTGAGATGGAGGAGCACTTCAATGTCTCAAGATCTTGAAGTTGTAAAGATTGCACTTCAGAACGTTTAGATAATTCTGAGAGCTCGTGTTACTCGTACATCATCAGTTAACTGCTGTGTTTTGATCACTTTTTTTTTATTTCCCCGCTCGGAGAGCAGGAAATAAACAACTCAATTATAACATTAAAACCCTGTTATATTAATTATAGAAAGTGGTAAAAAATATTCCTTTGGGGGGGGGGGAAAACTTTAACCTATTAATTAAAACACGATTAATGATATCGCTTTTCATTAATTTCACAGACGATATTTTAATGAATTTATTTGACTTTGATGTATACATTTGGCGCTCTTTTTATGGTTATTATTTCGAAACATTTTCTATCGCGTCTGTTTCATAACTTAATAAACAAATAGGGTTACATCCCTTCTCTCTCAGCCAGGTTTTCTAATTCGGGAAATAAATTACTTACATTCACAAAACGGCGAAGGGAATGTTTTTGTTTGTTGTGAAATTAATTTATATAACGCTTTTCTTTGTTCTTGGAAGGTTGTTATAAATTTAATTTCTCCTCAGGCTAAGAGTTATCTTCGTTTATGCTATTATTAATTAAATGTTCCGGATTTAGGAAGAGTTTCGGGTTTTTTAATCGTTTTTGATTTTCTCGCTTAGCATTATTCGCCCTTTGTTTGTTGATGGAAGCAGTTTCTTTTTTAAATAAAACTATAAACCTTTCATTTCATTCAAAAATATCAAAAGACTTTTGGCTTAGAATTTTATTTCCATGTTGCCATTTACAAAAAAAATGATATTTACAAATATAAGAGGATTTAATTCTTGTTTCTTGTGCAATTCTTTTTAAGTAGCTATATCATTTATTGTTTATTTTTCGTAAAATCTCCTAAAGATCTTCTAATAAATAAGGGATTTCATTTTTTACTCTTATTTTCATAGTTTTAAAATTAAAAATATAATATATCATGAAAGAGATTCAAACGAAAAATTAAAGAATTCATGTTTTTCATTTGGTAACTTTAAATTTGAATTACTGTTTTTGATGAAATTTTATTAATTACATTTTACATTTGCATATTGAACCAAGACGAAGATAAAATGAAACTTATTAATTTTATTCATTATATGTTTTACAAGATTCATTTTGTCTTCGTCTTGGTTCAAAATGTACTCATGATTTATTAGAAAATTAACATTTGTCTCTACTTATTAAACTTCATTAACAGCTTGTTTAATTCATCTGCATTCATAAATGTGATGTATAATTCAATTTTCATTAGATTAATTGGTAGTAGAGTGCACTCCTTAATTTCAGTTTTCATGAGTTTATTAATTTTTTAGGATGCCTTTTAATTTATTCTCATATAGTAATGAATTATTAATTATTCTATATTAATATAGTATTTGATATTATAAGGTTCATTTAAGTTTAATCAAAATTATGCTGGAAGATGTTTTTATAGCATACAGAAACATAAATATATTTGTACCATGATGAAATAAAGGAATATTCTTTTCACTACTTCATCATGGTACAAATTTTACTTTTAAGTAAATCAATAATTTTGTTTAATATAGAAATTTTGTTTTGTTTAACATAGAATTACTACTTTTTGTTATTCATAAAACATTAAAAAAATTTAACATTTGTTCCACTTTCTCCAAAAATATGAGTAGATGTAAGTGATATCCTTAGTTACCTGCAATTCAAACTACTTCAAACGGTGAATTCACTAAGGTGAATTAACCTACTTAAATGAAGCAAACAATTTTAAGAAATCACTAACTTAGAGAAAATGCACAAGATAAATTTATAATAATTTCAGTTCAATGGAAGAAATAAAGAAAGACAACAAATGAAAACGGTGCGAAAAGTAAGATTATTTGTAAATGCGAAATAACTGAAAATGAAATTCTGATTCAGTAAGATACACTGCTGGACAATTGCTGAGGACAGATCACAAATTGCAATGTAGCATAACATTAAGCGAGACATGAGGCCTAGAAGGATAAAATATAGTTGCCACACTGTTTAGACATTATAATAAAGAATATTTATTGTCCTGGAAAGTACAAAAGCTATGAAACATCTGAAAGAAAAAGAAATGTTCATTTGATGCTGCTTACGGAAAAATGGAACCATGCATCTAAAAATCAGCAGGCACCTTGATGAAAGGTATCAGTACTGGATATGTCCACCGTGGAATATGATGCAATATTCCACACGCCATATCATACTTTGTACTACATTATCGAGCAGCTGTTGAGGAATTTATCCCATTCCTCTGTGAGTGCACGGATGAGGGTGTTCTTGTTTGTCGGAAGATAGTTTCGACCAACAACTTGCCTCCCCAAAGCATCCCACACATTTTCAATGGGGTTTAGATCTGGAGAACGTGATGGCCATACGAGGCGTTGAAACCCTCGCTGTCTAGACAATCCTGAACAGCGAGTGTTCGATGATATGTTGTGTTGTCGTCCATAAAAACAAATTTATCACCCACAGCACCACGGAAAATATGAACATGAGGAAGTAGAACTTCATTAATGTATCGTTGGCCTGTCATAGTCCCATTGACAACCACATGTAGCGGCGTGAGGCCATTGATCATGATGCCGGCCCACACCATGACACTGCATGTCAGATATCAGTCTCGACATCCATGAAGATTATTTATTCTAAATTCTTAACATAAACAGTTTTAATCTAAATTATTACTTAGTATGAATAAGTTGGATAATGAGTAGTTGGACGAACCAGTTATCTTTTTAGTATTGTTAAAATCGAGTGTATGTGTGAGAAAAAAAGCTACTGTCAAATTTAGCTACAAGATACTACAATGACTTGTTGTTATTTTTTGACGTAATTCGACTTGTTGTGAATGGTATTTGTCAGCAAGGCAATGTGTTCAATCACATATTGGATAACTTTTTCAAAAATCTCTGCTCAGATATTGTAATGTTTTTTCCCCCATAACCTAATAATCATCAATCTTGCTCACATAAAGCATGTTTGAAATGCCCACCTGCACTTCGTTCATTACTAACGAAGCCAGTCCCGAACACCTACTGAACTGCATTGGCTTTTCAAAGTGTGAACTTTTATACAGCCCTGGAACTGTCCTCGCTTCTTTGAAGAGGAAGGATGTCATGGACCTGGTCTGATTCAGACCAGGGGATAAGAAAGAAGAAGAAGATGTTTGAAATGCATTAGGAAAGCAATATGTCTTGGAATGTCACCAACACATAAATGATTAGATATTAAACTTCCGAGGAACTTAACACAGAGCATCTGTAAACTAACAAATTCCTTACCGTGCCAAATATAATCACTAGATATAATTTTGCAACCTCGATAATAATCAAAAATTTTCTTTTCGAAAATAATCGAAAATTCACTAAACATTTTTGTTCGAAAATGTTTGCCGTTTATGTTCGTAGTATGTACACATGCCTATTTTAATTTTTTATTAGGTCCCATTTATTTATGTTTGCAAATAAATCACATACACACGAAGATATGATATTGATGTAGCACATATTTAGTGCACGAAGCATCGCGTCATGTCGCCAACATGGCGTGAAAATCCTTTATAACTGTTCTCTTGCCTCTTAAAGGCGACAGTCCTACAAGGATGTGATGGGAGAGAAAAAAATACATTCTGGAGGAATAAGAAGACGAAGAGCCACTCTTCATTTTTTAAACTTGTTCACTTGGAACGATTGAAGAGGCTTCTGGCGTTCGAATCCGAAAAGAAGATAAGAGGGAAGATGGAAAAAAAAGGAAGGAATTGAAGAAACGATATACCCTGAAATAAGAACACTCAAAGAAAGAGACAGTTTGTAGAGATATTAATAGACTCTCGAGTGTAAGGAGGAGAAAGCGATCGAGATTTAAATCGTTTCCTGGCTCCCGAAATGGTAGCTATGATGCATGATGTATATATGTTTTTTTTCCCTTCCTTTCGAAACTTTAGTGCTGTTTTTCTGAATGAGGAGGGTGCTTTGATTTATTTCATAGTGGCAGGAATTGTTGACTGATACTTCATTTATCTCGAGGACGCGTTACTTCTTTTTCGTTTTCTGTCAAAAACGATTTTCGTAAGAGCTCAATATAATTGCTTGCATTTGTCTCTTGTTTAAGAGAAACGCCAGTATTTCTTGTGATGTGGAATTTGTAGATGTGGATTTTGAAGGAAGGTAATTTATCATAAGGAGACTCTGCACAGGAATTTCATGTGTACACCTGGTGGTCTATTCATAGCTTTTAATTGTGAGATAACATTTATTCTGATGAGACTCTTAAATATTCATTCAGTATAGTACTTATTCCGAGTTAATTTAGCCAAGGTTTTTGAGGAGATGTATATGGGCGGTAGTAGAGATATTGCTGTTAATATCAGCGCTGGAAAAAAATTTTCTTGTTTATATTATCTCTGAATCACTATTGCTTCAGAAATCGTCAATGAAAGTTTAGGTATAGTTACTTGGATGCTTGGGATTCAGATTGTGATGTTCACCTCTCACATTTACGGATACAATGACAAAATTTTGATATTTTTGAATGGCAACACCCTTTTTTTCGTGCACAAATTGATCAGAGTACAGAAAAACCTTAAATGGGGCGTTGAAATGAGGTACATGATGTAAATTGGTGGCGTGACACATCTGAAAAGAAAAGCATCGTAAAGAACCAATGCTAATAAAAGAAAGGAGAGAGAAAAAAATTTTATTCAATCTATAAGTTTTCAAAGTGGCCATCTTCGGAAATGATAACGCATTGCATGCGAGAGATTGTTGATAACAATGATGATCGTATCATGGCTGGAGGAATTTGTAAGATTCCCGTTTTGGAACAACTTTCAAGTCTGACAAATTCCTGGGATTTGATGTGTACACCTTAGATTTCAGATAACCTCAGATCCAGAAATCCATCGCAGTGAGGTTGGGGTAACGAGATGGCCACTAAACTCTAAAGGTACCGTGATGATTTTGTCACAAAAATGTTGCTTGAGGAACACATTTGGCAATGCGTGGAGGAGCACTATCTTGCATCCATATAATATCATTAATGACATTTCGCTGCTGCAAATCTATAATTATGAAATTCTCTAACCATGCTTTATACTGAGGATGGATCTGTGACGGAGCACATTTGCATACCACTGGAGGCAACTTCTTGGAAGAAGTGAGGACTCACAATAAAAGTCCCTGTGATAGTTTTTCTTCCGCCCAATGAACGCAGTTCTTAAGAGTTTACGTTTCCAGTCAGGGTGAAACGTGCCTCATCCGTCCATAATATCCGCCGCTTCTACCTGTTATCTTCATCATATCTGATGAGGAAAAATTCGCAAAGTCGACACGCTGTTGGTTGTCTTCAGGTGCCAATGCCTGCTCGCGCTGGAACTGACTAGGGAATACCCGCAGAACAGAGCGCCAAATTTGGAACTGTGGTTTTCGAAACACACAAATTGCAGGAAACACTTTCTGCTCTATTCTATGGACCTGTAGTAATCGTATTATTGACTTCCGCGACAACTTCAACCAGAACACAGGTTGTCCTTATCACGGTCTATCACATTAGCATCCCGTTTTTTCAAATTTCCTAACCAAGTAACGTACACTTTTAACGGAACATGGACCTAGTTTTAGCTTATGATTTCGAGGATAAGCACACATCATTTCGTCAGTATTTTCTCCTCTCTGCTAAAACAGCTTTATCAATTCACCTCGTTGTATCGTCTTCATCGCGCGAAACGAGACGGATTAGCAAGAACATGAAGAAACAATCTTCCCACACTGTTTATAGCACAAGCAGTGCTTTGCAAGATTGTTCTGTGATTTGTGCTTTTAACCATGCCAGTGGATAATGCAAAGTGCATCAATGCACTTTCCTTTTTACTGCGATTGGTTTCTTACAATGCTCTTCTTTGCACATATGTTACGTCACCAATTTACGTCATATGTGTCTCGTTCCAATGCCATTTGGGGTTTTTCCATGCTCTGATTAATTTACGCACGAAAATTGGGTGTTGCAAATTAAAAATTTCTGTAGCCGTAATTGTGAGAAATTGCCTTAAATCATCACAATCTCGACCAATCATACATTCAAATAACTATAGCTAAACCTTCATTTCGATTGGTTGAATGGCTTGGTCTTTAGGGACTCATATACTCATATATAGATGAAATTTTTTTAGACCACCTGGTGTGTATGTGTATATATATATATATATATATATATATATATATATATATATATATATGTGTGTGTGTGTGTGTGTGTATATATATATGTGTGTATATATATATATATATATATATGTGTGTGTGTGTGTATGTATATATATATATATAAACAATTGCCAAACTATCGCTAAGAACAAAGTGGAATGGAAGTTAGTTCTTGAGAAAGCCTTAGTAGATACTGTGCTGTCGTGTGAATAGAAGGGGAAACATATTAACCATAAAATGGTTATTTCTTTGGTTACACGATTCTTATTGTTTACGATTCTTATTGTATTACGATTCTTATTGTTTTAAAATATCCATAACGTTAGATAACGTTTCATCTGCGTCACATCATATTGAGGTAGCATCGTAAATCCGATTTGTCAAAGAATTTGCGGCATGTTTTCAAAACGCATTCTTTTAGCGGCGGCAAACAAGACGAAGTTCATCACCGACAGTCTGAGAATAGTGTCATAGTTCATTTTATTATTAAAAGAATTTCGTGTACAAGAACCAAAGCATCGGTTTAAGAAGCCGTTTTCCATTGATTTAAACCATTAACACATGCACAATAGAACAGGAGAAAAAACAAAATGAAAAAACATCCACTTTAAAGTTAGTTTACAATCGAGTAGCCCTTGATTCTTCGACGATTAATTAATTTGACACCAAAATGGACGCCTTGGTGAGGCTAACAAGACGGCAACTACCACAAGCTATATAAAGACAAATTTACCAAGGTTACCAGAAATTAAATTTTAACGCCAAGATGTACCATCAAATGTTTTCTCTAAAAAAATAGTACGCAATTCTACACTGAACCCAAAAATTTCATTAGTTAATAGAATTCTAAATTAATAATTGCAATATTTGTAAACATTCTCTGTTCTCTGTAGAATCTTAAGACTATTGCTTTGCTTAAGCCAACATTAATTTTTTTAAAATTAAATTAAAATCTTTCAAAACCGTGATATTATAGCCGAATGGTAACAAATTCAATATCTGAGAAGACCGAAAACTTTCGTTCACAATGATTCTATCCATTTTGAATTGTCGTAAGTTACAATGTCCCTCTGTTGGTGTAAAGTGCGGTGAAAATTTGGGAAGCTTTCATCTCAGTATCGTTGACGATCATTAGGTGGTGTTTGATGGATATTACAATTTTACATTTTCAATTTATTTCTGTTAAAAAGCTTCTAATAATAAGTCAACGTATTTTTATTCCCACTTAACTAGTCAAAAATATTTCTGAAATTTGTTGAATTTTTTGCTTCTCTTTTAACCAATCAATAAGGATGTTATTTTAACTTGTCCAAAGGCCATTGGGTTAACAAGATCTATGTGCGTAATCTAATGTTTCTCCTCTAATTTCATGGGAAAAATCAAGCTAAAATATTTCTCACAGTCACAAATGTTTTCACTTGAGATTAATTCTGAATTACGAACTTGTTTTAGAGAGTGTATTGAATACTTCCAGATTGCTTAAAGTATATTTATATCACTCTAGAGCTTTATAGTTGGATTACACAGCGGAAACTATATAGTTTCCACAGTGTAATCCAACTGTTCCATAAATAAGCAAAAAAGCACTTGCTTCGAAAATGTTTCGCAGAAGACTTATTACAGATATGTTTTTTTTCTCTGGATCCCATCGAATGAAAACAACATACACTGCAACGATAAAGTGGATAGCTTAGCCAAAGAGAGTTGCTTCTACTTCAGTTTTTCCTCTTCAATCCTCATTTTTTTTAGAACATCCACCCATTTTCAACGATGAATTTTCGAAGTAGTAGAAGGTCCCTCCTGGTATGTGCACGAGGAACCTGGCTCTTCGTTTGTACTCAATTATGACGGAGCCCCTTGAATGCAAATTCCAGGCAAGCAGTCATACTAGAAGTCTCCCATTTTTTGAGTGCAGAAAGATATTTTGCAGCCTGCTCACAAAATATCAAGCTCAGAAAGCTTCTGCTGATCATATTTTGGACTGAGTGGGACTTTTAAAAGAAGACACTTATTAGTCCCTCTTCTTGTTTCTGAATTCCTTAGGGTCAGCGATATGATGTATCTTTCCTGACTTCGTCACATAGCTGGATAATTAGCTAAAACAAACCATTGTTCTCAAAGGAATTTATATGAAACTGATTTGAAATAGCTTAATATTGGAAGACTTTTTTTCTGTAAAAAAATGTTGAAGGAAGTGAAAATTACTTTTTGTCCCGAAAAAAAACGTTCAATCGTTGTCTCTGGGGAAAAAATTTCAATTATGTTGTGATAAAATGAATACTCCACACTCCCAATGTACAGCGAAGAATCCAAGCGTTACATGAAAGGAAATTGCTAACCATCCACGAATTAATTACTCATAATGATTATTCAGAAGGCTATGAAACGTTTAATAATAAATACACAAGAAGATATTTCTTCACCTAATCTTTCATTCCTCGGTCTCGGGTACTTGTTTTCGACACGCAACCATAATTCACCGCCTAATTACGGTGTCTCGGCCTCACGCAAGACTTCACTTCCTTTGAAGTCCCTCAGCTCTTCGACCGAGAAGATTTTCTTTTTATTTTTAGAGATAGAAAAAGGGTAAAGAGATAAAAAAAAAAACTGTATATATATATATATATATATATATATATATACCTTGACGTTACCGCCACACGTGCGAATGTTTTCGCATGTAATTCGTCATCTTGTGTTTAAAGCGAGATGCCTGTTTCCGTCTCTCGCAAAAAAAAAAAAAAAAAAAAAAAAAAAATTCGAAAAGCGATGCATGAAAAATATCGTTATTTTTATATTCTATTTCATTTAAAATGCAGACGAGTCCTGAGAAGTTTGTGTGCGCAGCTGCTACTTCAACAGAGCGAAATAAAGGTTCTTAACCTAGCGACATTCAACGGCTGCATTGGAGAGGATTTTATCGTTTGACTTTGAAAGCGATTTTTTTTTTTTTTTTTTTAAGTTTTAGCCAATGCAGTAAGTAGTAAAGTGAAATATGCAAATAATGCTGAGCTAGACGTAAAATCGGCGCAAATAATATCGTTCGAATGTAGTTATTTTTTCTATATGGTAGATTTAGTTTCATTAATTACAGAATTTAAAACACAGCAAATATCGTCTGCAATGTATATTTTACTTAGTTAAGATTTTACACCATACTCAATGAAAAAGATTATTTGATTCGTTTACCCACTTTAGCTTTTAGACAATATAAAAAAATATAAAAATAAATGAGTATGCTGTAAATTCTTTTTACTAATATATCGAAAAATGTCACTGATTATTTTATATATTTGTTAGACTACATTTCAATTATGTATCACACATCAGTATAAAAGAAATAAATCTCGCTTTCAAATCTGAATAAACTATCATTACAACCATTTGTAAAATATATTTTTTGTTACTATAATGCATATAACTTCACTTATATATTATTTCCTAAAAATACTGATTCGTTTTCAAGTTTATTAGTTAATAATTTTTTTTAATTAAATATAAATTCTTCATAAATTTTATCTTAAATAGCATATTTAAAATGACAAGGGCAAGCTCTGCGAATCATTCTGGCTATTTCTATAATTTTTTTTTTATTTTTAAATTTTTTTTTAATAAAGATTTTCTCTTTTACCAGTCAAATTCATTGGTAATTCAAAATAAGACATGGCAAGCAATTTTAAGTGACAGTAATTAATGTAAAAAAATCTCAATAGATTTTTTTTTTTGTTTTTTTTGGAAAAGGAACACAAATTACCGCATATTCTTAATAATAATGCATACTGCCTGTAGTTAGCGCTTTTTTAAAAAGCAAGTCATTGTTATAAGTAAATATAAATGATTTCAGCTTAAAATAATCTTTTTAAAATTTCAATCAAAAATTACCCTTACAATTAAAATAATTTTTTAATGACATTAAAACAAGCTATATTTTATTCTCGTTTAAATTAAATTCAATCTCCAAAATTTTTTTTATATTTCGAACAATTTATCAAGCTTTCAGCTAATAAAAATATTTATGAATTAAATGCATTTCTCATTGTAAAGAATAAAAATCAACAGATGTATTCAGAATCCATTACTATTGAAAGAATGTGGTAATGTAAAAATCGAACCTCTTAAGATTTTCTTACATTACCTACTGTCACTTTAAAATTGTCTGCTATGTCTTATTTCGCATTACCAATGGCGTTTCCCTTTAAATTTAATTAGACTTTGATTTCGAAAAAGTAATTTTTCCACCGACTTTTCCTTAATTGCAATTTAAGACATTTTTTTTTTTTATCTTTTTTTTTTATTTTGAACGGAGATATTCCTTGTTTTGATAAATTGTTGAGGTTTATTATTTGAAGAATTTCGGTGAAATATCGAAGTTAAAAAATAAACAATTTAAAACACCCTTATTCATTTTCTTACATAATAATTTAATATTAACAAGCAATGTCACTATATGCTTGAATAAGAAGAAAAAAAAAGCTTCAATTATAGTGAGATTAATTTATATTCTTTCAAATAAAGATTCTTTGTAAAAATGTTTAAGTAATTAATTTTACGGGAAACAAATATCATTATCAATATTTCATTTTATTTTAATTAATTGCATAATATAAGATTTTAAACTTCAAAAAATTTAACTGCATTCGTTTTGGTAATTTAATGTCATTCGATTTTTTTTTTTTTTTTTTAAGTTTAACGCATAAAATGAATATTATTATTAATTAGAAAATATTTTTGATATTTGTCATTTTACGCTATAATTACTTAAATATTTCTCATTGACATTATATAGACATTCTTAAATTTTGAATCATTCAAATATTATAAAACACATTACGTAATTTCTAAGATTTGCAATAATATACTACTGGCCATTAAAATTGCTACACCAAGAAGGCGACATGGTACAGACGTGAAATTTATACGAAAGGAAGAAGGTGCTGTGATATGCAAATGATTAGTTTTTCAGCGCATTCTGACAAAGCAGGCGCCAGTAGCGCGACACCTACATTGTGTTTAAATGAGGAAATTGTTCAGCCGGTTCCTCATACACAAATTGGATTTGAACGTTGTTTCCTGGTGAAAAGTTGTTGTGATGCCTCGTGTAAGAGGGAGAAATGCGTACCAGCACGTTTCTGACTTTGATAAAGGTCGAAATGTAGCGTACCGGGATTGCGGTTTATCTTATCGCAGTATTGCTGCTCGCTTCGATCCAGATCCAATGACTGTTAGCAGAATATGGAATCGATGGGTTCAGGACGGTAATACGGAACGCCATGCGGGATCTCAACGGCCACCTATCACTAGCAGCCGAGAAGACATTCATATTATCCGCATGGCCGTAATGGATCGTGCAACCACGTCACGAGCCGTGAGTCAAGAAACGGGGTCGTTTGGAAGACAACAAGTGTCTGCACGAACAGTTCGACGACGTTTGAAGCAGCATGGACTCTCAGCTTGGAGACCATGCACGCTGCGTCATAGATAAGAGCGCCTTCAATGGTGTGATCATCGACGAACTTGGGCGCACGAATGGCAAGACGTCATCTTTTCAGATGAATCCAGGCTCTGTGTACAGCATCATGATAGTCGCATCCGTGTTTGGCGGCATCGTGGGGAAAGCACACTGGCAGCGTGCATTCGTCATCGTCATACTGGCCCATCACCTAGCGTGATGGTCTGGGGTGCCATTGGATACATGTCTCAGTCACCTCTCTTGTTTGCATTGACGGTGCTTTGAACAGTGCACGTTACATTCTGGTGTGCTACGACCCGTGGCTCTACCCTTTATTCGAGCCCTGCGAAACCCTACTTTTCAGCAGGATAATGTTCGACCGCATGTTGTCGGTATTGAACGGACCTTCCTTGATACGGAACATGTTCGGTTGTTGCCCTGGCCAGCACGTTCTCCAGATCTTTCACCAATAGAAAACATCTGGTCTGTGGTTGCAGAGAGACTGGCTCGTCACCAAACGCCAGTCACTACGGTTGATGAACTATGGCATCGTGTTGAATCTGCATGGGCATCTGTACCTGTACATGCAATCCAATCTCTGTTTGACTCAATGCCCAGGCGTATAACTGCTGTTATTACTACCAGACGTGGTTGTTCTGGGTACTGATTTCTCAGGATCTATTCAGTCAAATTTTTGGAAAATTTAATCACTTGTTATTTTTAGTATAATATATTTGTCCAATAAATATCATTTTGTTATCTGCATTTCTTCCTGGTGTAGCAATTTTAATGGCCAGTAGTGTATATTCCAGCTATAAAGGACAATTTTAAACCAAGTAGGAAAAAAATGCTATTTTACAACATTGTTCTGTATAAATGATAAAAAAAAATTGTGTAACAAATTTGATAATGCAAGAATAGTTTCTGTTACAATCCTATGTTCCAAATGAGTGAATCATTTCCCTTTAAATTACTGTAAACTTCGTTTTGATTTTTTTTCATTTAGCATTATTTCCAGGTATATATAAGAAAACTTCCGGCTATAATGTTGGGAAATGAATGCCATCTCATGTGTTAGATTTGACCGTTGTTTAAAGTTAACTACCGTTTGCAGACGTTCTTGTTACCTAGCCCTGAGTTAGTTAGAAGCAGCCGGATGTAGTCTTCGTGATTCTATAGCAGGGACCACGGAGAAGACCTCCAATACTTTGCCTGGCAATCCCAGATGTATCATTTCTCTTGGAGGACATTGCGACTACGCCCCGTTCTAACGTGCCTCTGCGGCCTTTAGCTAACATGACGGATCTTCAGTTAAGCCAGGATTCGAACTCACTACCTTCCGATAATGAAAACGAAACCCTAACCATGGCTTATGCTTGCAGGCGTGAACTTAACCAATTAGTTAATAAGGATAGCATGTACATCGCAACGTATGCATTTATTCACAAAATTAATTTTGAATTTCTGATGAGGCGAGAGCAAACTCACTCGTCGAAAGAATGTTGAAATTTTCTTTTTATATTTAAAAGGGGAAATTATTATTTATAAATACTCATATTTAAAATAAGATTGTTTTATTTATTTTTTTCAAGTTTTAATAAGAAAAAAATGTTTAAAATTCATTGACATCTTCTCATATGATTCGAAACGAGGTGAAAACGAAAACTGTCAATTTCTTCTGGTGTGTGTATTTTTTATCTCTCTCTCTCTTTTTTTTAATACAAAAAAAAATTGTAAGGTATTCTTGTCAACAAGATTCTGGTTTGAAGATAACATCATTTTTTTTTATCATACCACACATTTTTATCTTTTCTTTCCTCCCCACGTCGTGTAACAACTTTGCACACCGTCACTTTTTTTTTTTTTTTTTGCAAGGGATTTTTATTAGATTTTTTTCTTCTTCCCCTCGAATTGGAGGACTCTTGACACGGAGAGCTGCAGCTAAGTGCAAAACGAAAGAGAAACACTAGAAGGCATTCTAGCCGACAGGCGTTTTGAAACAGATTCTGGACTTTTTTTTTTTTTTTTTTTGCTGCTGTCACTGAATAATCTTTCTCTTCTTTTCTTTCCTCTCCATCAAATGTAGTCTATGCGGCGAGATAAAATGTGACAGATGTGTAAGGGACTTTCCCCTAGGGTAAGGGTGAAAGACTTATTTTCTTAAAATATGTATTTTTTATGTTTGTTTATATTTTGACTTTTGTATATAATCGCACGATTTTGTACTAAATATTAAAACAGTGAGTTTTTTTAATCATTGTTAAGAAAGAACGATCCCGTTGAAGATTTGAGAAAAATATTAACGAACAGAGAAGTGAATTTCGTGAGCAAACGCTTTTGAAGCGATTTAATAAAACAGTTCTATTTAAATGTATAAAACGACTGCTTGTGTTAATCGTTATGCTTTTAGCCAGACGATTTTATGATTAAATTAAAGAATTTTGTTCCTAATTATTGCTGATATTTCCGAAATAAATAATTTTAATATCGTATTAGTAGACTTTTATAGAAAAAAATATTAAAAACGATTAAAAAATAATCTCAAATACATTTAAACAACTTAAATCTTATTTTAAGAAAGTAAAAAATTAATACAGTGAAAAAATTATTTTAAATTGTCTGAAAAGTCAAATCTTTTGAAAAGTTTTGAGATTATAGGTTTTATTATTTTATAGTAAAAACTTATATGCAAATAAATAAACGATTTAATCTTTGTTTTATTTTTATTTTATTCATTTACTGATATATGTATTACTTTCTACTATATAGATTTGAACTAATTTTCTATATCGATTAACTATATCTATAGAATCAGGGTAATATAATAAAAAATCAAACTGTATTTTGGTTTTAGAATACCTTATAGAAATTCAAATGTTAAGATGGAGCTGATTGATTGATTACAAATCTCTCCTTTAATGTAAAGAATTATTAAATTTTGTACGCCTTAAACCAAAATAAAATGTTGTTAATTCATCATGAAATATAAAAAAAGAAAAGAATTAAATGATTATCCTCGATTATAAGCAATGCAATGACAATTATGATAATAAAATTCTTTTATTTTATATAAAAGTTCCTTTATTATGGTATACAGTCACATGTCAAGGAATAAAATATATTTATAATGAGTAAAATAAAACTAATTTATATTAGAAAGTAACACAAAGACTGAATCAGTGAATAGTTCAAACTTATAAACGAAATAAATTATATTGCACTTATTTCTAACGGCCTCTATTCGTAAATACTAAAATAAGTGAATCATGTGTGATTTTTATAAGCTCATTGCACTGGCTTGAAAATGTGTTGAAATACTTAAGTCTTTCAGTGAACTACTGAAATTATTTATTTATTACAAATGCCCAGAAAGATGGCTAAGATGACGCCATTAGTTTTCTGGCCTTCGATTATCTCTGAACAGAACATACTAAAAATACAAGTGCAGGCACGAACTAAGATGATGGGCTTCAAAAATTTTATCTTGTTTAGCGTAGAACAGAAGGAAGAACTCCAAAGCCGATACAAATATGCCGATAAACATTCACAGTCTGTAGAATGGCGAAAAAGTGTCACTCATGCATTTCTAGAAAAATTGGAAATAGCCTCTGATCCCTTAATCGGAAAAGCATGAGGCTTTGACAAAATCACACAATGCCTTTTGCTTTATTCTAGCTGCAAGCCTTCCCTTAATAAGTAATTTTATTGAAGGTAAGAAAGACTGCTCGAAGGTCTTTGGAGTACCCTTGCGCCTTTCTTCGCCAAAAAGCCTGCAGTCTCATTTTCAGGAATCCCACATGAAAATGAGGAATTCCTCACCAATTTCAATAACTCAGAAGAAGAAAAGTTGAGAATAAACAGCTGTTCGTCTGCAGTACAGATGAGGTACAGTTCATTTTCAAATTTCCTCAACGATCCCTAAATTTTTAATATTACCGAAATTCTTAAAATAATTCAGGGCTATTTTGGTTTTAGTTATTATCATGAATAAATTAATCCTCTTCGATATGTTGCTCTGAAAATTTTAAGTAAATAAGAAACTAGGATCTTCTTTAAAAAAAAAAAAAAAAATTATTATTTTGGGGGCAAAATTTTACAAAGAAAGAACAGAAAAACTCATTGCATATTGCAATAAATGTTCAAACGTCCAAAAAAAGTATGTAAGTTCGTAAAATAAAGTTTTAAGAAAAATTTTTTCTTGTTTTGCTTCTGCTTCAAGCTGACTTTACTTAAGAAACAACATTTGCATTATTCTAAATTTCTTAATCCTGAAAAATTTAAATGTAAATGACTTTCTCAACCACATTTCCATTTTACATTATATTTCCTCCTTTTTTTTCCTGAAAATGAATTCTGACTTTAGAACTTGTTCCTGATACTCTTACTGAAATTTGAAAAGGAAATGTTTGCACATTAAAAATGAGAAATAATAGGCAGGAAAATAAAAAATATTCCCCAAAAAGAAGAAAGAATGTACAATGTCGTTTAAGCATAATAAAAAACACAAACCATCAACCTTTCTTTTGATGGGGACCCATTTTCTTTTCTTCCCTTGAAACTAAATTCTGAATATATATGAGAAGTCTGAGATACACTGAAGGAAAGATAAAAAGTATACTCCAGAAGTCCCCGCGCAGGGCAACCTTTGTGTTAAAACGAAGATTCGGAAAATAAAAATGAGATCGGTGACGAATCCATTCAGTCCACGTAAAGCCATGTTTCTTCCCCAAAGAAACGTGTTCTGTTTATAGATGCGCTCCTTAATCCAAAAACGACTCACTTTGAAACATTTATGTGTGTAGCGTGTCTTTTCAAAGAAGCCCTGCACGTTTCATGACGCCAATGAAATAAAACCTCTCTCTCTTTCTCTCTGGAATTTTTATTTTTAGCTTCCTTTTTTTTCGCTATCGTCTGCTTCTAACGCTGTTGCCACGGAAATAAAATAAAAAAAAGGAAACCTCAACGGAATCTGGGAAATTTTTAAGCCTTTGGAAGTAACTGCGGAAAAGAAAATTATAGAGAAAAAAATATATACTCTGCTCCTTTTTACAAGTGCTGTGGTTGGCTTTAATGTAGTTTTTTTCTTTTTTCCTTAACTTCTTTCTTTCAGATTTTTCTTTAAGAGATTGTGTTCTACATTGTTATCACTTTGCACTGCCAAAGAGGCGAAGATTATCCCTTTGGGAAAGACTTCTTTATTTTCTTAATCCTGATGATGAACTATCGTTAAAGGGAAAAAATATTAAAAGCTTATAAACAAAAAAAATTATATATGAAAACAGTTTCACTTTATTAATTCCTTAAAATTGTCTAGCTTATAAAAATATTCTTCATTTAAAAATGTTCAAATATTTAAACAAGATCATTTGTATGATGAAAATGTATCATCAATTAATTTATCATCATTTCAATTTTAAACTAAGTTGTTAAAGCATACATGTAAAAGAGCATTGAGTAATCTCGTTTAGATAATCTATGTTGCAAAAATATATATTTTTCATTTCAACAATATAAAAAAAACATATTACATTCAAAATAAGGAGTTGATTTCAATAAAAAAGGTAAAAAATATGGCGTAACCTATAATGTCATCCAACAGCATTATAGGTACAATAGAACTTTATTGTAAGTTGTATATATTGAAAATAGGGGGAGAAATTAGATGTTTTTAAGAAAGAGTTTAAAAAAAGGCACCACTTTCTCCTGTTAAGGTACTTGCAAGTGTTGTACTTTGATACAGTATGTGTGTACAGTGCTGTAAATGAAAGTCATTGCTTGCTGAACGTCACAGTCAATATAAGCTGTTTCACTGAATTCTTACGTTTTCGGACAGGCAAGTCTCGTATACGCTTGACAATGTGAACTTGTATGTGAATCATACTTGGGTTCACTGTCCATCCACTTCAAAGCAGTTTAAAAACCGGAAAATGCTTTACTAGCTGATGGTCCCATGTCTGCTTCAACTTAGAAATTAAGGTCTTCTTCTTTCTCGACACTTTCAATAAGTTTGCCATCATTTGCAATTTGAAATCAAATGTTTGATTCATAACCTATTTTCGTAATATCTTCAGTACTAATTTCTGAACATTCAGAAATTTCCAAAAAATGTTTCTGAATTCTTCAGGTGACACGTTCTCTTTCTCTCATTCCCTTCTTCCTTCACTTACCTTTTCTTTTCTTGAGACTTTCTCTCATTCTCATTTCTCTTCTTCTGTCTAATTTATTTTTTCTGGAATTCTGAAAGCGATTCGGATAATCACCGATTCGAATTGATGGAGTCCGGATATTTGGATCTCTAATGTATTTGCTAATCAAATGTTCAATAGAATGAATCGCGCAGGAAAATACTCACCTATTCGTATTTTGCCTTGTGGAACATTATTATTATTATAGTATTCTCCATAAAGGGTATTCCAAAAATATTTTGAATCTTAACTAATATGATAGTTAAATAAAGCAAATATGGATTACGTCTGACTAATTTTAACTTTCAGTTGTTAAATAGAAGACGTTAAAACATTATTGACAATACCATTTTTAAAGTCAAACAAAATATACATATATTCTATTTTACAAAATGGAAAGGTATATACTTGTTCACAAATATATATATATATATATATATATATATATATATATATATATATATATATATATATATATATATATATATATATATATATATATATATATATATATATATATATATATATATATATATATATATATATATATATATATATATATATATATATATATATATATATATATATATATATATATATATATATATATATAAACCATAAATAATCAATTGTATTAAATGCAAAATTGCTTCTATAAAGTAAAGCAAACCAAATGTAAAACGAGTCATAATTTTCGTATCTTGATGTCGCCTCCTCTAGCAACAATCACAGATGTTCAAAATTGAAAAATTTGAGCGAGTATTTAATGCATACATTGAAATTTCACTCTTGCGCAGGATAAAAATGAGTTAACTGAATCAATTCAACGCTCTACATAAATTTTAACAAGAAATTAAGAAGGTTAGAAAGTCTCGTCTGTATGAAAATTTTGATATACATAACGCATTTGTCTTTCTTTCATCAAGAAAAATAAAGACATTAAATTAGATAATAATTCAAAAGAGTGTAAGAGAGAGTATGACGTTGCATATGAATTTACTCTTTGTAAATTCATGTAACGTTTCCATTTAAGGAAAAGTTATTTTTATATTAATGGAATTTATTATTATGCTGAGCATATGAATAAAAATAGAAACAAAAAAAATTCTGAAAAAAATGGCTTGGAATTTCAAAGTATTTTCCGAATTATTCATATTATGTCTTGCACGAAATTACGAGAAAGACATAATAAAACAAGAAAAATAAAAGCTTTAAGTGTGAAAAATATAAATTCTTATTTAACTATTAATTCAAGTGAAATCTTATATCTAGAAGTTTGATTTCGAATTAAATTAATAAGAAAAAACTTTCATTTCTAAATTGAAAATAAAAATAGAATACTAAAATTTAATTATGTTTTTCAATCAAATTACGATTAATTTATAAATCTGACTTAATAGAAATGCGCATAAGAAATAATTATTTCATAAAGTATGATCGAGAATTAATTTTAAATCAAGGTAATGAATCCAGTTCAGTTAATATTATATCCGACAAAAAATTTTGATTTTTTAGCCTCCATCAAAATCGTAACTATCTTAAAAACATTCAGATTCGTTTTAGTATAGGGCAGTTTACTTATAATTTTCAGTTAAACGTTGATTTTCTAGGCTATTGTTTATAATAAATGACACATCAATCATTTAGAAACCAAAAATCCAATTGTTTTCAATTTTTTATAATACTTTAATTTTGCAAATTTTAATGAAAGGAATCATCTAACTACTGTTTTCAGCTATTAAGCGATTCTTATTTACCCTTAAAAAACTTCCTACATTTTATTGATCAAATTAAAGAACGAAGGATTAACAAAAATTACTTACATTAAAAAATCATTAATTGTCTCTTTTTATTTATTTATTTTAACTTTTTTTTTTTACTTCCGTTTAGCTTTGATTTTTGTGCGTCTTATAGTAACCCTCATTACCTTTGTTTGTTGTTTCCAAAATTTAAAAATATGTTTCTTTATTTATTTAAAAAAATCATTAAAAATAAGCAAATATTTTATTCACTCATGAAATATTAATATTATTTAAAATATTAATATTTATAATTCAAGAAAATTTCCTCAATTTACTTTTAATATATTTATACATTAACTTATGAAAATTTTCTCATTTACTGCCTTGACATTACATAGTGATTAATTTGAGTAGCCTTCGATTTCATTTTTATGTGTATATTGTTCTTGTAAATGAAAGAGCTTTTTAAGTTTTGTGAAATTTTTATTTTATGTATTTGAAAACAAAAGCAGTAATTTAGATAAACTCATTTAAACTCGAATAATTTTCAAACAATAAGCACATTTGCACACAATTTATCTCGAAGTTTATTGTGAAAATAGATTAGATGAAATTCAAAAAAATATAATCATGAGGCTATTGTTGCAAGATTTCTTAAATGGAATAAAATGATTTCCACAGAAAAATACAATGGGATATTTTGACAAAAAATTGATTGAATCTCCTATAAATACATTTAAATCCTCATCATGAATTGTATGTTAACTCATGCAACATATTAAATTTTATTATTAGGAATATATATGATTTGAACGGATTTCATTTGTTAGAAACAATAAAACTGACAAAAAAACAAAGGTAAGTTGATAAAATAAGAAAAAGCGGTCAGTAAAAATAAAATAAAAATCTATTAACCTATGTTCCACTACAGTTACAGCACTTCACTACACTTCAGAATACTCAAGCAGACGATTACGTAGTTTATAGAATCGTTTTCTATCGTCTGGAACACAATGGTGGAAAGTAAATCGAGCAAAAATAATGAACTGAATGAAAAAAAAAACAAACTCGCAGGAACAGCGAGAGAATGAAAAAGCTCCTATTTGTTGACCTGGCTATTTTAAACAAGAGTACAAAAATAATAAATAAATAATAATAAAAAAGGAACTCGTAAATAAAAGGTTTTTCTAGATTGAGCGGTTTGGATGCACCTTGATCTTTTTTTTTTTCCTTTTATTTTTTTAACAACTGGTCATTATAAAACTATTACATGGCTGGGAGAGAGTTTTTCTACAGATTTTATTCGATATTATTATTTCCGCGATAGCAACCGTATCCAAAAGAACAATGTAGTTTCGTGACGTGCGTGACGTCTTATGAGCATTTTGTTGTCTGGTTGTCAGGAAACTGCTATCTTTCCCATTTTGCTTATTTATTTTATATTTTCGAGCACACTATCGTTTTTCTTTTTCTTTTTTTTTAAATCTTTTTTTCTTCTAAGAGAGGCATTAATGATATATTCGGATGATATTACGATGTTCGGTCATGCATATTGGCATCGTTTGACTCGTTACTTGACTATAAATACTATTATGATATGTCGTATTGTGGCCATTAGTTGGTGTTCCCACTTTGGCTGAGCATGTAATTTAGAGAATTCTGTGTTGTTTCCTTTCTCATTATGTATTATCAAATTGAAAAAGGAAAATATAGACATTATTATATCCATTAATTCGTGTATAGCAAATGAATTGTATTGTTATTCTTCGCTATTCTGTATAATTTTCGAAATGTTTTTCGTAAAACTGGAAAGATTAAAGAAAATAAAGTCTTCATTTAAATTCTTGAGCAGGTCTAATATAGGTTTATTAAGCAAATGAATTACCCTATATTTTAAAAATACCATTGAAGAGTTTTAAAATGATCCAATCTTAACTGTTTGTTTTCTAAACTATTCTATCACTTTTAATAAAAATTTTCCATTGATTAGAATGTTAAATCGACGGAAATTATTGTATTATAAAATTAATTTTTGGATTATTGCAAATATAATAATATATAATTTAATTTCTATTCAAATTAGATTTTTTATGTTTAATTTCATGATTTCTGAGTATTAGAAAAATATTTATGCATATATTCGATACACATAAGCCCAAATCCATGTGTAGTAAAAAATAAAGAATTAATTATGAAAATATTTTTGTATTATGACTTATATTAAAATGTGAATGTTGTTGTAAAATTAAAATGATCTTAACTTTGCCAAAATAAAAAAAGTCCACAATGAAAATATAGTGGAAATTTCAAAATTTTGCTTAAATCATAATTTAAGACATTATAAGACAGGAAAATATTCCAAAATTGTTTTGTCTGCATTATATTTATGGTTCTTTACATCCACTTCATACCCATGATTTCAAACACATTATTACTTTTGGTATAAACAGGGGATTATTCAGTTGTCCACAAATCAATTAAAAAAATATTTCAAACTATAATATGCCTTATACAATCAATAATTTAATGAAAAATCCTATAACTAAATTTACTCTTTTTTTAACATACATTTTAAACATTGTTTTCAGCATACTAATAACCATAATAATAATCAGCTTATTAAATTACATTTTAATTTATTTTTCTTGTTTTGTTATTAAAAATTTTTTGTAATTATCTAAGACTCATTTAAATTACAATTTTATAGTTTTTCATTCCTGTAATATTTATAACGATTATTGTTTTCCATATATATTAGGATTCTGAAAAACAAATATAGCGAAAAGTATTTATCCTGTGAGTTATATATGTATTAGAAATCGGTTTAACAGGTCATCTCCTGAATATCTTTTCCATGATTTATGACAGCGCGAGATTAACTTGTCAACACTTATTTCAAAACAATTACCACAGTATGTTGCACTTAGAAACAATTCAATTTGAAATAAATTCTCATTTCTTTAAAGTTAAAACTAAGAATGAAAATATAGGATATTCCAGTTGTCTGTTTCATATGCATATACCTAGCACTTCTGAAAAGCGATAAATTGAACTAATGAATAAGTAGGCCCAGTCACTTCATTATCGTATGCTTCTTAATTTTAAGTCCTCATCAAGTGGCGTGGCCGACACTTGAGCATGCATTCATCTCTCTGCCCTCATTACATCATCTAATTACTTTATTACATTTATTACACCAGATGAACATTAAAGTCTGTGAATATTAAATGTGCCTGGACACTTTCAGCGTGTAATGCATTCTGATTGGGTCGCGATATGTAATTCTTCAACCAATCAAGCAATTGTTTCATTCTTTTCAGAGACTTTATATGAACTCTCTATTTGTCTGAAGAAAATTGCACATATTTAAATCAGAATAAAAATCTCAATTTATAACTCTTTCAAGTATATTTCCTACTTAATATTGAGCATAATCGAAGTTCAACATTCTTGTAAAATTAATTACAATGTAAATTTTACGAATTTAAAAAGGTCGAGATTTAAGATATTACATTTTTTGCAATACAAATTTAAATTAAGGATAATTTTTCAATGTTTATTTTAGATTCATTGATTTCTAAATATTTTATCAAGATATATTGCAAAGAATATGGTGTATAAAGATATTCGATAACTGCCATTAAAATGAACATTAATTTTATATTTACAACTAAATGATTGGCACATTTAAATCATATTTGGCAACTTTTTGCAATATGAAAGCACCTCTTTGTGTAGAGGATTGTTAGGAAAAGGAAGTTGTTCAAAATAATAAAAGTAAGCAATGCGAATATCAAACCAAAAATAACTTTATCCATTCCGACACGCCACCTGGAATATAAGAATGTAAGTAATAAGTATTCAGTTTTGCCTTCTCTATATATTAAATGTTAAAACAAATGTAAAAGTTTTTATTTTATTTTTTAGTTATATAAAACATGGATTCAGGAAATGAGTCGATCGATTCATCGTGTCTTGGAAATACAATCGATATTTGAATATTACGCTTGTTATCTTGAAAGTATACGACCCAACGAATACACTTCAAAAAGCATCTGAAAACTGCTACAGCTTTTAACGCATCTATTGGTTAAACCATATGTTAAACATCGTGCTTATTTCACATTGGTGTCTAGTCATTTAACATTCCAAAAGTTTTCATAAAACTAATATATGTTAAATAAGTATTCTAAACAGGAGATTATGATATTCTATACCAGAGTTATATGCATTAAGTATAGTCAAATGTAACTTCTTTGGGGTGCCGCAAAAAAAAATTAGAATAAAAGTAGAAAAATGCTAGACTTACAGATGAAATGTAAAAAGATGAGATGAATTATGACGGAAATTCATGTCAATGTTTTAAACAAAGTGTAGTGAAGAGGAAGCTTGTAATGGATTCTAAAAACAAAAACAAGCAATATTTATTAGTATGTTAATAAAAGTTATGATTCAAACAAAAAAAAAATAGAGAATAATATAACGATAAATGCTATAAAAAGGAGAGATTGTGTATCTTATCTGAACTTGAATTATATTTAACTTTGAGAATTCACACACAATTAAAACATATTTCTGTGTTAATATTAATAATGCATCTATTATTAATCTATAAATTCAAAATAACATTTTTTTTTCAACTACCTCCATAGACTTCTGTAACATTTTGGAAAATGGTTAGTTATTCACTAATTACGTTCAGATTTTTTTCCGAATTAAACTCTCTTTTAATTCTTATTTGGAAACAGTAGAAACACATTATCAACCAAAAATCTTTGAATGACATCGCGCATAGTATAGGGAAACATTACATTATGATCTGGGGAAATTTTAAAAATTTTTTCCATTAAAGAACATATATTTATTTTTAAGAAAAAGAAAACATTTTTCTCACATATACATACTTATATAGTTTATATTTTGCAGTTAATCTCTATAGATGTGCAAAATAAATACATGTGACAAATCGAATTAAATAGCGAATATATTATATAACTGCATAAACAAATTTGGCGTGCATATTGGCGCCAATTTTTTTCGGCAATCAAGAATATAGCGCCTAATCGTTTTCCTTTCACGAAGAGATTTGTAGCATTTTACGAGGAGTAATAAATGTCCGTCACGATCGCTTTGCTTTGTGAGTGTGGGAAAAATATTTTCGTCTACAAATTATTTTCTGCCTCTTAAACTTTAGCCTATTTATATATTTCCAAAGCGCGAAAATTGACTCGCGGCATTTCGTCGCTTTGTTAGCGGCAATATAGAAAAAGCAGCGAAACAACATAATAATGATAAAGAAACATAATCTTTTCTTTAAAGAACAATCAAATCAATTTTCAACGCCAGAAATCGTGTTGAAGGTACATTGGGGAAAATGGAAAAAAATTACTCCAGCGATAAATTTAATGCAACTTGACGTTAATGGACTTAAACGTGATCCGATTTCCAGATACTTTTATTCTCTTGTTTTTTATTCGTTTTATTAAGTTTTTCATGTAATTTATGACTCGCTGCATTTGTCGGAGGCTTATTAGGAAATAATATCACGTGAAAACGGCTTTGCTTATTTTTATTTTTATTAAAACATTATGTTATTCTGGAAATTTAAAGAAGATTATTTATGTCGTTTGGATGATTGCAACAACTGAAGCAGTTTTAAATTCGTAGCTGTGTTCCAGTTTCATAGTTCACTTATAAAAACGTTTCTTCTTCTTCTTCTTTTTTTTTTTTTTAAGTAAAAATATAGAATGCGTATCAATTTATATTTTGTCTTAACTGTTAAAGCAATCGTTGTTTTAATCACATTTAATAATTGCTTCACCATTAAAAATTTTTAATCACTTTTTTTTTGGTTCCTTCGAAATTTATGTGGAACAATGGAATTGTAAAACTTAATTTAATTAGTGTTAACGTTTTAAGTTTCATTAAAATTTAGCAATTATGAAAAAATATTTTAGGAAACTATCATCTAAACTTTTAAAATATCTATTTAAAACAAAATTCAATTATTAACAGTAAATTTTTTACTTTGGAATAAATCTTTAAAAGGGAGAAAAACCTCTCAACCTCCCACCTGCGTTCATCATGCTAGTAGAGTTCCGGAAATAGGTCAGATCAACTACATTTCTGAATAAACAATTTTATAGTGAGTTGAAATCAACATTAATACCAATTTATTAAATAAATAATCACTCTATTTTGTCTATTTTGGATAGTTATAATTTTAATTGCATTTTGTTGATTAAAAGACAAGCTAATGATATTAATAGCTAACAAACATTTAAGTACGTATTAAGAGATTATTATATAAACTAAAAATTTAACTGTTAAATTTTAAATATGGTGTTTGTGCTTTCTAATATCGATATTTACGTATTATTCAATAAGTTTGATTTTTATTTTTGTAATTGAGTTACAATTCAAGCTTCGAAATTATAAGCCATTATTTTTACTACGCGTGATGTATTGCTTTTAAAATAATCTTCAAATTACAGTAGAATTTTAAAAAAAATTCAACATATTTTTAAATATTAATTTTTATAAAATTTTTCAGAAGATTAGAGATAATTTTTTATAAAATTAGTTTTAAAGAAATTAATTATTCTATTCAATAATTAACTTTCAATAGTATTTTCAGTTAAGTCACCTCTTTAGTGACAAAAATATGTATAGATAATATTATATCATTTAATAAACCAAAGTCAAGTTTTGTAGTTATTGATATTTTATAAATCACAAAATTGAACTTTTTATTTCGTATTTTCTTCCAAATCCAAAAAAAATATTTAAAAAATATGTGAATGAATGCGTAACGCTTGCTTTTGTAAACCATTAATAAGGGATAAATTATGCAAACTAGAATAGTATTTTGAGAGAATTTATTAATTAATTTTTCCAAATTAATTTTTATAAAAACTAAAATTGATAAATTAATTTTTGAAAAATGTATTATTTAATTTAATTAATTTTATGAATGCTAATGAATTCATGTATTTAGTATTGGGCAGAATCTTTGAAAAATTAAAGCAACATAATTCAAAATAAACGCATATGACAGTGTATATATATTTAAGTCTAGCAAATTTCCTCTTAGATTTCTTGATTGCTTATATTTTAAATTTACATCTTTTACTGGTGGTACTAAACACGTTCAAAACATCTGAATAGTGAGTTTTAAAGCATATAAACGAGGCAAATTTGACTGTTCAGGTCGCAGTCAACAGTGAATGTGTCTCTTGAACATAAAAAGTATGGTTGTTGAAAAAATACAGTAACATTCATTTTGAATTTATTTGTAATTATTAATTTCCTTTCCCTCCCACGTTTTGTAGCGAAAATGGTATTCTGCTTACTAAAACATTTGTTAAATTCAAATTTAAACAATTATCCTTAGGATTAGATAAATTGCGTTTCCCTTAGCTATGCAGTTTCAATTCAATTTTAAAAGGAAATTGCTTCAAATAAAATACATAAAATACAAAACTGATTTATAAAATATTCTGCTTGGAATCTTTCCACATTTGAAATGCAGATGTAAAAAAGATATGAATTTTGAAAACATTCATTTTTTTTTAACATTCCAATTCTAATGTTATGTTACACTTACACGTATATCTCCACAGAATAAAATAGAAAGCTTTGCAATTTTTTATGTATATCTTTTAAATCGTACCTATATTCCAGTCGAAAAAGACAGGAAAAGGAAAATTTTACCTCCCCGAGATAGAGAAATATCTCATAAAATACATTGGCAACAGCCTTGCTTTGAAATCGACTTGCGAGCTCCGAAAAAATATTAAAGCAAACGATAAATAAAAAAAGAACGAAACTCAAAAGCAATGCCAAAGAAATAAACTTGCAAAAAGCTCTCTAGCAAGGAAGAAAAAGATCGTTTTAAGAATGAAAAAAATATAAGAAAAGCTATCGGGAATGTTTGCGTGCTTTCCTTTGAGCCCATGGATCGATGAAAAATTGTCAGAAAAGTTGTATTCAGTGACATAAAGAATTCGAGTACATCCTCTAAATGCAGTTTCCTGCCCCTGAGCACCCAATGAGAAAACAGACGTGACGTATACCGGGCTTCTAGGCAACATTACCCTTCTTGTAAATGGCAACGGAAGGGTAAGGAAAGATTTTCTTTTTTTTCCGCATTTTTGGCTGAAACTCGCCAACAAAACATTTTTATACCTTATTTCTTTGAAAGATTTGAAAATTCAGGATTTGAATTTTTCCAGACAAGACTAGACTTGAGATTTATAAAATGGGGTTTTATTTCATAAATGGGAATACTTTTTGCAAGTTAATCTTTTACTTTAATCACAGTAACACAAAACAAAATGATTTTAAAGTATACTATATTTATTAATTAATGTCTCTATTATTATATCTGTGACATTGAAAAGAATTGATATTCAAAAATATACTGATATATACAATAGAGCTTTATATTAACTTATTAGAAATATTAAAAAAATAATTTGAAATGTATACTTTTATTCTGATTAAAAAAAGTATATTGTGTCTTAATATTTTTCGTATTTAATTAACTTCCATCTTTATGTGTCTGTATTGGAGCAAATATTTAGATTTTAAAACTTATAAATTTATTAATCTTTAAATGAATTTAAATAATTAATATTCTTGAAAAAAATAATTACATTATTTGATACTTTCTATTAATCATTACTATTATAATAAAAAAATCAAAAAGAAAATATTTGGGGCGAATAAACTAAATACTTGCAGTCAAAATGAATTTTTGAAAATTCAATAACACTACATGAGATTTTTTTAGTCTAAACAGCAATTACAAAATTGGCATTTCCCTATTGTACGACACTAGGGATCATAAAAGGAATTTCTCTAGTGTTGATGATAAACCCTCCCATGAGATGAGATATAAGATAAAAACTTATCGCCAAAATTATTCGCCAAGTAATCTTGTGTACCGTTAATATATGTTAATTACCTAATAAATTCAATTTTGTCACATTTGAAACACATGTTAACGAACTGCTTGTTGCTCAAGCTCTTTTCAAATATATTTCAGCTAAACTAGAAGTAATGCTTGTCTTAAGGTACTTAGAATTTATATTTTCAATCTAAGAAAAAATTCTGAAATAACCTTTGTTATAAAATTATTTGCGATAGTATAATAATATTACATAATATTTTCCCCTATGAAACATGCCATAAAATATAGCTATGTTTTATTTAAGTGCAGAATATATTTCTTTTCGCAATATATATATATATATATATATATATATATATATATATATATATATATATATATATAACATATTTGTGACCGCTGAACCATAGACACGTTTAAAAATTTAATTTCTGCTTTTTACGGCCGCTATTTTGCGATTTTTTAGTGTTGTGCACGAAGTCTGTAAATAATTTTTTCAACATTTTGGTTTCTTAATATTAGGAGTTCACTTAAAAAAAGTTTTATTCCATATAGAAATATAAATTGTCTTCCTTTACTGAATAAAATGCGTAGTTTTTAATAAATTTTTCAGGGATAATTTTCTTGTTTTTTAAAAAATATTTTATCCTATATATCATGTTCAGAATTAAATGTGCAGCATTATTGTTTCTAAATAGTTGCTTAAATAATTATTTTACATTGCATCTTATGATTGTATTTGCCGGATAATTAAGAAACACTCCAACTTCTGTTTTCACTTATAAGATAATTTTTGGCACGATTGGCGAGAAAAATGTATGAGGTTAAAGATAAGAGATATAAAAGTAATAAAAACGCATGGCAACCCTAAAAAGCCGAAGAAGGGAAGGAAATAAAAATGCTGAAACTGTTGTGACGGATTTAACAAATGGCCTTCCATATATTAAAACGACCTCTGCCACGGTAGGGACTTTATACATACATATATATACATATTTTTTTTTATTCCCTTTTGAGTGAAACACTAGATGCATTTAAAAAGATGTAGAATGTAATGGTTACCATGACAACAGCAACCATTTGAAAGACAGGCGGAGCAACCAATAAAACGTTGACAAAACGGTTGTTTTAAATTCTTAGCTTCTCCAGCTTTTTACGCTACTTGGTTTTCTGAGGGAATTACATATATATCTATATATATGAGTACATACACTGTTCGTCTGTTTTCTTGTTTTATTCGTGTTGGCATTTGGTACTTTTTGATAAATGTTGAGAACCCAGTGTAGAAATTTTTATTTTATCTTTCCCATCCTCGAGATGCTTTTTGTATCTTATATTTATTCCATCGTCGTTTCGTGTTTGTTTTCTAGCGTCGATATTTCCGCCGGGACGTTCGTCTTTAATCTACATCATCTGCTAGCACCCAAGCCGCACACAACATTGGATTTCTTTCCGCGTTTCAATAAAATGCAAATGATCTCGCTTGCAACTTTCCACTCTCCTCGCCCACATAACCTTGTGTACATTTCACGGGGAATCGAATTTTGAGTCGCAGGATAAGAGGGATCTTGTATGAAGTGCCATCCGCAAAGTTATCGGTCAAACATTTTTCTGTATATTGTAAGAATTGCTTTTCATCGTTACAAGTCTGCTCGAAATAAAGGAATTATAGTCTAAGAAAAACAAAATTCAGATAAATTGTCATATAAAATAAATTAACATAGCGGTACTTGATTTTGGTTCCTTTCATTTTACCCTTACATGTTCCAATTCTCATTAATTAGGAATTTACACATACGCACGTATGTTAACAATTTATCTAACTTGGGTCAGGACAGTGTAAACGAATAAACAATATGAACAGAAGATTCTCATTATATATAAAAAAGAAAATGTTACAAAAAATATTTGGGGCATAAAATGTAGAAATTATAGGAGAAGAGTCACTTAAATGGAAATGTAATTTGAAAACCAGAAACTTAAGAATTTATTTCAGTATAAGTAGATCATTTAATTAGACTGGATGATAATCAAGCCACTGTATAAAGAAAGATATTGGCTAAATCATTTGGTAATTTTATATTATAAAAGAGACTATATAAAAGTTAGGTGGATTGATTGGCTGGAAAAAGAACTAAAAAATATCAAAATGATAAATTGGAATGCCTTGGCCAAGAACAAGACCGTATAGAATGGTGCTCTGCAGAAGGTCACGAATATCATGTGAACGAAAAAGGAGCAATTTATTCTAAAATAATTTCGTAATTTTATTCTTATTAAATACTCCATTAGCACTTCTGGTAACAACCTTTGGCTGTAAATGAAAATGAAGTCTGAAAATCATCGACATAATTTTGAATTGTACAAATTGTTTTTGGATATCATCAAATTCATTAAGGTAAGTCGTATGGAATTTTTGGGCCACGTGTGCAGAATGGATCCCTTATCATTAAAATTCAATCAATAATCTTTGGGAACTAGAACAAAAAGTTGGCTCAAGTTGAGATGGACGAACTGTTTGGAGTTGGATTTTAAGATCCTAAGTGTGTAACTAATTGGAAATCAATTGCAAAAAATGGATGAGAGTGGATGAAAGTACCTCTGATCATCAAGGGTTGCCGTGTTAATAGAAGATGAGCATTTCAGATATTATAAAAGTATACATATTTTCATTTTGAAATATTTATTTGTAAAATAACTGAAATATTTATTTGCGAAATAACTACCAATATTTTATTTTAAATAGTGTTTGAATTCATTAATCCTTTTGATATATATATATATATATTCAGCCTTTTTTTTTCAGCGATAATTCTATTTTGATGCTACATATTTAAAAAAATTTCTTTGTTTTGTACTTTTTTATAAAACGTTCTCCAAAAATTCGTAAATTATACATAGTGCTGCCATCTATCGGTGTTGAACTTAGAACTAATTTAACTACAATTTTATTGAGAGTTAAAAATAAAAATTTGAAAAGAAAATATTTGTGTTTGCAAAATTTTTCATTTCTTGACGGAGTTATTATATTTGTTATTATTTTCTTTTTCTTTTAGAATTTCATCATGTTTTTGAAGAATATATATTGATTAGATTGCACAATTCTACATTATTCTAACATATTAAAAGATGAACAATATATTATATAAAATGGAGATTTTTCTATTAAACATTAGTATACAGAATTACTTGGTATACTAATGTTTAAAATTAACATAGCGTTTATTATTGGCTTAAAATAACCTTATTTTTAATTACCTCATAATGTGCGTATAACAAATAAAGGTGTAATTTAAAGTAACTATTTTAAAAAAGTGATCACTATCGGAATAAATGTTTACAGAAATTGATAATTTTATGCTTTCTCTTTCAGAAGATGGTGTGCAAGTTCCGACGAGCAAAAGCTCGCCTTTCTCTGTGAAAAGCTCCCCCCATTACTTACCTCTTCCGAATGGGCCACTTCAGCAACCAGAACCATCGGCGGCAGTGGCAGCTGTAACTGCCCCAACTAGTGCAGCTAATCCTGCAACGGTTCCATCCTCCAGCCAACTTGGGCCTTCAAACCCCGCGCCGTTGCCTTCATCAGTCTCACCCGCTGGCGGAGTCCCCTTCCCTTCTTCCTTGCTTGGCCAAGAAGACTTTCCTGCATCGCCAAACGCTCCCACATCCAAGACCGTGAGTCCAGTGTTAAACTCTAAAAGTTACGATAGTTCAGTAGTCAAGACATCTCGTGGCTCTAACAGCGACGTTGTGCACTCCCTTTCTTATCCTATATGTTCGTCTTACTCTGATTATACTGTCAACTACTCAACCAATCAGTATTCGAACAATAAGCATTCCTACCCGAACCAGGAGACCCGAGATAGTAGTCAGAGATTCCACCACCAGAAACTGGTATCCAACAATTACTATCAGCATCATCTTCAGCAACAACCTTCTGCCAATAAGTACTCCAATGTAACAAAAGACGTGGTAAACAATTCCAAAGATGTAACTGCATGTGAAAGCTACGTAGAGAACCGTTACGAAAATAAAAGTAGAAGTACTGATTTGAGTTATTGCGTTAACCAAACTTTCGCCAATGAGAAAACCTGTGATCCGCAAACGTTGTGCAAGAAACCCAGTGCTTATAATTTCAAATCAAATGAGCTTTTAACGCAAAATTCTAATGAAAATACTGTAAGAAATGTCGCAGACAAGACTGTCGGTAAACTAGTTGGAGAACCTTATCCAAATTTGAGCAAAGGTAAGATTCCCAACAGAACAACTTATTACCAATCTATTGTACACAAATCACACTCACGGCACAAATCAAGTAGAAGAGTGCTGCCTGCAAGCGCCTATGAAAATTCTAAACCAGTGATAAATAATTATTCAAGTACGAAATCTGAATTGCCGCAGGGCTATTCGACCAAACCAGTGCAATATAATTCGTATCATTATTCTACAGACAGTAAAAAGAACGACTGCTACCAGCCACTAAGTTCTGCAGCTAATGCTAACAATAACTCATATAATTGTAATACGTATAAATCAGATACTTCGCAAAGTCATTTAAGTAATAACACCTGTCACAGTAATTATTCCGATTCACAATCCACGAATAGTTCAAGAAATTTAAAAACAAATCCTGAGCCATGTATACCGGGTGGATACAGGGATAAGCAAGTATCCAATAACTCAGTCCACACTAGTTCTAAGTCTTATAATTATCACCAGAGTAACAGGAATTATTCTGAAACGTCCTCAAAACAAACTTCTGAAATCTCATCTGTATATGGGAATGTTGATTGTTATCAGAAAGGAAATGTAAGTTATTCTAGGTCAGGAACGACTCATAGTACAGTTAGTGATAATTATAAAAACTCTACTCATCACGCAGAACATTCCTCATATTCAAATAAAAATACATCTAGTTATCACCATTCTCGAACTTCCAACGAAAAGAATAGGAATTATTATCAGAGTCAAGAAAGTAACTATAAACAGTACCAAGACAACTCTTATAAGTCAGATTTAGTGCCAAAGCGAAACACAGACGATTCTCATTCATATAAAATTCATCAAAGTGAACCGAATAGCTATTTGAACTATGGAACAAATAATTCGTTAAAGACGAAAGAGATCGTTCAACCGGATTCAGGACACATTTCTAAGCCAATTTCTCATGATCTCGCTTCAAACCCGCCTGTTGATACTAATCCAAGTGTTCAGCCACCACTTAACGACAACCCTTCTTTGTATCCAACGCCTTCTGCTAAGGATAAAACTATTCCTTTTTATTCTTATACAGAATCATCTCACTACCACCATAGAAGAACGCCACCTAATCCGGCACCATCATCAACTAAACTCCAGACATCATTCGAGCCCTTGATTCCCTCGAAAGATTCTTCGGATGCTTTCAGGTTATCTTCATCAAACCAAGCAGCGTCATCATATCTCCCACAAAGACCAACTGTAACTTCTCCAATCAATGTTCTGGACAATTCTCGAAGCTCTGTGAAGACGCTCTGGAGCCCCACATCGACAACGACAGCCCCTGCCACTAGCATTGCGAGCAGCAGAGAGGTCGTGCCTTCTTCTGGAAGAGACAGTCAAAGTTCACACAGCAACAGTAGCATCTCGAGTCTCAGCCAACTAAGTCAATCTCTCGGTCCTGCCCCACAAGGTTCGCATATAAGCTTCATTTTTCATATTATTATTTTCAAATATCTATACATAATTAATCAATTCTTAAAATTGTTCATTGATTTCCTTAGTATTGTTTTAATTATTGTATATCATAATTTACTTAAATAACTATATGTGAAAAAAAGTTTTTATAGAATAAACAAGTAATAATCTTGATAAAAATTTGTACGCAGTCCTTAGATTATATAAATATAAGATACAATATTATTATTTTGTTACCATTTATATTGGACTTAAACGTCTTATTTTTCTTTACAAATAATAATATTTTTTTTTATTTCTTGAGAATACACTTCCTTGACTTTTCGAGCCCAAAAATTAAATCCATTATATTAACACTATTAATTGAATTTCTACGATTAGGAATTTTATGATAGATCTAATTAAAATTTTCAATATGTAAGAATCTTTTTTATCTCTTCATCAATTCAATTTATGTACATTATATCCTATAGGGCTAAATAACAATTTAGGACACGTTATATGGATAATTACAATGCGTACCACTGTTGAAGAGATTTTCAAATAGATAAGGGCTCATATTCGCTAGTATCATAAGAAAAAATTATTTTTTTAAAATAATTTTATTCCTATAAATGTGATCTCACAAAGCAGGAAGAATTCCATTTCCTTGTTTAGTTTTGTCTTAAATACTCGAGCAATCTGAACTATTTGATTTTGCTCAAAAGAGCAATCAAATAGTTCAGATTGATCCTTGTTGTGCTTTTGCACAACAAGGATATCTTTAGAGTCCTGATTTCCAGTTTAGGATCGCGATGACGTATCAGAAATAACAGATATAATGAGAAATTGTTTCGGGTCCCTTTTAGTCAACTTTATGCAATTTTCCACAAAAATAGCTTGATATTTTTATAGCAGATTATGAAAATACTAAGAATTAATATGTGGCTGTATTTTTAAGATTATTCTCAAAGGAGATAAGTAAAAGAAATTTGATTTAGTAATCGTAAATAATTAACTGCTTCATATTTCATTCAAGTTTGTCGTTTTCCTTCACTTATTTTGACATTTCATCAAGTATTTGTACATCAAAACTTATTGATTTATAAATATTTCGATGAGAAAATTATAAGCTATAGGACACTGAACCGAGAGAATTCCACTTTTTCTTGGCGAAAGAATAAAACAATCTTAAATAACTAATGAAAGTTATAAACTTCAAGACAAAAATTGAAAAAAAAATTATTAAGTACAAGACACTGAACAGATCGATTTGTACTTTTTCACAGCAAAAGAACAAAGTAATCTTAAATAATCATCAAAGTTCCTTTGGTTGAAAAATTCATTTCCGAAATAAAAAAAATAAAAAAATAGCCACTACTGAAGTACTTTGCTTTTTGACAACCACAAGGATACCAAGCCTTAAAATAGCAACAATAAAACAAAGAAAAAAAATGAGAACATAAGATTTTTAAGGAATATTCTAAAGCATAATGCTTTGAATGGTAACATGGAACAATTATGAAAAACAGTTTACTCAAATAAGGTAAATAAAAGATGTTTTTGGAAATTATGTTCTTTAATGTTTGCAGGTAGTTCAGGACAATCCTCTAAGGAATTTACTCGAGAAGGACGAAGCAGTAGCAACGGACACAGCAGAAGCAGTTCAAGGAACGAAACCCCAGTGTCCAGTGCAACACAAGGGACCACATTTGTAACAAGCACCAGTACACCTTCCTCGGCTTCCTATGGAGTGTCCGGAAGCTTAACGAGTCTCATATTTTCTAAACCTTCTTGGACTAGGTACATCCATATTAAAAAAATTATAATTTCTTGAATATTGCTACTTGCAAAGTATCCAAACAGAATGCAAATTTAATATTGCTTTGTGCATTTCTAGAACCAGTTTAAAAATCTTTCCACTATCTGTTAAAACAATTATTTAATACAAAAAATATATTATATCGAGTGAAATGCCAATTTTTAGGTTTTATAACTTTTCTAAATTATTGAGATCTCAATGACTAGATGGCATCACTAGATTGAAAGCCAAAGCATTCAGTCTAGGGATGTTCGATAATACCCAATTATGACAACAGTAGAAAAAAAAATTCTAAAAAAATTTTATAGATTTGTATCTAGTGATGGAATTTGAAATTATTTATCAGTTTTATTAACTTTCTGATGACTGTAAAAATTGCACTACCTTTATTTAAGATAAGCTATCAAATATATCAATTTTAAGTAAATCCATTCCTGATTTTTATGATGACTTTATTAATTGTTTATAATTGTTAATGCTAAGTATGTATAACATTTCAAATGCTACATAGGAATGAATTCTTTCTTTTTCAGTCCGAGTGTGTCGACCGTACTCACGAATCCAGGATCTCATTTCACTCCTTCTGCGAGCGGACGAATTGGCTCCCCGGTGCCCAGTGTCCTTCCATTAGCACCTTCTTTACCGAACAGCCACCACAGCTCACCCTTCAGCAATCATTCGTCTTCTACGAACCCTCTCCACCCGGCTCCTGGCCACCACGTAATGTTCGCACCTCCTCTGCCTCCTGCAGGATCATTATCGTCACCCAGTCTTCCTCTGGCATCGGCCTCTGGTTCTTCCCTCTTCGGAGCTTCCGAATCTCTCTTTGCTCCACCCCCCAGTGAGTATATCAGCACCTTTCAAGGTCAACAAGTTATTCAGAATTTTAAATAATGAAAAATAACGTTAAAGTTCGTTTTAATTTTTTTATTATTATTTCATTTTTATTTGGAAATACAGTAGAATTCCAGTTATCCGAATCACAATTGAGACTGGACCCCATGGGAATTATCAAAAATTCGGTTGATTGGATTTTTTTCGAAGAAGGGTCCATTTTAATTATTGTATATTAAAAATAGGAAAAAAAAACGATATATTTTTTTTAGAAAAAGAATCAAGACATCACTTTTACATGTTAAAATATTTACAAGTGCTGTACATTAATTCAATATGATGTGAAAAAAATTACTGCTTGCTGAACATCTCAGAGTAAGCTGTTTCACTGCCTTCATATGTTTTCAGGCAGCCAAGTCACGCATCTGCTGGACAATGAGGATTTGCTTATGGTTACACTCGAGCTGACACTCTATCCACTTCAAAACCAGCAAACGCTTCACTAGTGGATGGTCACGTGTCTTCTTCAATTTGGACATTAAGATCATCTTCTTCCTCGACTCTTTCAATAAGTTGACCATCATTTGCAATTTGAAATCCATAGTCTGACTCATAATGCATTCGCTTATATCTTCAGCACTTACTTCTGAACATCCAGGAATTTTCAAACGAATGTCTCTGAATTCCTCGAGTGACACGTCCTTCTCATCTTCTTTCTTCTCTTACCTTTCCTTTTCTTGAGCTTTCTCATTTTCCGTCTCTTCTTCAATTTAATTTATTTTCTGAAATTCTAAAAGAATTTCGGATAGACGGAGTTCGAATAATTGGTGCCCTACTGTACACTAATACAAAAATATACTGTTTTTAAAAGCAAAACCCTTAGATTAACTATTGTGGTAACTTACTCGAATGCCTGTTCATAATATCTTATATTTAAAATTTACTTGTCTTAAAGTTTTTGCAAATAATATTACAAGAAATTTGTTTAACTATCAAAACGTAGTTAAATAATGTTCTAAAATATTTGATCACTATTTCACTACATCGATTAACACTAACAATTTGTAATTCAGTCATTTTTAATTTTTTGTTCTTCAAGAATCGACTACCAGTTTACGAAATTCATGTATTTGCAGTTGATTCTTGCCCAAAAGTCTTTAACCAGAAAAAGAAAATGCCTTTCATATTTTGAAACTTCTGCATTAAAATCCAATAAGAGTAAATAAAAACTCTAAACTAAATGCAACTTAAAGTAAAACTCTGTTTTAAAGCCTTAAAATTTTATGACGGGAAAACTGGTTTCATTTAAATAAAATATCATTAATAAACAACATTCTCCTAATAAATGAATTTAATATATATATATATATATATATATATATATATATATATATATATATATATATATATATATATATATATATATATAATTTAATTTTTAATTATTTACAATATCAGTGTATCACCCATTGACTTTCAAGATAACATTAGATTTTTGTAAAAATATTTTTTGTTGTTTATATATTTGTCTTTTACACCGTTCAATAAAATCTCGAAAAATAATGTAGCTAAAATACAGCCACTAAACAAAAAATGAAGTCGTCTTGAACGAATGTAAAACTAACTTAATTCCCCCCTCCCAAAACGCTTTTAATTAAGGACATGTAGTTGTTAACCATTTAAAATGGAGTAATTTTCAAAATAGCTACGTTAAATATTTTGTTCCATATGTCGAGCTACTACATGTAGAATTTCTGCAAGATTACATATTAAAAGAATTACAAAAACTATGTGGAGAATTGGAAATACTTAATTGTGTTATGTTACCAAAGAAATTAGACATTTTTTCCTAAGTAGTGAAAAATGCTTTTCTGAATTGTCCCTGTAAATGTGTTTGTTTGATTTTTTTTTTAATGAAACTCAATTTAAATGAATTTATATAATTTCGTTTCAATATTTTCAGATCAGGATCTTTTGAATATAAGAAGGGAGCTCGATACGAGATTTCTCGCTTCCCAAGACCGGTCAATCAACGTACCTCCTCCTCCGTACTTGCGTGCGGAGATGCACCAGCATCAACACCAACATACACACATGCATCAACACAGTCCATTTCTGCCACCCCCTCTCGGAAGTCCCCTTCTTCCACCTTCTGCGGCTCATCTTGTATGTTCCACTCTACATAAATACATTCATCTTCTACGGTTTCCTCTTTTCTGTTAATACTAAACCTGTATTTAATTTTTTCAGTATGACAAGTTTCCGAAAGTGGACTCAAGCTTCTACGGTAGAAATGCTGTAAGTATCGCTTTCTGTTCAGTCACCTTAGCACATACTGTCTAGCTCAGAAAAAGACATTAAAACCACAATGCATTATTATATAAATTAAAGATTTCACTGTCACTGAAGTATTTTCAACCTTTTATATTTTCCTCTTACCAATCCCTCTGATCTGAAATCAAATCAGATCAGATCCATGAGGTCGTCCATTTTAAATTTCATAGCCAAGGAGGAAATGAGCAGCTTCGCTTAGTACAAAGTACCTGGAGCATCATAGGGTTGAAGGCTGACTTTGCTCCTACGCCTGAGGTCTACAGATCAACAATTCAACCGCTCCTAATAGGAAGAACTGGCGCTGGGGTTTGGATCGGAGTTTTCTTTCTCCTGGGTATCTTTTTTGGTCTGGCTTCTACCCATTGAAGACCTGTCCGACAAAGGAGATAATGCCAGTAGCTAAGCTATCACTGGCATAGTTCTCTGGGTTGCTGGAGTACGCAAGCCCACCCACCACAACAAGGTGAAGATACCATCAGGGGCACAGCTTATAATGAAATACAAATACTTATTATTTATAAGTAAAGAAAACTCAAAAATGAATTTCTGTATAATACATTGATTCCAAATGTATATTTTTAATACAGCATCTCAGTACTGTGTAACGGCACACTTTTAGCATCTTCATTTGTAAATTCATTGAGATATTTTTTTAAAACTTGATTGAGACAGAATTTTCTTCAAAGAGGATTTTTACGAACAATAGTGTCAGTTTTTCTTCAGATAGTACAGTAAGAGTTCAGCACGTGATAATATCCATTATGTTATTCACAAAGAAAAAAATGTTCAAAATAGGTGTATGTGATTACCTTTCTTTCACTTAGAAGTTCGCAAATATTTGAAATAAGAATCAAAATTTTTCAAGTATTTAATTCAATTAACATTTTAATTGCTTATTACAGCAATGTTTCTTAAAAATCCTGGAATTTGAAAAAAAAAAAAAAAAAAAAAAAAGAAAAGAAAAAGTATTCAGGGAACATAATCTATCTGCAGACACTGAATAACTAATTTTCTTATCACTCATGTTAATATTTCAAATTAATGTCAATTATTCGGAATTTATTTTTCAAAGAAAAGTGCTTTCATTTGCGTGATGAATATGAACAAGTTTGAGGTGAATTGCATCATATGACTTATGAAGTCACATTGCCTGACCCCATATAATCGCTTGAATTATTAAATGGAATTAGATTAAGATTACCTGACTCATTGACTGACATATTACACTTTTCCAATGATAATGAAACTTAACAAATGAGAAAGTGGAAGATTATGGACGATATTGAATTTAAATATGTTTACTCCATAGATTTTGTATGTGCTCTATATATCGTTGTACTAGGAATCCATTGAAATTGTATTCATTAACTCTATCAAAGAGTTAATTTTTCAAAAGACTCTAATAATCAGACTAATAATTACTTTCAAAAGCTATGTGAATTTTATTATAAATTACAAATCACACATAATATGAAACTTATAACAATTACTTACTATTGTATCATGATTATATTCTTCCTATATAATTGATCATAAACAGCTTATCTTCATATTGGAATCATAAATGAAAGTTCATGAATCAGTTTTCCCCGTATTTTTATCCAATTTAAGGTGAAAATAATTTGATGATGCATTTTCATAGGTAACAGTAACATTTTGTAAATGTGTCATCAAATTAGATGGAGTGAATTATTTTATTTTATCGTGAGATTTTAAATAAAATAAAATTAGTGTAATAAAATGTAACTAAATGCATCAGATATGTTAAATGTTTAAGTTAAGACTTAGTTTTAATTGAATTAAAGAAATATTACGAAAAATCTATTTGAAACTGTTATGATTTATTAAATAATAATAAAAAGAAAGTAATTGTATTTTTATGAGCTATAGTCATTCGTTTCTTAATTCTTATAACTTCTGTTTGTTTATAAATACAATTTATGCAATAATATAAACTGCAGAAAATGAAATATAACGTAAATAATATTCGTTATCAATATAAAATTAAAGTAATATATACTAATACACAATAAAAAAATTATAATATATAATATTGGCTAACAATATGATATAATTTTGCATATCATCTAATTAAGGAATAAATGAAAATTAGATAAGGAATTTTAAAATACGAATGGAACTTGTGTAAAATTTTGATGCGTGAAGTTTACTTGTAATTACATTAATTATAAAAAAAAAAAGAGTAAAGAAAAAAATTCTTTTTATTTAAAAAGCAAGTCTAAGATTTGAGTTAAAAAAGGGAAAATCGATTTCAATTTTCAGTGATTAGTGGAAAAAGCATGCATTAGACCCTTGGCTTTTCGGAGTTAAATTAGACATTTTTCTCTGAGAATTTCAAATTAAAATTAGATAGTTTTATTATGTTTGAGAGAGAGAAGTGGAAAATTTTATCAACCACAAATTTGATGTAGATTAATAGAGAATTTAATAAAAACTAATGGTATCAAAATATAAATATAAATCATTCACTAGATTTTAGAGATAGCTTACCTAATGGGGTGTGGAAACATGACCCTCTAACCCTTATTTAAATTAAGACATGAAAATTGTAGTATACCTCAATTTAAATTATTTCATTTGTTTCCATTTACAAACATTCAAAATTCTGCAAAAATAATTTAACATTAAAAAAAAAATTAGAATTAACAAATAGTTTGAGTACAAAGCTTTAACATGGCTTCAATGAAAAAAAAAATCAAATTTTCTTGATAAAATGTTTAAATTTATGTTTTACATTATGTAATAACACAACATTTAAATTCTTAATGAGATAGCATTTAAATTCTATTTCTAATCCAAAAAATTTGTGTTTTAGTTGGGTTTACCTACTTATCCATCTTTATCGCCACTTTTGGCGCCTGGATCAGCAACGGCAACACCAACACCTTTTGCACCTCCAGGTCACCTGGCAGCTTTCCAACCTAAGGTATGTGAACATTTTCTCAGAATTCAATATAATTTCTTTTATTCCAGAATAGATTAGTAGTCAAAAAAATTTTTTTTTAATATCATAAAGATAATAATTCAAAGTACTGAAATTATACTATATATTATAAAATTTTTTTTAAATAAATTGCCTATTTTAAAATACTGCTCAAGCTAAAATTTTTGAAACTTCAAAAGTGTTTTTAATTATACATTCACTCAATTGATTTTCCATTTCAGGTTGCTCCTTTGGTAAAGACAAAGAGTCAAGTGAGTAAATTGAAATTTTCATCTATGCACATATTTTAATATCATGTGTTTGTACTGATAAGAAATAAGACTAATCATGAAAATAAGGACTGTGACGAATTATAATAGTCAGTTTCAAAAAATCATACTTTTCATTTAGAATGTATTAAAATTCACTAAAATGTATTAAAATTACATTTTAGTGATCTCATATTTATGTAATAAACAAGATTTATAAATATTGTTTATCACATAAATATGATACTTTGTGTGATAAAACTTAAAGAATAATTTGGCATTCTTTTCAAAGTTTACTATGGATGTTCATTATTTATATATTAATATTTATATGTATTAATTATTTTAATTTGAGATTTTCTTAGCAAAAATACACTTTTCTTTGCTTTTTGCATTTTCTTACTTATTTTTAAATTTTCCTTTGATCCATTTCAAATTGTTTTAATGAAATGTATAATTATAGAATATTTGATATGTTTTAAAAATGAAATGGATGAAGTTTTCGTCTATTCAAATTTGTTTTTCTTTAAAATAATGAGCAGTTAAATTCGCTAAAATTGTGCATGATTCTAATGTTTCTTAATGAAAAGCAGGATAAAAACCCTTATAAAGAAATATCTTGATTAATTTTTCCAGGAGTTGCAAAAGGTTTATTTCACAACACCCAATCACAGTTATTTTTCTTTTTAGTTTAATAAGTTGTCAACAAGTTTGTGAGTTTGCTATTCGATCTTGGTATTTTTATAGTGCTCGTGAAAATCATTATTATTTTGTCTTCCATGTAAAAAAATATTTATAATTTTACTTCACATAATTTTGAATGTGAATTTTGAAGAAATTTGGCTGAAAATATTCAATTCTCAATTTACAAATTTTCTTTATTTTTAATATATGTTAAAGATCAGATTTGATATCAAAATGAAAATTTCACTATCCATTAAATGAAGTAGAAATAATTTCATATTTAAATATTCAACCTTATTTATTTAATGTATTGATTTCTTAACATGCTTCATAAAATATCAACAATATATTATTCTCTGACATTTAATTTTTTTTATAATTAGAAGTCAGGTAGATGGTGTGCAATGCACGTAAGGATATCGTGGGAAATATACCTCGATCAACAGAAACAGCATGCTAATTCACAAAAAAGCGGTAGTGGACCAACCAAACCAGTGACAGACCTATCACGGCCGCCCAATCATTTGTTTGGATCCATCCCAAGACCTCATGAACTTGGGTTCTCATCCTCTTTACTGGGCGCTGCTGGTATGCAACCTTTACGAATGTACTGTAAGAAATATTTTTGTATCCACAACTAACAATAATCTCTTATTTAAGTAACTTATACTTTATTTTAAAATTACTATTTAATTTAGAGATTATGATACACTAAATTTTCTTTGACATATATTACTTAGCCCTTTATTAATATATTCATGATAACAAAACTTTTAGGAAGTGTTTTCCATAGATATTTAAAAATGAACTTTTACAAAAGTATAAGAATAACTTTATTAGTATATAAATAATTAAGATTTTAAATACTCCTGTGCTGAAATATTTTCCATGCCTACATGAGTTTTTCCTCAACTTCAAATGACTTATAACTTACACATTTTAATTACATTAAATATTTTATAATGTTTCTTAAAAGCATTTTGAGTTCATGCATTATTCAATATAAAATAAAATTTTGGCTAAAAGAAATCTTGTTTCTTATATCTTTATAGTTTTTAACAATTTCTTACTTTACTATATTGAATTAAAATCAATGTACAGCATGTAATATATTTGTGTGAATTTCATTGCAGCTTCTATACCAGGTCGATCACCTTATGAAGTTACTCCTCAACATCCTGGTTTTCTAGGTCCTTCACCAGCACATTTAGGTAATTAAAATTTATTTTCTCACTCAAAAATCATGAATTTCTAAAACTACCAAAACTGTTCTTCTTTCAAAACTTTTTTCTTTTTTGTTCATCATTTCAATCTCTTTTTCAGTCGAAACACTCCACCAAAATTGTTTACCTGAACATTTACTTTCTTGTAAGCTCATTCTATTTGTTTCATTTATTCCACAGTTACTTATGTTTAAAAAATTGTACGATCTTATTAATTTTATCGTAATAATAAAGACGACATTGTTATTATTTGACATAACAAATTACTGTCTAATATAATTCTTCCAGAGAAAAAAGAACATTTACATTTAAATATAAATTAGCTTCTATTATAATTTCCTACAGTTAAAATACAATACACCTAATAAATAACATAATTTACAAAGTTATTATAGTACATTTGTATGGTATTATATGTTAATTAAGAATGTTTAAAAAATAACTATGCCATACTAGTTACAAATCTCTAGTTAACTGCTCAATTTAATCCTTAATAATAAAATAACTTATATGTAAAAGAAACTATTTTTTATGTGAAATAAATAAAAAATAAATGCCTGCATACCATTGTATAATATTCACTTTAAAAGATTTTAAACCATAGAGGTGAAAGTTGAAAGATTATCATTCTGATCTTCAATTTAATAGTTTGTGAGTTCGATTTGCAACTTATATATGGATATTCGTAGTCCAATTTAAATAATAGGTCTGAATCCAGGTAATCATCAATAATTTGTATGTTCAATTTGCACCTTAAATCGTTATATTTGTAATCCAATTTAAATAATAGGTCTCGATCCAGGTAACCATCATGTGAAAAATAAAACAATAATAAAGCAACAAACGAGAAAACAGATCTGGGGAATTCACAAGCACATGCTTTTACAAGAAATTTATCAAGATGTGCTTGTGAATTTCCTTCTTGGGGAAGGAATTTTATTTTTAACTATGAAGAACTTATAAATCTATATGTAGTATACATTCTAAAAACCTGACATGTTTTTGTATTCTTAGATTATAAATAATTTAGCTTAAAAAAAATCAAAGGTTTTTATGTTTTATACAATTACGTTAAAGATAAAAATTTGCCCTTTTGTAAATTTTTATATTTTGAATGAAAATTAACAATTTTAAAATGTATCAAGTGTTACTAACAGTTAACAAAAAATCCGATTAATTATTTGAAAGATTATTCAATTTGACAAGCATTATAATTTGTAATTCAACAATACATTTTGGAAAAAAGAGTTAAATCTGAATCATGTATTTCTTCCTTTCTTGAAATATCATTCTTATACCTTTTGCTGATTTAGATGGCATTTTTTATGTATTTCGATATGCTGATTCTAAAAAATTTTTTAAATCTTAAGCCTGTTAAGGAATTGAGAAATTATATTATGAAATAATATAGAGAATATTATGTTTCCCTTTTTATAATATCCCTGTGTGTTAAATATTTTCATATTAAAAATTATATGTTAGATATAAAAATTGAAAAAAAAAGGTTATCATGTTAAATTCTGATTTTAGTATACAATTTTTTAATTGACTAATATCATTTTTTTTTTTTTTTTTTTTTTTTTTTTTTTTAAAAAAATGAAATTGCTATGATTTTAATAAAAATACATTTAAAACATGCATAAATATTTTAAATGAAAATAATTATATATATTAAACATATGTAAACAAATTTAAATTTGTTTCCCATTTTTTTTTAATCTGCTTCATAATTTTCCATATTGCGATGTTTCATTTTGTAGTCACTTAATACTTAATTAAATTCTTTTAAAATACAATAGAAAAATAATCCAATTTCGTTAAGATTTAAAATGTATCTAAATATGTATGATATTTTGTTGAATATTTAACATTTAAATTTTTAAAGTTTTCTTGCCATTATTTCTATCAAAATTTAATCTGAAGATATATATATATATTTAATATCAATATTTTTAAATTGAAATGTTATTTTGTAGGTATCACCCCATTTGCCCGTCCAGCTTATCCAACTATAGGTGTTCCTGGAAACAGTTTTGGTGGTCTTGGAAGTTTAGGTCAGTATTTCAAGAGTGAATGATATTCTTTTCAATTGGATTGGAAAGTCAAAACACCTCTGCTAAAAGTAACCTTTTGTACAAAAATGTTCCAGTTCTAAATCTAAAACATTTAGCGCCATCTATTAGGGTCTCCCACTTTGTTTATGAAGTCAGAAAGGTCATTTATGGATCTTAGGTGTAATTCTTTAGCATCAAGTGTACCTAAAGCAGTTTATCATGTAAGGGCAAGGGCATAACATTCTAAATAATATGATATACAAAATTTCTTACATGAAGGTTCATGTTGAAATTCTGCATGTAGATGTAAAAAATAATCTGTCACCCAAAAGAAAATGTATACCTATATTCAGGCTAGGTTATCTTAAGACTATGCCCAATATTGTATTCTTTAAAAAATTATTCCTCTTATTTTTCCACCTTTTAGCTATTATATTTTGTATGGAATATCTAATATTTGATGTTACATAAAATTTTATTCTGATCTTTTGCTTATCTTCAAACATCTAATCTACATTTTTTTTTATTTTATTGTACTTTTTTATCACTTTTCTATCAACATATTTCACAAATTCTTTTACAATTTAAATATTATAACATTTTTGTGCTTGGTGAATATGCTAAACAATTAATTCTTATAAGATTTTTTTATCAATCTAATATTTTAATTTGTAATGTTTTGCAAATAACTTCAAAATTAAATTGTTAAAATGATTTATAACATTATGAAAGTTAATATGCGTTATGATCAAACAGAGATGTTGACTTAAATTTTATATTTTACAACTTCTATTTCTTATTGAAATGTAAGGATTTAAATATTTTGCATTTGTATAAAGTAATTAGTGTATTTTAATACTTTTCTTAATTTAATATTGTAATTCATTCTGAGTCAGTAAACTAATTATATCTAATCTTAAAATGAGATTTGTTATTAACTGCAAGCTTTTTGTGGAACTTAGGTCTGGCAGGAGCAAGCATGTTGGCAGGGCGAGATCTTGGACCAGGCTATCTGAGCATGGCTCAAGATCCTTGGAGTCGGTTACACCGGACACCACCTAATTTCCCTTCACCCTCGGCTATGAACCCATCCGCATGGGGTGGGCTAAAAGCAGAGGCAGAAAGGGTCCAGAAAAGAGAAGACCAAGAACGTGAGAAAGAAAAAGAGAAACTGAAGAAGGCAGAATCAGAAAAACGAGAAAAGGAAAGTGAAAAATCAAAAGAAGCTGCTAGGTTAGATATACATTTTTAAATACTCTTAAGAAATATTGTTTCAACAAATATTTAATTGGATATCATTAATACAAACATAGCTAATACAAGCTTAATTTAGATTAATTATATTGATAATTGGAATCTTTTCAATAATTCTATTTTTGTTTCCAATTTTGATAAGGCTTAATATCTGATAAATATAGCTCGAAAAATGTAATGAATTAAAATAAAAAAATATTTTTTTACCAATTAAATTATCACATTTATTGCTTTATTTAAAATATTACATATTCCACCTATTTTGAATGCTGTGAAACAGAATTAGAAATCCTTTTATGTGAATTATTATACGCTTCTTATTACCTTGAACTATTTCAAACATTTTACTTTTCAAAATAATTTTTTTCTCCAGGAATTGAGTTGTATGACATCAAATTTCTACAACATCCACATTACATACTGTATTTTCTGGAATTTAAGAGAAATGAATTGAATTCTTAAGTGTGAGACTGGCTCTATTTAATTTATAATAGTTTTGTTTCGCTTCCCATAAATATTTCTCTAAAATAATAATACTTTGATAGGATTTTAGTGGTTTGCTTTTGTTTTATGGCACATTTTATGAACATATATTTTAGAATTCGCTTTCACAACTAGATTAATAAAAAAGAAAATATTCTTTTGTAAAAGCATAATGCAGATGTAGCTTCCACAATAGACTGATAAAAAGAAATTTTAAGAGAGTGGTTAGAGCATACTTTTTGAATGAAAGGGCAGATTTTTCTGTTCTATCTTTATTGTGTTACAAGAAATGGAAGCTATATCTCTGCTCTATGTGTAAAATCATGATTTTCAAGCTATCATTGAAGAAGTTTAGGATTCCTTTTTCTTGCAAAATAAAAACTAATTTTACAGTTTAGCATCCTCCAAATGTTATGAGATTTCAAAGAAATAATCGACTTATCTTTTCATTTCACTATATTGTTTTCTTTTTCTTTCATTTTTCTTTTCTTTTTATTTCACTGTATACATAATGTTTAAATTCCCACATTTATGAGAAAGATGAACAATCTCAAAAGTTTTGATTCAACAACAAATAATAAATCAGTTAAGAAGTATGAAAAAATAATATTAATAAAAAATTCATTTTTAACAACCAAAAGATGAGGGCTATGGTGGCCTGGTTGGTTAAGGTGTCGTTTTCATTATTGGAAGGCAGTGAGTTCAAATCACGACTTAACCAAAGATCAGTCGTGTTCACTAAAGGCGGCTGCGACCCGTTAAAATTAGGTGTTGTCGCAATTTCCCCCATGTGAAATGATACCTTTAGGGGTGGCAGGCCAAGCATTAGGGTTCTTCTGCTAGGTTCCTGCTTCAAAAGCACAAAGATGCCACCAGGTTACTTCTATCTAATTGGTAGAGACTAATTCAATGCTAGATACAGAAAAGCATGCTAGTGCAACAACAACCAGAAGATGAAAACTCTTCTTTTGTGTCAAATATGAATGTTATTCAATTATATCATAAAAAATAAAAATCTTCTCTGCACTAAATTAGGATATTTGTATAAAAAAATTACCATCCAGTGCATTTAATGCAACTGTAATTCAAATGGGGAAGAAAATTCTCAAATGATGCCATTTGTATATTTTTTTATTTTATATAAAAAAATATTAGAAATAAATATTCAAATAAGGAAACGAAAAAATTAATTGTTTGCTTTCATATTTGTTATCCTTGTGTTAGAAGTCACTTCTTAAAGAGAAGAACTTTATATATATATATATATATATATATATATATATATATATATATATATATATATATATATATATATATATATATTAGTTTGCATTTTATATCAATTTAATTAATCTTTATTTTTCTATAGGGAAAATAAAAGAGAGCATGAGAAGCAAAAAGAAAGGTTAGTTTTGTTTATTTTTTATAAAGTATAATTCATTCATAGTTTACTAATAATTTTAAAAAAATAAAAAATGCAAACATGTAATACATTAATTAAATTAACTTTATTAAAAAATCTAAACAAAATTAACTATCAAGATGCTGAATACATAAATTAATAATACCTGTGTTTATGATATATAATTCTGTAGAATTGATGTATTATTTAACTTATGTGCATAAACTGAATTTTGAACAATAAAGTTTCAGGTAATATTGCACGATAATATTTAGCAATGTAATATTATATAATATATTGCAAACGCAATATAATAAAGCAATAGTGTTGTCATAATACAATGGATGGCTTAAGATAATTTTCTCTTTTCCAGTATTTAAATAAAAATAATGGAACATAAATAAATTTATTTTTAAAGAAGTTTCTAATTAAAAAAGTGCAAATATTATTTAGTAATAAGCAAATAATTTATCACATATTCAACACATCTGTAACATAAATCTTTTACATCCATATATAATGCTCATAAGAAATTTTTTCAGTTTAAAACTTTTCAAATAACTTTAAAACTTGTGAAAATATTGATTGAAAAAGATTTCTTAGTTATTGTGTAATGTTTTACTTAAAAAAATATATATTTGTTTTTTAATATATTAGAAAATGCAGTAAAACATTCTTGTAATTTTTTCCCCATAAAACACTGCAATATGAAAAAAAAAGTTTCTTTAAGGTAGTTAATATTATGGACGAATCTTCCATATATGAAAATGTATACCTATAAAAGTCTAAGATTTTTCGCGAAGCAATTTTATATAATTATTATTATAAGAATACATATTTCTATTTCAACATTTTCCAAATTTCATATATTGTTTTTGACTCTTATTCAATCATACAAACATAAGGAATTTTTTAATAACTTAAGATATTGTTTTAATATTTACATAGTAATATAAAATTAAAACAAAACCATTATTTCAATAACAATTTAAAAACAGATTTAAATATATATAATATTTGTACAGTAATATTAATATATAATATTTGTTACACAATTTATAGTTTAGTTATTTTTTTACTCATTTAGAAATGATAAAAAAAAATTTCGTACAATTAACAAAACCAAATATATATATATATATATTCATAATTATTATTGAGTTATCATTAGTTATTAGAGGTGCCAATTTATGCACAGTATTTTGATTTATGAATGTATACAAACATTATAAAATTTTGATACATTTATAAATATGTTTTATTACAACTTATGAGGGTATTTTGCAATAAAGGTAATACATCTCATTCCATTTATGCAAAATGTCATTTCATATTTTTTTTTTTTTTTTTTTTTGTAGAATTTTTACTATATATTTTATTTTATATATAATTTCATCAAAATACTTTTGAATAAATAAATATGTCATGTAATTGGTTGTGTTTCAATGATGAAAGTGAATATTGTTTATAATATATACTGATATCCATAGTTTCCTCATTTTTCTTAAAAAATAAAATTCTTGCCAAAATAATTATGTTAATTATTGTTTTTCATTACTGCATATCAAACTAATTTAAAATAAACTGTTAATAGGGACAGAGAAAATAGAGCCAGTCATACTTCAAACAATCCTGAAATCCTCAGGAATGGTGAAATTTCAGAAAGAAATCGTGACAGAGACTGGGAGAGAAGCAGAGAGAGAAGAGACTCTTCAAGATCGCCAATACGTTCAACGCACAAATCTGAAGGAGCCTTTGAATGCAACAGCTCTGGACACAGTAGTAAATCTGATATCAAAGTGAAAGAAGAGAAAAAAGAAGAAGATCATAACAAAGAATCTTCTGGCACAAGTAACTCTTCCTCAGAACGTGAAAGGACCAAATCAAATGAGATGGCCCATCCAGAACCTGGCAATGACTATATGTCTCGTGGTATGATTCCAGGTCTTCCCATGGGCCTCAGTTCAGCAGAGCAAGCTAGACTCTCAGGTTCTTTAGCAGCCATGTCACAAGTTCCCCCACCTCATTTTTGGAATCCATTACCACCGCCACAGTCCTCGGCAGCTGAGCGATATCGCAGTCTGGAACTGCAGCATGCGCGTGAAATGGACCGCGAGCAGTTAATGCAAAAGTATGCCTCTCTATCATCTGTGATGCCCCTCCTTCCCGAAAGATATCGGGAAGCAGAACTTGCAAGGCACTTGTCATCTTCTGAAGCAGCAGCCAGAGAAGTAGAAAGACAGTTGCAAGCTGACAGAGATAGACAGGTGTATGAGCGCACAAAGTTGCCACCACCACCATTGAGGCCTAATGATCCCCCATATGTGCCGGCACCACCACCCGGACTTCCACCATCAGGAGGGTTATTTCCATCCCTCTCAAATCCTTTCCTGAACAGTTTGTGTGTGTCAAACTATCCACCAAGAACCAAGCCGAACTCTCCTGCAGGCATTGGTAATGGCATACCACCCCCTTTGATACCTTGTGTAAGTCAAAGTGGTAGCCCAGTTACAACTAGTACACCTTCTCCTCTTCATCTGAAGATGGGGACGTCCTCTAATTCAAATATGGAAGCAAGTAGAGAGCATTATGCTCCCAAGGATAGAAGAGAACTGGGTGGTCATTCAGCTGGTGAACTTGAATCTCAATCCAGATAACAAATCATTTTAACACATATTTTGTAGGATTTAGACAATAAAGGCTATTGCTTATTTACAGTATTAGCTAACATAAGATGAAAAATGAAAACCCTCAGGATACTAAAGAGATATTTGTTCACGTTTAAATGCAAATCAAATATGTATATGTCAAAAATGTTAATTATAAAATTGATATGAACTTGAAATAGATGCGCAAATGTGAATTATAGTAGCTCCTGCATTTTATTTAAAGTGCTTCTCTATGAACTTCACTAGATTGTTAAAGTTTAAAGTAACTTTAAACTGTTATTAACTCACTTCTATTAAAGAAAATACTAATGGTGAACATACGATGATTCTTAACCTGAGGTGTTTCATTTAAAATCTACTGTTGCACAGCACTTTAACCATAGCAATTGTAACTACTCATTCTGCTGTTGTTAATTGCCCATTGGTCATTGAAAATGTTTTAAACTATTTCATACTGTGAGCTGTGCATATAATAGACAATAATTTGTTTTTGATTTATTGAGAAATGTGTGTTCAACCAATGCTTGTAAAGGGGAAGTTTTGCTTGCACATATCAGTTGATAATGCATATTGTGATGAGAAACTTTAAACGTGCATTTGTTTATACACCTGTTAAATGTTTTTTTCTTTTGAAATGCATCTTAATTATGGCAATGTGAAATACTACAGCACAATAACGTTATGACATATTCACTGTACAAATTACATTTTCTTGTGCTTGTATTTAAATGGTTTACGTATGTAGATGTGCTTCTGAGAAGGTAAAACAAAATGGAGAAATAAAGCAGCTAACAAATATGAACAGGTTCAGGGAATGAAAGCAAACTGCTATTTCATTTTCAAATGTTTAAAGCATTTTCTGAATTAGTTATATATTTTTTCAGCTGCCATCAAAAAATATTATCTCTCCTACACCACTGTACTTTAATTAAATATTTTGTTGTTGAAAATGAAATTTTCTTGAACATAAAATTAAATAACTAGTCTTGCCACTAAGACATATGTCAACAGAATGAAAATTTTCTGTTTCTATTTCAATTGTAAATAATAAATAGAATGATTACAACTAGAGTTTCCTTTTTCTGATTAAGATTATATTATGCGAAACAAAAACAAGGATTGAAAAACGTGCAAAACATGTTAATTTTCTTAGTTATACAATGGTATTATATGATCGCTTCAATCTTTACATGTTAAAGTTAAATTTAGAAGTTGTTTATTCCAGTATTTAAATATTTTTTTTCCTGAAGTGAGAAAAGAAATTATAAAATAAAAAATCCAAATAAACTAGTGCAGAATTAATGTATATAATGTTACAAGTTACATTTACAATATTTTGAGACTAAATATGATATTTTTCTATAACTCAACGTTCCTTCTTTCAGTCTTTTTAAAAATGAAACATAAATAGTAAGAAATACAAAAAAAATTTATATCATAAATAGAAGAAACAGTTTGAAAGAACAACAGGAAAAGAAAATATAATTTACTTCAGGAATAGAAAAGTATATTTTTTAGTACTTAGTGCATGTTCAGTGGGATTACAAAGGTGCAAATTCAAGCTTTGTTGCCAATGAATAGCAGTCTGCATAAGTGCATTGATAAGGTGTCTGCTACAGAGGATCATACACAGCGACATCCCTTAAGCCATCATTATGGAGACACTATTGATAACCCCTTGATTCCTCTAGGTGGTTAGCTGCTCAATGGTTGTATATCTATTGCTTGAATGCATCGCTACAGCCATCATTCACTTATGTCATCTATGGTTGATAATGCACCATAATTGCATGTTGTGCCTATGACAACATGTAGTTTTTAAAATCAGATGTGTTTGAAATTCTTTCATTCTTAGTCCAAAAGTTAAAAATCATATCTTTTTGTATGTCAAATAAAACATTGTTTCAGAATTACATTAATGCTAGTAATGTTTCTAGATTATCTTGGAAATCTTGTATATATGTCTCCTGGAATGTTTGAATATATTCTTTCTGTGATTGGTTATTTTGTGTTGACATTGATAGCAGGTGATTGGACTATGTATATTTAGGGAAAAATAAACATCACTTGTTCATTGCAAAATGATACTTAAGATTTAAAAGTGTGTAGCTCAAATAGTAATACTAAATATAAGTAATAGTAAATATCTTCAGTATTACCTACATGGAAGTAAGAGCTCCATGAAAGCTTGTGGTTATACTAATTTTGTAATTAACAATAATGGAATGATTAAACAGCAACTATTGATTAAGGAACGAAATTCAACTTATCAAATACACTTCTTCACAAAGCATTTTTGAATACTTATTTAATTTCCTATTATTTACTTATTCCGAGTCAATGATTTTAAATACTTCATACAAGTTTACTTTCTACACAGATATTACTTCTCTTTAATAATAATAAAAAAATCTTACTCCTGGGTGGTACTAACAGAATTCTTAAGGCAATGTGGAACACATTCAAAAGATTTTGTCTAAATTTTACAAATTATTATTTCTATAACATACATATTTCTGAACTTTTTCCATACTGTAGATTTCACATATTTAGTTCAATTATCAGGCTTTTCACTAAATACCAAGTCGATCATTTCAGAAATAGAATATATTTTGGGTTATGATTTACATTAATAAATCACTAACTACATTAATAAATTATCATAATATATCATTGTTCAGTGTAATAATGAATTTAAATCATGAGTTATTTTGAAGGATGATTGTTTAGTTTATAAATCAGGGATCATTCTTTGCATGTGAGGGCTAATTAAATCAAGACCTACAGTTTAAAGCAGATTACAAACCACAACAAACTCCTTTGCTTACATAATTTTGCAACAAAAATACATATTTTTCAATAATAATTTTAAGGTAGTTTCACCTGACAGTGATTAATAAGTGAATCATTTTTCGAAAATACGCTATTTTTAAGATTTTCTTCCTGGTTTACATTTTTCTCATAGGTTTACAAAATTTAAGTGATTAATTTAAATATCTCTAACAGAAACTATTGTAAATGAAGTTGAAAAAAATTAGGAATTTTTGAAAAATCATATTATGCATAAAATATTTTTTTTAAACCATTTGAAAAATATTTTTTTAATGATAAATTATCCAATGGAACTAAGATAAAGGATTTTAGGTACATTATAAAATAAATAGCTATGCAATAATTTACTTCAGACTTCATTTGTATGTTTTAAAAAAATACAAAAATATAATTAAAATAAAAAAAAATTAATGCTATACATTTCTGATAACATCATATATAAATTTAATCATTAAACTATATTCTCTTGAGAAGTATCCAAAAATATATTAAATGTTACTAAAAAAAATTGTAATCATGATAAGTTTGATTTATCTCACCCAAAGCTTTCTTGTATTTAGAAACATATTTTAACAGTAAAAAACGTTTTCTTCACGATCTGCTGGGATTTTTGCAGTCTTAAGATCATATAAATATGACAGAAAATGCCTTTTTTAACTTTTTATTTCAAAATCTTAAATGTAGATGTATGGGCGAGTTTAAATATCAGTGCCGCAAAAAATTTTGATTATCCAAACTTTTTTCTCATAAACTAACCAAGAAGTTTAAATAAAGTGTATTTTAAAACTAAAACTAGTAAATTGAATTTACTAGTGCCAGGATCTTTTTTTTACCATTGGAGACTTAAGTAACAGTTTAATTTATCAAGACAGAACCTATTATGATTTGACATTTGAGAACACATTATGATGTAGAAGAAATTTTTATAAATTTTCACTGCATTCAAAGAAATTTTCTCAATAATTCAAAGTTTGAGTACAATAAACAAATTGCTTATGAAACGATTAAAAACTAATATATTTTCATTTTTTGTTTAATTGATAAATAAGTCATTTCCACTAACTCTAAAGTAACTTTTGTCATGAGCTGTAGCTGGTTTTTCCTACAACATAACATAGCTTTAACCCTTTAATTGTCAAGTTATTTCGATGATTTGGGTACACAAATTGTCACTTTGAACAAAAGAACTTCTAACATATAACCTTTGAAATCTCCAGTAAAGTGCTGCTGTCTATTGAATTAAGTGCACATTAACTTTTTCCAATATACGGTCGGGGCTTGACAAAGAGATTGAAATAAACGTCTCCCGATATATATTCATGTATAACAATATGATGCACTCAAAAAAAAAAAATTACCCCAAGCAATACTCAGTTGTGACATTTTCAAATCCCAATGCTGAGCCCAAGATTATCTCGAACATGACAGTTAAAAGGTTAATTTTCAAAGAATCTTTACATAATTCTGATTTTAATTCTAAATTGAAATAAAAAAGTTCTTTAACAAACGCGCTTTATTATAAATTAAAAGGCAACAATTTTCTTTCTTAAAATAAAAGCAAAAGTAAGGTCTTCATTAGTGATAATGATAGAAAGTAAATCTGAATACGCATGTGTAGAGCAACTACTTTTCACAGCTTGTGATAAATTCAATTTGAGAAAAAACAAGAGTTTTTTTTAGTAATAATAATTATAGACACATAATTAAATTAGCCTATTGAATTGTACTGATTAACTTAAATCAGTCCTGAAATAAACAAGTTATTTTATAATCATGCCTTGTGTAGGTTACTGGTAACTATTTCATTCAAAAAAAAAAAAAAAAAAATTAAAGGGACTTGAAACATTATAATAATATTGTCTGTGTTTTGTAAAAATCTTAGTTAATTCACTCAACCATTCTCAAAACTTATAATATGTTTATCAAATACAAAAGGAAATTTTTTGCAACAATATTAATTAAAGTACATTTCTATACTACCATAAAATATTAAAAGAATGGTAAACTTTGGATGAAAAAAATAAATGTTATAAAATTTGGAATGAGAACTAATTGTAGATTATTATAATCTTGGGTACTCACTCATTTATTAAAATCATGCAAAATTATCATAACTATTCCTCAAAAATTATCATAAGAAATTACATAAAATTTCTATAAATTCTGAAGGCTTTTCACTATGAACCCAGTGACCTGCTCCAGGTACTGTTACAATGTCAGCCTTTGGAAATAAACTTTTAATCTTAGGATGATCTTCAGCCCTATAAGAAGGAGAAAATTTTAATTCTAAAAAATGCCTAGATTATTAATTTTTTTTAAATAAAATACATTTATGTAGCTTCCAAATAGAAAGCTATTTAACTTTTCAATCAAAAATAAACATTGGTTAAATAAATTTGAAGCAAAATAAATGTTATGAAGCACAGTAGTGTTATTATGTAGTGTACAATATCACTTTTTATTTTATTTACAGATATATAAGTATATTAATACAAACAAATGTACAAAATCGAAAACTAAAGCAATATTCATTTCTGACAATGATAGCCCAAAGAATAATTTGACAATTGTGCTATAAATTCACTTGTGACTATGAGATATGACATGAAATGAATTGTGAGACATATTTTAAAATCAAATTTGAAAAAGAGGTTGTTACATAAAATAAATGCAAAATCATATACTAAGTAATATTTTAAGTTAAAAATCATACAATTTTCTACGGAACTTTATTATATTTTAAAAATGGCTTACTTAACAAAATTGGATTTTTCTCCACAAATAAAAAGAGTATCTCCCATAAAACAACCAGATGTTTGAGGCATTTCCAAAACTCCTGATTCAAAATTCTTCAAAAGAGAGTCTAAATTTGGTTTCCAAACAATTTTTTTATTTTTCTCTGTCAAGTTAGTTAAAAGAAACTGTCGAATTTCAGATTCCTTAATGAAAAAATATGAAATGAATAAAAATTTTTTATTCAATTAAAAAACAGTTATTTATAGTAATTATACTACTGTAATATTACAAATAATATTCAATTCTTAATTCTACAATAAAATTTTAAGTAAAAGAACTTTTATAAAGAAACAAATATTGAATACCAAAATATGTTTGTCTTTGTAGTTACTTTAATATACAAAGCACATTGTATGGCTTTAATGTAAAAATATACATAACTTTTTACAGTGCTGTTTCTTCACAGAAAACTATTTTAAAATTAATATATTCAATGACAGTAATTTAAAGTAAATCCAATTACCAGAGATTTTATGCATAATTTACAAAAGCAAATTTAGCATTTTGCTAAATTTGTTTAAATAAGAATAAGTATGTTAGAAATAAGATAATATTTGAGGAAAATTATTGAAAAACACTTTTTATTGAAAGACACTCATCCCACTTGCAGTGAAATGCAGACCTTTATATCATTAAATAATAACAATGATGAGACAATAACATCATGAGAGTTATGCATAAGGACATAAAATGCTAATTTATTTTAATACTAAACTTTGCATCAAAGATCATTAATAAGTACAATGTGATAAAGATTTGCTTCTAAGATAACAATATATACTTCCATAAGAAGCTAACCATACTTTAAATTTACAATTAATTTCTCATTTTATATAATCGTTCTTCAAATTTACATAATTTAATCTGTTATTCTGAAGATTTACTACAAAAGTGTGTGTTTAAACAATAGTTCATATTTTTCAAAGACATAGGGTTTGGTATTTGTTTACATTCATTTTGTGCTAGCTGATTTCATCTCCTCTGCTGTATCCCATTTAAGTTATTTTACCTCAAAATTCAATACTTTTATATTTTATGCTAGATTTACTGTATGCTTAATCAGTTAAGAATGTGTACCTAGAGTTTAGAGATCCTGCTTGGTTAAGAATCAAAACTAAACACAAAAGTAACAATTTAAACAGAAAGAGAAAATATTTTTCTATATGGTATTCTGAAATGAAAAAATACTGAATTAAGAAATTTTCTTTTGACTGAAGTTTCAGATTAAACTTCACATTTATATATAACCATATACATAAACTTGAACTGCAAAATAAAAGTTTATACATTAAACTGAACATAAAATTTGATAGCTTAATACATGAAAATGCATACATTACAAAATAAATTTTATGTTCTAATCTAGTCATGAATTGGAAAAAAAAAAAACATTATATTAACAGTGGAAAACAGAACTTACATTAGTTGTTTTTTCTATGACAAACTGATAAAAAAATCAAAAATTAAAAAAACCCTAAATTAGAAGTTTCAATTTAAACATGTATAAAATTTTACAATTTAGTACATAAAAATGTTTAGATTACAATACAATTTAATTAACAGCTTCTCAAAATGATTTTTTGCAAATGAAGTTGCAAGTATAAATTGTGTAAGAACAAATATTGAATGATGTGCATAATACATCGTAATTCTCTTTTGTTATAAAATTATTAAGTGTTAAAATCAATTTATTTAAAGCATAAAATATTTTGCTGAAAAAAAGGAAATAGCATTACCTTTCAAAAATTGAAAAAAAAAATTGGTATTTTAAAACAAGTTACACTGTGGGAATACAAAAAGAAAGAAAGATTTTTTTGCAAAAATATTTTTTCTCAAATATAACACAGATGACACAGTTTTAACAAGATGGAGGAGGGGTGGATCAAGACCACATTCTTCTTTCTTTAAGCGAGAAGAGTTCAGAAGCAGAATGTTACAATACTTAAACTAAATGACATCATAAGCTACTTTATTAAGAATTAAAATAAAAACTATGTTTTAAATTAATTATAAAAATTGTGATTAAAATTTTAAAAAGAAACCTAGTTTTATTTTAAGTTAGACAGAATTCTTGAGATAAATTTTACTCCATATTATGCAATTCTCAATTCAACCCTAGACAAAATTTCAGAAGATAAACAGGATTAAGATTTTATTTATATGGATATAAATTTTTCAATATTACAATTCTATATATATATCAAATTTATGATAAAATAAATTTTTGTGTTTAAGTAATGGTGCATTCATATAAGACAATTTGTACATTTCATTGATAGTACTTTAAATACATTATTAGTTATATTATAGAGGGTACCCTTAAAATAAACATGTGTGACAAACAAATTTTTGAATTTTCAGAAAAAAACTGAATTAATATTTTATGATTATTATTAAATTAACATTACACTAATAATAATTAAAACAATGATTATTCAATATATAAAAAGAAAAGTAAGAATTTTAATTTACTGGTATTCTTCTTGATAAGAATTGATCAATAGCACTTCTAGCTTTATTGAGGCTTAAATCCCGAACGGTAGAAATTGCTTCTTTCATGAGCTTCATGTAGTCAGGAGAAAGCGTATCTTGAACAGTTAATTTAGTTGGGCCAATATCAACAACAACCAAGTTTTTAACTAATTCTTTCTGCAAAAATGAAAATATTACACAATTTCAAACTACAAACAATTTTTAAGAAAAAATAAAGCAAGTTTGATACAGTAAATGACAAATATTATTAAAAGTTATTATATCTTAAAAAAGCATTCAATAAAATTTATATATTTTTTTCATTAAAACGGAGTTAGTTCTTATGCAAATAAATTCAATATTTATCAATAATTTACAAAAAAAAAAATTATTTAAAAAGGCTTTAAGCTGTTTAAAAAATAAAATTTTAAAAATATGTAAAAAAATAATTTTTTTAAATATGTATATTTTTAAAAAATATTTTTTTTTAAATATAAAAATTTTTTTAAACTAAACATAATTTACTTCTCATTTATTTTGATTATTCCAATAAATTTCAAATATGTATTATTTTTAGTTACACACATTATTGTGATTTTTAAGATTAATTGTAAATGTAAAATTTATTTTTATTCTAGAACATATTTCACTACACCAATTTTAACTAAGTAACTGAAAAAATCTAAACATTTTTTCTTTAATTCCTTATTTAAGTTTTTACAAATAAAATATACAATATTCAGTTTATCATGATCATTAAAGTAAAAATTGATTATATTACATTTTTAATTACAACATTTTCTACTGATAATATAATTTTTAAGCAAAGAAATAACATGAAAATGGAACAATAATAGCAATATTTTAAAACTATATCATTCTAAATTCATATTTAATAAATAATTATTTTCTTATTATATTGGCCTTTAGAATTACAATTATGTGTATTATAATTCTGAAAGTCAATATAATAAGCATAATATAACCATTACAATGTAATGGTTACAATAACAAATTTGCAAGTTAGTCAAAGGCAAATTTATTAACTATTTCTTCAAAATCACAAATGTTAAATGGTAACAAAAGTCACAAGTTGGATTAAGACTTGATGCTAATTCTTGTTGGAATATTAAAGTTAAGTAACATTGCTAACACAAAATGCTTGAGTATACAGTCACTATATTTCTGAACTAAATAAATAATGGCTTGTCACAACAGGAATCTGATTAGAAGAGAAATTGATTTTTCCTGACCCAATCAAAGATTATCATAGTATATTAGTTTTTGAATTGTGAAATATACTTATTGCTGAATATATTTGTAAGGCCCTCTGCTGATTTTGTGTGATAAGGAGGATATCAGCTCAAATTTCTTCCAAGTTACTTGACCATGGTTCATAATTACAAGGAGTTTAATGATTGTAAGTCTTGTTAACCCACTGATGAATGAGAAGATCTTATCACATAAATATGTTATGATATTTTAAAATATTTTTGGCTTTATTTCATAGCACTATAAAGTGATTATTTTTTTCAGTCTTTATAATAAAGAATCACCTAAAACAAAGAAACAATAACACTTACATTAGTAAGTGTAAAGTGCATTGCAGTTCTTCCCCCCATGCTGTGACCAATTAAACAGGCTTCATGGATATTGCTCTTATTCATGAAATGCTTCAGATCAATAGACATGAGGCCAATGCTGAATTCATCGGAATGGGGACTATCACCATGATTTCGAGCATCTAAAGTATAAACCTACAAAAAATAGAAACTAAAAATTAAAATAAGATAATCTTTTTTATGTACAGATAATTCATTCTAGCAAATTTACTCTCAAATCCTGATATATTTAAACATTTTAAGGCTGAATAATCAAATGTTCTAACTAAGATGTTTAAAATTTTTATGCACACATTCATAATAATTTTATTCTAATTTTTCTTTACAGATAACACATGGGAAAGTACAAATAATGATGAAACTGAAATAATACTTAGTAAACAATACAAACAAAACTATTAAATAGGCAAATACATAGAAAACTATTAAAAAATACTATTTTTTTATTTCCAACAGCAGGGCAAATACAAGGAATAACACATGAAAAATCACAAAATAAACAGGAGACAAAGAGAGGACAGGAATACAGTACATAAACGTAAACAAGATGAGCGGAGTCATTGGCCCAAATGTTCATTAGCTTGCCAATAAAGCCATGATACAGAACTGCCATGCAGTGCAGCACAGCGGTAAGGGTGGGTCCTATTTATGGGGCTCAGCCAAGTTGCAAAGCGAGCGGACAGTCGGTTGAATCTAAGATGCCAAGGTGGTGCCAGTGCATGGCAAACAGTCGTGACCCGTCAGGTTAAAAAATACTACTTTATGAAAGCTTTTCACATAATTAATAAATAAATATACTAATAACATAAAAATGAAAAATAAAATTTTGCAACCAAAATAAAATAATTAAATTGATTTCAATTAATAAATTTATTAAAATTACTTTTGTAACTTATCTTTTATCTTTAAAACTGGTATAATTATAAAATTGTCAGAATCTTTCTTTATATTTAAAGCCAAAATATTTGTAAATTATTGATTTACAGATTAGATCATTTTTCAATTCTTAAGATTCTCCAAGACCTTTGACAATCAGGAAATGATAATTTCCAAGCTGAAATGTGTAGAACATTCTTGTTTGAATGAGATTAACAGGATTCATGTCCCTTAATCATGTTCAAAGGATTATGTTTTATATAATAAAGCATTTTTCAACAAATACAAAATGTCATAAGCTGCATTTTTTTTTAAATCATCACCAGATATAATATAATTTAATCTTAAGTTGGGGAGAGAAACAGGGTTATTCTCTAATGTAAAAAACAGATTTTTGACCAAACTAATGTCAATCACTGATTTAAATATTGAAAATACCTGAATTAAAAAAGTAATAAATTAAAGAAATTTAAATAAAAGAAACTTTTCACAAAAAAATTCATTTTAATTATTATAAATTTTAATATAATTATTTTTCTGTCATTTTTCCTGTTAGAAACCAATATAGTTACAGAAATCTCAACCTTGATAAATTTCATTTTTGACTCAAAGTTTTAATACATCAGATATTCATTTGCATATAAAAATAAGTAGATAATACAAATAATAAGTAAGATAGATAATAATAAGTAGATAATACATACTCTTGTTTTTTAATATTAATGATTCCCATAAAAAGGAGAAGTAAATAGTTATTTTTTAATAATGCAGCTTAAAATTCATAGCTCATAAATTTGAGAAATAACATTTCAGAACAACTTTAACATGACATAAAAAATACTTTCTGAAAATAACATCATACACCATATGCTATATTCAAATAGGGAATTTAATATGACAATTTAAACATCAAAAATTGTTATGGAGAAAAAAAAAAAACATTCCAACCCAATATACCTCTACATCAAAACATTAAAATTGGCAAGAATTTTACCAATTGATTATCACATGGTGCAACAATCCATTATGCTTGATCTGCATTGATTAAATAGAAAAAGCATGTCTGCGCTCTTACAATTGTCTACAAATATTTGCATATATTATAGCAAATTACCTTAAAAAATGTAATGTAAAAATTGCAATAAGCACTATTTTATAAGTTTATACTAAAGAATTTAAGAGAAAATTTTAATTTTTAGTTAATAAAAAGAAAAAGACTAAATATTTCTAGAATTGAATTGAATTTCTAGAATTTTCTATATGTTAGTAAAAATAATAAAGTTATTAAAATTTCATTAATACTCAAATGATTCAATTCACCAAGAAACATCTAAAAAATTTCTATGCGATACTTAACAAATCAAACATATTTTGTCATATAAAGCAGCAAAAAACACAGCATAAACTTCAAAAGTTACTAAATGACAAAGAATTGTGAACAATGAAATACATCACAGAATCACCAAACATCCATTATGGCACTGTAATCTACAGGTTTGGTGTATTCAGCACCCTTATCAACATGTATGATAAAGACCAAGTAGCAAACTCTGCCACCTTCAATAACATCGCCAAATACACCCTGTTATATGTACTAGGATTAAGCCAAATTTTGAATAGTTCTTTTAAAAAATTTCAAAGCAAATATCATATTTTAACAAAGGGGCATAGTGTAACAGGCCTCCTAGTGATGCACCCTGGGTAACGCTAAATCTGTTACAGCCTTCATATTTCTCTTGCAGTCTATTTTTCTTGCATTTTATGTAGGAAACATGTTGACATGGATGGCAAGCATCTTTGGAAATGTTCTGCCCTACAGGAAGCCTGCACTTCTTCACATTTCAAGACGCTCTCCACTCCTAGAGATACTTCCTTTCTTTATTGGACTGCAAGACTTATTATGCTCGAAAGAGGCAACATAAGGAGATAATTTTAAAATATATATTTTAACATAAAATTTTTAAGCTAAGATAATAAAATACATTGTTTTAGTAATACACAAATTAAAATTCATGAAACAAAATTAAATATTTATCAATATGTCATGGTAATAAAAGATATACTCAAACACATTTTGAAATTATGTGAAATTTATATGAAAATTAAAATTGAATATCTAGCTTAAGGAAAATAGAATTAAGTTTATTTTCTATTTAATAATCATAATAATTTTTGAGATGAATCATATATTTTTGAGGTTTAATTTCTTTGATGGCTATTTAAATTTACAGAAAATAAGTGAACTTAATGCAATAGTTAATTCATGGAGACTAAAAGTAAAATTTATGAACAATTGTTTGTAGTTTAAATTTGACAACTAAAAGTGTACAAATATCAAATCAAGTAATATCAATCACTTGTTTATTAGAATATTTATTAAGCATGGCGATCATTATAAAGTTTGTATAAACTAAACTCTGTGACACAATAGCACATATGGGCTAAAGGTCTACAGTATCCATCTCTGTTTTCCTAACTAAGAGGCCCTGGGTTGTGAAGCATATGTCATGATTAGGGTAAGTCAAATGTGAAATTCCCAGAGTTTAGTTCCCAAGCATGCTTGGTACCTAACCCACTGAAGAGATGAAAGGTTAAGTCGACCATGCCCAACCTGAAGATTGAACCTCAGACCTGTGTCTTGGGAGCATGAAACGCTACCACTAAGTCACTAAGCTTAAAGTTTGTATGACGTTAGAAATATATAGCATTTGATAACAGGGATCTATTGTAGCCTCATACCTTTTGCTTATTTCAGGTGATTAATTTTCCTTATTTAATGATTAGCACCAAGTAACATTTTATTTTTATTTATCAGTTTTTGCGATTTAATAGTTTTAAAAGCTAATTTCCATTCCTCTTCACTGAAACAGGAATTAATCAGAAACTGATTTGGATCAATAAACTTTTCTCCATTCTTTTGAAAGTGTCTAAGCAATAAAAGATTGTATGAAAAATAAAATATTTTTCCTTTTATAAATTATATAAAAAATTTTAAAGCAAAAAATATTTTTTTTTAATTTTAGAATTTAATTGAGAGTTAAAAGAATTACTTACCACACTGAAATTTTAAAAGTTAAATACATTTTAAATATTTGCTAATGGTAAGTTAGTTTGTTTATCACTGAATAATTAATTTTTGTACAAAAGAGATATAAAACTTGGGCGTATAATTTAAAATGGATTTCAAATTCCTAAAAAAAAATCAAACCAAAATACTGTTTAATTTTGAAGCCTAAAATATGAAACACTCAATTGCCAGCTCATTTGTTATAATAAAATATATAAAATTGCTCAAACACAAAATTTAGTTTTTATTTAATAAATCTAATAGGAATCTTTAAATAATATATTACAAAATATTTCCTTTAAGTAATTTAAGAATAAAAAAATATAAAAGAAATATTACATATCATTATAAGCTTTATATAAATAATCAATAATATGTAACGTTTTTTTTAATAATTTTTTAAAAAAATTCAGAAATTAGTAAGATGAAAGATATTATAAAAAATCTCTACATGAATTCAAAATATAATAATTAACAAATCATATAACTGGTTTACATTTCTCTTAGACTTTTTGGCAATAGCTTTACCCAAACTTCTCCAATTTAATTTAGAACCAAGAAATCCATGCAAAATAATCAAAGGAGTGGATGAAGATATCTTGCTCTCCGGTTCATGAAGAGAAAAAGAAAGGTCTACGGGAACAGAACTAGAAGAAACAACAAAAAAATATATCGTCAGTTTATGCGTACAAAATCAAAAAACTATTTGAGAATTGAATCTTTGCTTATTTTCACAAAGAACTAGGGATTATAATGGAATGAAGAATTCTTTATTTTTTATCATTTTAAATAACTAGTGCTAAAACTAAAATTAGTTTTAAAATATATATGGAGGAAAGCAATTTTTTAGCATAGTAACATAAAAGTATTTAAAAAAATTCAGAAAAAAATTCTAAATTAATTAAATAAAGTTTTATATTAAAAAAAATGGAATATATTTTATTGAGTTTAAACTAATTTATAAGATCATAATTTACTTTTACATTTAGATACTGTGCAAGTTATTCAATATAAATAGTAATTGTTTTAACTTTTGATCTGGAAATTTTTAAAAGACAGTAAGTTGTTAGAATTTTTATAAAATTAGTTTTAATTAACTTTATATTCAATAAAATTAATGGCCCATTACCAACAGAGTCGAACATATCTGCATAAATTATTCGTAAGAACTTATCTCTAATATAATATAATAAAATTATACTCTAATATAATAACAGACCATTATATAAGAATACTATAAAGTATATATGAAATAAATACTTCAATTAAGCAATGATTGAAAAAAAAATCATAAAATTACATAAATCAAATACAGAAAATAAACTGGATAAAATAAAGAACTTATATTTCCTAACAAGAAAATCATTTACAAATTTTATTTTAAGTAATTTGATGTTAATAAGCACTTTATGTTGATAACAAGTCAGAATTCTCTTCTTTAAATAAAATGTCTCTGAAAGACAGTTGTATTTTACATATGTAAATTTGTTTCATTGATTTGAAGAAAATATTTTTAAATTTTTAAAAGTTCTATTTCCTTTACTTACTAATTTTTTTCCTGTTTTTTTTTTTCTAACAATTAATGTAATTAAAAATATTTACAGCAAATTTTTAGATTTGCTGATAATCTTAATCATTAACATTTGATAAATCATTGTATTGCATGGTATTGATGAAGTGTTGATAAAAAGAAAAAATTTCCATTTTAATTTATAAGATTTTTATTTTGCTTCTTATACTTTCTTTTATAGGAAATACATCAAACTAAACATAATATATAAGAAAAGACATTAAATGTAACTGAAATATATAAATTAATATTTAGGTGGAATAATATTTTAATAAATTATTTATTTTTATTTTATCTCCTTAATAAAATTTTTTAAATAAAATGTTTTTCTAACATTTTCCAAATATCGTATTAATAATATAATGATAAGTTATGTTATTTTATCATAATTAAATCATGATATGTATGTTCCTATAATTGATTAATTATGCAAACTTAATAATGGAAAATATTTCTTCTATACTAACGAAGAGTATTTTGGAAATATTCTAATTATCTTAGGCATAAGTATGTGTGCATTTGATTAGTATGTAGTTGAAAAAATAAAATTTAATGTACAGCTATCATCTCATTATTTTCATAGCAAAATAAAATGTTCTATATGCAATATTCAGATTTTATTAAACATTATTAACCACACCTTATGTGAAATAGATATATATTTCCTTAAATATCATTCTCAATACTGTAGATCTGATATTATTTCAAACTTTTTACATGGTGAAATTATGCAGTTTTAGATTTTGATTATTGAGATGTCAATCAACACTTTTTATTTTCCTTTCCTAACCGATTCATAATATAATGTTAAAAAATTAATTTGGAGATCATCAAGACATATATTAGAGAAATAAGATAAATAATTGTAATACAAAATAATTCATTTACATTTAATAAGTAAAACAAATGATTTTTTTTATAATAATTTTAATCACTCAAGCAATATAGTACCAGTCTTGAAAAAATCATCTTTAATGTTATCAAGCAATACTTTTATTAATACAGTTGCTATATAAATAATTAAAATTAACATTTTTTAAAATAATTTATAGTTTAATGAATTAAATAGATTGTATGAATTAAAATTTGTGATATAAATTTAAAAACTCTAAGTAGTATGATAGCATATAAGGGAGCCAACGCTTACAGTGCTCATATCTGTTTTCATGACCAAGGACCCTGTGATGTGCAGCATGTCTCAGTATTGTAATTAGCCTACCATGAAATCTCTAGTATTTAATTCCCAAGAATGCTTGGTACTCATTTTTTATCGACCAACTGAAGGAATAAACTGCTTAGTCAATCTTCCCCAGCCCAAGGATTGAACCACAGACTTTTACCTTGGGAGTATAAAGCACTACACCTATGCCACTAAGTTTATTCACTCATGACTAATAATAAATTTGAGATACAAAATAATTAAATTTCATTAAAAATAAAATTAAACTTAAATTTGTTTATTAATAATTAATAAAAAAATATTTTGTAATTAAGTAACATAAAAGAAAATATTATAGTAAACATACATTTTTTAATTATTTATACAACTCATACTTATTCATAAAACAACTTTCATTCAGCTTCAAGTTAAGATTCATGTAAAATTAAAATTTCAAATTAGAACTGTATCTTGAAAATTAATTTTAAAATGTAAGATTACAGACTTTTAATTCACTCTAATTAAAATTCTAATTTCAATCTCCAATTTACTTAAAAAATTAGAGCTTAAAATTTAATCAGGCTCATCTTTCAATATAAAATACTAATTTAACTATATATCATAAACTGCAAGTGTACAGTTCTTAAAATTGTAATCAAATATTGCATAGTTTAAAAGTTGTCAATATGCAAGAATTTATTCTACTAATCTAGTGACTCATTTGGAAACTGTTATAATAATTTCAATTTAATTGGAAAAAATCAATAATTGAAATCTATTATTCATAGTATTAAAAAAAAATATGAAATCACATATAAAGATATCAGGCTTAACATTTTATAAATAATAAATACAGAAATATTGTATATTAAATCATTTTTCCATATTCTTTGCTATAAGGTTTCCTACATTGGAAAATGAATACATCAGATCTTATAAAAATTTTACTTTTGTAAAATCTGATAAGTTTAGTTTCCTTTAAAGAGATTTCTAATTAATACAAATTAATTATATTTCTAATTATTTTAATATTTAAAACTGGGGTAAAACCAACTAATATAAACATAGAATTGTTTTTAATTAAAAATAAATTAAAATGTATTTACTTTAATAAAAATAAGCAGGCATATTTATTATTTCTAATTTTTTATATTAACATACTTCAAGCTTATAACAATCAAAATAAATTTACAAACTCTGATTTGGAAAAAAAAATAATAATAAAATGTTACCTTTTTGTAATTTCATTTTTTAATGAGTAGTAGTGTCAAACCATTATTTAATAAGGAGATATTACAAATCATATTCTTGATATAAGCTTACATTTGTAAGCTTAAATTATTTGGCACAGGTGTCGTATAATCCAGGATGACAAATTCTGAGTTCGGTTGTTGGGCAGATTTTGCTTTTTATCTGGGAACCTGATTTTTATTGTCATACAAATGAAGATCAATAAGAATTATGTTGAAAATTCAATTTTGACAACTATAGTGTTTACGTTATCGCAATGCGATTTAGAACATTTTGTTCCAATTTCTCATTTTATTAGAAATTTTTGCGAGGGAGCTTCATAAAATTTTTTAATTTTTTTCGTGTGTTTTACAATTTGCTTCACATTTTGGCTACTTAAATTCCACGTTGTATTGCTCATCTCATTACTTTAAATAGTAATTTTGTGTTCTGCATTTATTTTTTTTTCAGCATTTATCAAAATTGTTACGATTAATTATGACTGTAGCTTAACATATCATTTTAAAATTTCAAGGTACTTTTAGTTCTGGATTGACGTTTAATTTCTCTGGTTTTCAGTCACAATAACAACATTTTTGCGTGGCATTAGGTTACAGTTACATAATCTTGGCAACATTTTGTCGTCGCTAAAAAAATTCAAAATTTAAGACCCTGGATTATAAGGAAATACTATAACAGCTACAATGGTGAAGTGGCCGCGGCATAGATGCCATATAATCCATAATTCCAAATTCTGAATTTTTTGGCGATGAAGAAAAGTTGTCAAGATGGCATATTGTGACGTGCTCAATGACATAAATACTAGGGTTACCAAAATAGAATTTTCTGCATAATTCTTATAGGTCTCGATATGTATGATGTAATGAAAACAAGTTTTCCAGATACATAAGAAAATCTGCTAAAAAATTGTCAATCTCAGAATTTGGCGCATGGATTATACGGCCCCTGTGCTGTGGTCGCTATGCAATCATTACTTGAAGAAATCAGAAAGGGTAATGAGAACAACACAGTATTTTTTAGACTCTCAAGCCACCATCAAGTCTCTCTCTTCAATTGCTCCTAGCAGTATTAGGTCTGTTTACCTCTGTCAGGTGGCAATTAGTTCTCTACTAGAAGAGAGATGTCAAATTGTGCTGCAACGGATACCCAGCCACTGTGGTATAGCGGGAAATGATGCAAATGACAAATTGGCAAAGGCTGGCTCAGATCTACACCAGCCTTCTCCAGCTTAGCAATACCATACTGTTAAAAGGCTTATTAAGTAAAATATAGCCTCCTATCATAGAAATGTTTACAAGATATGCACAAAAGAAAAAGCATGGGCTTCCTTACTAACAAAACCTATTCCGTGCACCCTCCATAGAGCTTTAAGAGTGGCTAATTTTCACCTTAAAACTGGGCATGATTATCTGCAGAAACATTTTCACCGTTTGAGTTTGAAGCACTCTCCGATCTGCCCTTTTTGTGGACTAAAGGACATGACTAGTGACCACCTTTACACTTGCCTTGAACTTTCGGACGTCGCACCTAGAAATTCTGCGGAAGTTGACTTTTCATTCACCTCAAGATTGTATTGGTCTGCCTGACAAAGACTGATGGTTGAAAAACCAAAGTTGTTCGTAAGATTTAAAAAAAAAAAAAAAAAATGAATGACCTGGATTTCAAAACGTTGATCCATAGTTTTCTCAGTGTTTGTTAAATAATATAAATAGTAGGCATTGCTCCATCTTTCAATATAACAATTATAAAAATATATGATATATATTACCCAATATTTTGGTTTTAATTTGCGGCTCTTAAGGTTATGTTCCCAAAATCTGATCTGTGTGTAAAGTGAACTTTAAAAACGATTAATTTATATTAAGTTCTCAAAGAATATACATAAAATTTTTGTTAGAATAGATATAATGCAAAAACTGTGAACCTGTTTAGTTGCAGAGCAGAAAGAGAAAAATGTTTACTTAATGTGTTAAATGATATGCTGCTCTCCAAATGTTTTATTTTCAGTATGTTTCTGATAGTAAACATGTTGGATATTAATATAACGATTCAAAATTTATTAAAAAATAAGCTTTGAAATTTTTAAATGAAATTAAGCATCTCGTACAAATTCAATTTTTATGAACACATAAAAATGAAAAACATCAACAAATACGATTTATTTACTAACAGAAACACATTGCAAATGTGAACACGGTTGCAGCCTCCTAACATCATTAGAATATTTATAATATAAATAATAATAATATGTTTAAAGATAAGAAATTAAATAAACTATTGATGATTTCAAAGAAATCAAAATTATCTGAAACTTTCGTATTTATTTTTATTAACAAATGAGTTTTATTTCTTACTGTGCTTATATTTTGATATCGAAAGCGATTAATCGAAATGTCATCTGTTTTGAAGACAACTCGAGCGAAGTATGAATCATAAACGCCTCCCCCCTGTTTCCGCTTGTCATTGTTAAGTACTGGACGAAGTCAAGTTCATTTTAAGTCCACTATGGCCCGAGAATATGATCACTTATTCAAACTTCTCATAATAGGTGACAGTGGTAAGTTTGTATATTTTCCTCCGTTTAATTTTATTGACTTCAGAGATTTTTATTGTTGTAAACATGCTGTTATTTTTATCAAAAATAATGGATATTTATGGTTAATGACATGTTTTAAAAACTGCTTAATTGTTTCCTAGTTTCCTGCATTACAATATCATCAATCTTTTAGGTGTCGGAAAAAGTAGCTTGTTACTAAGATTTGCTGACAACACATTCTCCGGTATGAATTCATATGACAATCATCAACCTTTTTTAAATTTATTAGATTGGATTATTCTGATGCAGATTCTTATAAATTAATTGTAAATATTTTAGGCAATTACATTACCACGATAGGGGTGGATTTCAAAATTCGAACATTAGAAATTGATGGAGAAAGAGTAAAATTACAAATATGGGATACGGCTGGTCAAGAAAGATTCAGAACTATTACATCAACGTAAGTTTATTTGCTTATAATAATAAATTTTAACTGCTCTTTGTTTGCAAAATTTTTTTTATCATATGCTTAATTTTCAATACTATGAGAGTTATGAAAGGAAGAATAACAAATTTTATGTTGATATATTATTTTGTATTATATTTGTTTCTGTACTTCATACAGGTTAAATTATTGATAATCCCAAATCTTGAAATAGATACATATAGTTATGAAGTTAAAGCGTCACATCATCCAAAATAACTACTTTACAACTTTTTTTAATATTAAATTGGATAATCTGAATACTGAAAAATCCTTGTATACTCACAAGATTTTCGAAAAATTTAGTCATTTTCTATTATGATGTGACATAATAAGTAATTTACTCTTTCATGAAGAAACTTATTGTAATAACTGATTTATAAATGCTTAGCTTTAATAAAGTAATCTTTATTCCCCAAAAACATTTATTTAAATATTATTTCTCACTAATTTGTTATGATAATTCAAAAAGCAATAAATTATCTAGAATTGTGGTAGAGACATAAACATACAGTTAGATCTAAATTCTTGATCATTAGTTAATATCTACTTACTGTGCAAAGTAACACAAATCCTAGTTAAATGATAACTTTGACCATGGATACCCTAACTTTGATTACTTTGCTTGTACTTATTTTTATCAATACTAAGGGAATCTGAATCTGGTCTTGTGATACAAAATATGCTAACACAGAATTTATTGCATGATTATTAAGTTTTCCTGAAGTTCAATGGCAATTAATAATTGAGATTCTCTAGTTCTATAAAGGCAATATCTTATATGATAAATATAGTTTGGTATGTCAAGGAAAACCAATTTACCATAGAATTATTTTGATATTTTATTTAACAATTTTTAATGAAATAAACAATTTTCAGGTTCAAAAATTAGTTTTTTGGATAAGTTTTTTTTTTCATGCAAACAATGCTGACTATGAAATTACAAAAAGTTTTAGTCATTAATAGAAAAGTAATTGCAGTTTGTCAAATTAATACTAATGTAACCAAGTTTGAAACTTTACCTGTATTATCACATAATTGAAATTTGTTTGATTTTTTTATTATTAATTTAGTAAATTAGAATTTAAAAAAATCAAACAAAATGGTTAGCACTCAGGGCTTTAATTTTAGTTTGTGGGCTTGATTCTCTCCTTATATTTAATAGTGGCTTGAATTAACTTTTAATTGTGGGTTACAGTCTAATAGCTTTCATGTGCAAATATGGCTGTTGAGGGACAAATCAAATTAGATTTAGTAATGTTTTAGTTGGAATTTTATTATTTTTATGCAAAATGTATTATCATTGTCAGTTTAAGTGAAAAAAAACTTTTTGCCCTATAATTAAAAAATTATATTTGAAAGTACAACCAATGTAAATTTTCATTTCCTATTTCATTCATTGCTTTATAAGTGTTCACAAAGCAGACATAACAATCATACATTTATTTACTTTCACAAGTAAACAATGATTGCTAGTTCTTGTTTGTGATTCAGCTCCAGTCTTATTGTCTCCAATGGTTTTGAGGATATTTTATTATCAATAACCAATTGAAAATTTCGTATTAACTTAATTATTTGTATGGATAATGTTATGATAAAAATTGGATTTAGATAAAAACTAGTTGTGAATAATTTGAAATTGTTTAAATTGCACAATTAGTTACATATTTTTGTTCATTCTTTAAATTTTAATGTATTTAGCTCCTATATGCAAAAAAATGTAGACTAGAAAACCAATAATGTACATTAAATATAAATAGTTCTGTTGTAAAATAACTTAGATGTGAATTGTGCTTTATTAACAAAAGTGTAATCTGAAGTCCATCTGTATATTTATGCTTTATCCATTTAATAATTTACTATAAATAAAATTTTACTGCAAATTTTCCCCATATTTCAAAAGTATAATATTTTACAAATTTTTTTAAATTAATATTATCAAATGTACTTTTAAGTGCACAATGATTTCTGATTTGATTCTTTAGCACTATTTAAACTTTAAGTCTTAAGGTTTTTTTTTTTTTTATCTCAATTACTGTGAAATAGGTCAACTTTTACTTCCTTTTATTTGATGAGTAAGATGAGCATTGAATGGAAGAGTAATCATGCATTCAGAATTTTCCTAATGTTTTTTATCTGCTTTTTTAGTAAGAAGTTAAGTAATTTAAAAAAAAAAAATTGTCACTTTTTTAAAGTTGTTTTATTTTTTAGACCTGAATTTATTATTTTTATTGAAACATCTTGTTATTATTTTCCTTTCTGGATGTTTGAATTGTAAACTGTTTTGAACTTATTTCTATAGTAAATGACTTTTACTTTTCTTAAGTATGGGTTTGAATAGATAATGTTCAAGATTTAAAAATTTATTTTAGTTAAGGAAGCATTACAAGAACTTTCCTTAACTCTTATATTGTAAATTCCTGACATATTAATATATTTTGATATTAATTATATATTTTTTTAAAGATTTTGTTTCTGAAAAGGATGAGAATCCTTTATTTTTAGTTAAGGTGTTTAAAGTGTGATTTATTATAAATCGAATATTACTATAAAAACACAGTAAACATTTTAATAATTATAAAATTACAAATATAGAGAAAATACAAATTTTTAATTTGGATATTTGTACTATTTATATATATATATATATATATATGCCGGGTGAGCCAAATGTTCGTTACAATTTTAAAAATTTATAAAAAAAGAAGAAAGTGAGATGAAGAAATGTGGTTTGCAAGAAAGGGCTCACAAGGTAGTTGGATTTTTTTTAGCAGCAAAAAAAGTTTTAGTTAAAAAAGTCACCTATAGATGGCGCTGACAGCGAGAGATTCAGCAGAATTATGCAAATTAATCTTGCGATAAAAGGCCGTGATACTCGAGAATTTCTTATTCGCTTTCAGAATGTTATCATTACCCGATCGAGCATTGTTGGTGAAGTTGTTCTATTTAAACGGAGAGTTAGCAACTATTGCGTTGCGAAAATTTCGCACGACAAAAGGACTGAAGATGAAGAAAAGCCCCATATCGTGTCCTGGAATAGTCAAGCTTGTCAAGAGGTTTGAGGAAACGGGCTCTTTGGAGGATCTGTCACGCAGTGGAAGACCCTGGTTGGTGGAGAGCCGAATTACTGCGGTGGAAACCACAATGAATGATTCAGCGGCGGAATCGTCCATTGGGAGTAGCAGTGCTCTCAAAGCTGGACGAATATTGGATGTGCCTCAATCATCGATTCGACGTATCCTCCACGGGATATTGCATCTCTATCCCTACAAACTGCAGTCACTGCAGGAGTTACAACCGGGAGACACAGCTATGCTGGAATCATTTGCCGAGTGGGCTATGGCAAGAATTGAAAACGACCCTCAGTGGTTGTTCAACGTTTTCTGGATGGATGAGGCGCACTTCACACAACACGGGGATGTCAACACCCGTAACACTTGTATATGGGCAACATCTAATCCTCGTGAATACACAATGAAATCTCTGCATCCAGTCAAGATGACAATCTGATGTGACTTCACCTCATCTTTCATTGTCGGACCTTTCTTCTTTGAAGAACCGTGTCTCAGATTGGGCTGGAAAACGTGCACAGTAACTCTTTTGCGTGACAAAGTTGTACCCGCATTAAATCAAAGAGGTGTGTTATCTGTAATAAACTTTATGCAGGATGGCACACCATCACATTATGCCAATCCTGTAAAATGATTCCTTTTGAGTACCTTTGGTGAAGAGAGACTGATCAATCGAGGTTGCAAAATCGCATGGCCTCCACGATCACCCGACCTCACTCTGGTCGACTTCTGTTTGTGGGGCTATTTGAAGTCACATGTGTACTGTTCATCTCCTTCAACATTGGCCGAACTCAAAGATTCCATCTGTCGTGAGGTTTCTGCAATTCATTCTGACATATTGCATTCAGCTGTAACGGGCATTGCGAGTTGCCTTAGTTGTGTCGTACAATGTACTGGAGGACATATTGAACAACTGTTATTATCAGAACAAATGAATGGAGCATACTGTTGTCCTTTTCATTGTATTTCGGACAGTCAGCGCCATCTATAGGTGACTTTTTTTTAACTAAAACTTTTTTGCTGCAAAAAAAAAATCCTATTATTTTGTGAGCCCTTTTTTGCAAACTGCACTTCATTATCTTACTTTCCTTTTCTTTTATGAATTTTTAAAATTTAACGAACTTTTGGCTCACCTGGTATATTAAATTCTAATTATTATATTAACACTGTTAATGAACTATCATTAATAATTCTAGGCAAAACTCAGAAATTCTTTTTTATATTGTAATAGTTCTTATTGTACTTAGTTTTCAATGAAATTATGTTAAAAATAAAAGTATATTTGAATAATTTGTTTCAAGAATTTCAACAGAATGTTCTGATTCTTAAGTATTATTGTTAAAGTTAGAAAACTAAAATATTTCCTAACATTAGTGTCATGATTCTAAAATAGCTTTTATTTTATATTGTAGAATTGAAATTATTGTAAGATGAATATTTTTGAAAAGCCTCTTTTTGCAGGTATTACCGTGGTACTCATGGTGTTATAGTTGTATATGATGTTACTAATGGAGAATCTTTTGCAAATGTAAAAAGATGGATTCATGAAATTGAGCAAAATTGTGATATGGTTAATAGAATTCTCGGTAAGTTTACAAGGTGGATTTGATAGTTTCATAAACATTGCATAAAATTAAAGTTTTCATTTATGTTTCATTTATGAGCCACTTCAAAACTAGTCTAAATAAATTGTTTATAATATCAGTTTCTTTATCAACAACAATCATATTTTGATTGATTTTTATATGAAATTTAAGGATAAATTAGTACTATGAAAATCCTTTTAGTTTTTATTTGTCATTTGTATTTTACTCATTTGTGATAAAAAAAAATAATCAATTTGTTTATTTACCAAAAACTTGAAATTTGTATAGATAATTGTTAAAGGTCTTTGTATTTTCATTGATTATGAATTTTAATAAAGTTTGAATTTGATTTACCAACAATTGAAGCTTTGTTATGTTTTTATTTTTCTTTTAAAAAAATACCATTTTGATACTTAAGAGCCAGATTTTAATTTTCCATCAAGCTATTTGTAAAAAAAATTTTTTTAATGAATTATACTTGGTGATATTTAGGAAAATTTTTATTCAAATATTTGTATATTCATAAGTTAAATATTTCATATCAGTAATTTTTTTAATTCCATCAAGGTAGGCTCAGTCAAAAAAAAAAAATTTTTTTTTAATTAGCTAGTTGCTAATTCCTCTGTTGTAATATAGTATATATTGTCTGTTGAGTGAAATTTATTTTGAAACTTCTTTGTTTTTATCTTAATTTCTGAAAAATTAATATTTGGTGTAAAATTAACTTATTTGAAAGAAAAATCAAATTAAGAAATATGCTATTAATTTGTGTAAAGTGAAAAATTATGTATGAACTCCACATGATAGTAGTACCTATTTTTTTAGTGGGAAATAAAAATGATGATCCAGATAGAAAAATTGTTGTAACTGAAGATGCACAAAGGTTTGCTGATCAAATGAATATTAAGCTATTCGAAACTAGTGCTAAAGAAAATATAAATGTTGAAGAGGTAAGTAATTTTCAACATAAACTGTTCAAGATTTCTATTAAAATATTTTGGTTTTGCATTGGATGTACAGTAGTTTGAAGCCAGTTTGATTTTTTATGTTGGAATTATATTAAATCATGAATATGTATTGTTATTAAATTGCTTTTAAACACTGTTTTTGACAAAAATAAAATATGAAATTAATCATTCCTTCATGTTGACAATTATTTTATTTAAATTTAAAAGTTGTAAAATAATGCTATTAAGATAGTATCTACTGTTATGTATTTTAGCCATTGAAATCAGTAATAAATTGCATTGTGAAATATTTAACAGCTTAGTTCCTTTGACTTTCTTTTGAAAATTTTAGAAGACTATAACTTTCAAAAAATGTTTTTATGTGTATACTCATAAAATGAAGTGAGTTTTAATGGTTGGGAGATCTAAAATATTTATGTTGAACTTTTTATGCAACTTTGAATTCATAAATTTGTTGCATATTCCATTCCTGAATAACTGATCTCATTCCTAAATTATGAAATTGATAGGTATGTAGTTTATAAACCAACTGAATTTTAAGTGTAAATCTTAATTTTAATCCATGTGTCTTAGATTTTGATTGCTAATGAAGGAAAAAATAAAGAATGTTTCATTTTTCTTTGTATATCAATATTTAATCTTTATTTATTTATTTTTTATTTATTTTTTTTTTTTAAACTTTAAATTTTAAGTACATGGTGAATAATTCCTGTATAACTATCAAAACTATGAGTAATATGGTTCTGTAAGTTTTTGGATGTTTTTTAAATGTCTATATTAAGCAGAATTGAATTTTTAAGTGTTAATGTTTTTACTTATTTTTATTGTGTGTTTGGTGTATGCATTTAACTTTTGCATGAAAATTTGCATTATTTTATATTTTTTGGACGGCATTTAATATCTGCCCCTTTTTATTTATTCATTCAAGTTTTTTCTACCTTCAGATGTTTAATGAAATCACCCGAATGGTCTTGCAAAGTAAAAGGGAGCACAAGGAAAAGCAACAGCAGGGCAATGATAGCACAATAAAATTAGGTGGCAAAGTTACTGGCAAGAAAAAACGATGTTGTCAATTATAAATTATTTATAGGTAATTTCTTGTCATATTTAAATATAATTCTAGATTTTTTTTCTCTAGTTATAACTTTCCATCTTGTAATTTGTCTGCTTTAATTTAAAATTCATGTTTTGTACAAAAGAGTAATAAAATTGTATTTTTAATTTTATATAACATTTATTTCATTGAAATATATTACACAGATATTAAATAAGTGAATTGCTTCCATTGTTAAGAAACTTATTAATTCTCCGTGTGAAACTATTTCAGTTTAAAAATACTGTATGCATGAAATCTTTTGAGGCATACGATTCTAGTTTCATGGTACTAAATCTAGATTAACACAAACTAGTAAGTAAAACAAATGTCTTACAAAATAACTATTTTATTTTTAAATGAAAATTAAATTTCAATAAACTATTTTTCAATTTGTTATAGATTTTAGCCTGGATTGATTTTGAAAAATATTAGTTCTTAAACAGGTGTAAATCAAGCAGATTAACGAAATAAGAACAAATGTTATTCTATGTTTTAGTACTCCTGGTATCATTGAATAAATCAGTATCTATGTGGATCTTATTATGCCAAGTGATTTTTGTTATTCATCAAACAACTTTTAGTATAAAAAAAATCATAAGTGAAAGTATGTTGTCAGAACACACTTAGGTTGTTTAATATGGAAAACAACTATAAAAATGCATGTGTAAAAAGCATGCATTTATGTAGTTATGCATTCAAATTGATTTTTCTTTCAATCAAATACTTTAAATCCTGTTCGAACGTTCTATACCAAAGTGAGGAAAGTTGAGCAATTCTAATAAGAATGTTTTTTAAAACATATATGTACCTTTTACAATTGTAAGCTAAGCATTGTTTTTACTGAAGCATATATTTTTCCATGGCAAACGTCTATTCAAATTTTAAACTGTAGAAATTGTCAAAGGTCAGTGATTTGTTTGATCATCCACATTGATTTATGATCAACGTATTAAGTCAGATTTGATGCTCAGTGCTTATCATTTGATTCCTGTGTGTGTGATGCAATTTTAAAAGAACATTTTTGCAACAAAGTTTGGAGAATCTTTTTTTTTCAAAAACCTGTTTGAGTGGCCTTTAACTAATGCTTTTTCTACAGCTGAACAGTCAAATGAAGGGTGAAGCAAAACTGAGAACATCCATGTCAGGCATAAGCTGACTGTTTTCTTTGCCCTACTGTTATTGACTGGGCAGGCAGTAAATATTTCCATTTGACATGATACCTTTTATTGTATGCTTTCATTTGCACCATTTGAGTTCAATAATTTGTAAAAATGATCTTAAGTGTAGAGAAATTCATTGGTTTTATACAATTGTGATGTATCTTTTCTGCTGTAATTATTCATTACTTTTTTGAAATAATTTTCAAATGCAGTTTGCAAGCATTATATTCTCTAGATGGGGCCTGTATGACTCTTTATGTCAGGATTGAAATTGCTTCTTCATAGTTATTTTTAATCTGAAAAAAAAATTTACTAACAATTCTGAAAAATATTCATAAAAACCCAAGTCATTCATGATTACAAATTATGTTTTCATGGGTAAACGCATTGACTGAAGAATATCAAAATTGAAGGTGCAAAATAAATTTTAATTTATAAATTTAGGTATTTTTTGTTTCATGCCATCAATCTAAATATGATTTGATCATAGTAGTATGATGCTTTAATATTTAGGGATATATAAATTCATTTGTTCTCTTGTGAAAATTGTGGAAACTTAGATTTTTTTTCTCTTATGATGAAAAAAATTGTTAAAGTTAGCTTTTGAGATTCAAATGAAATGTTCAAGGCTGACTAAAGAGTGCCTAATTTAAAGCATTCTATTTATCATGAAACTGAATAGGATTTGCAAAGCATCTTCTCTTGGGTATTATTGGAGCCTTTATTTTGGTAGCAGACTTAAAGGCTCCAGTACAAGTCTTTAAATCTGGTCCTAGTACTAATGAATCTTTCTGATGGTATGGAAAGACTCATGAGTGCTAATTCACAAACCAGATAGACATTCTAGTTAAACTTTACCATTACCACTGAAGACAAATTTTGTTAGTTCTCTCATAGTTATTTAGTAGTTAAATTTTTTCATAAAGTCTTAAATCTGTTAATTTGAAAACATTTTTTTAAATGTATACAACATTTTATAATAATAATAATAATAAAAAATCATGTTGCAAATTGTTGTAATCTATTACTTTTTTTACCATAAAATAAGTTATATTTTTCTTTCTTTTTTTCCTTTTTAAATCACACAACTCTTATAAGGAATGTTTTTACTTTTGGGCTGGCATTCACATCTTCGCAAAACTGAAGAATTATAAAATTTTTATGTTAAGTGATTAAACATCTTATATAATCTTGAAATTTCCCATTTTGAAGTTGAAAAAATTTGTTTTCTCATAAGCAACTTAATCACAAAATATATTAACTTTTGGTTATTTTATTTTTTGATGGCATCTTTCTTTGACTACTAACATTGAGCTAGATACGACAGAAGAAGGCAATGGCTGTGAAATCTTATTCTTAAGATATTGAATCTTCAAACTTTTAAAAAATAATTTAAGCAAATTTATATTATTCAATTTTTTTTTTTTTTTTTAAATGGGTTTCTTATTGTTATTGTGTGTAAAGCTTGCTTTCTTCCACCTTCATTCATTAAATGCTTTTTTTTCTTAAGAGAATTTTTTATATTGTCTTTATAGAAATTTAAAATATTTATATCAGAAAATTACAAGTCTCAAAGACCTTTTCATATACTCTGCTTTAATTTCTTGAATATGTTATTTCTAATGCAGATCTTTATAAGTGGTTTACATTTTGATTCTTGTATTCAGTATGAAAGTCGGTCCATGTTATTGGTTGGATAATCTATACAACAATTGTGAATTTCAAGGAGAATAATTTTTATAAAAAATTATCTTTAAAGCAGGGTTATATGTTATAAAAAATTGTCTAGTTTTTAATCATGTATATGGGATAGCTATCAACTGAATAGTTAGCATTCTATCCCTCTATTTAATAGCTAATGAGTTCCAATCCTTCTTCAGATATGAATATTTGCAGTTTTTCCTAGTCCAATTTAAATTATGATTTCGTTACCCTAGGATGGATTCATGTGTACTACAATTGCTGTAGAGTTACAAACTATTGATAATTAATAGTAGGAAATTACTTAGTTATATCTATATTACATTTTGTTTCATTGATTACTATTCAGTACTTTCTATACATTGATTTTAAATTTAGCACTATTTGCATTACATTTCATTCAGGACTAAATTTAAATTTCAAAAATACACTTAGTTCTGGAAAATCTCTTGGTTTATCAAAAAATACTTTTGATTATGCAACTAAATAGGAACTGATTTTTCTTTACCCAATTTTAATTTAAGAGAAATAAAAATTGTTACATTATGTATAAGCCAAATATTTTTACAATTCAGTTTTACAAAGTAATACTTATAATGTTTGGGAATAATACTTTTTATTTAAAATGTTCGAATTATAATGAAGGTATAATTTATGCATTGAGTTTTTCTCCCTAAGAAATGTTTTTGTCATTAATTTTGCATTTATATTCAATTAAATCTTATAATGAATCATTATAATTATTTGAATTTTTTTCAGGTTTGTTACGATGATTAAATATGTGAAAAAGAACAGCAATTAAAATTTGTTTAAATTTTTAAAGTTTCATTCATTTATTTCACCTTGTTCATTCTTGTATATCATAATTTATGTAAATAATGTTAATTTTTATAAGGGATACTATATCATGTTTTGTTATTACTGTTTAATGTGAATGAAATGTTTAATTGAAAGTACTCAACTTGGAATACTCATAATGTATAGCTTTTCTTATTATTGAGATATTTTGAAGGCCAATATTGAATGGATATTTTACATTGGAATATTTTTGAAATTTTGTCATAAATTCTGTTATAAATTATAAGCAATATTACTTGTTTAATAAATTTTGAAAGTTACTGTCTAGATTAAATATTAGGAAATTAGCTTTTTATCTAAGAATATTTAAGTTGACCAGGGTTTAAATGTATAGAAAAATTTTCAATTTTATAGCTTTTTCACTAAATATTTTAAATACTTTTTATATGAATATGGAAAAATTTATAAATGTTTTTTTATAACTTTTCTTCAAACTATATATATTAAATAGCTTTAAGATAGTATGAGGGGTTGCCATTATTTAAACAAGGAAGTAAAATAAATTTAATATTTATCACATCTATATAAAAGAACTCGTGGATATTTGTTTACATAAAAATATATTTAGCATATTAGAAAAATAAATTGAAATTTACAAATTGATATTATGGTTGATTATACATGGATAAATTTTTATAACTGAGCTGTAAAGAACTTGAACTATAATTAAATATTTTTAACAGATATAAAATTAATACTAGAGGAAATTTTATGATATATATTTTTATATGCTTGATATGTTATTTTGAAAGATGCAGAATTCATATTTTTGATATGTTATTTTTCTAATTTATTGTGCATATAACTATATCAAATATTTTAAATAGTCATTTAGAATAATAAAATGCAAGATTTTAAAGTATAAATTAAAATTATACTATTTCAAAATATTTTATTTATATTAAGCTTACTTTTTCTACAACCTCTGCTTGGGAAAACCGAAAATTTCTGTTTTAAATATATCCTCTCTATATTATTTTTGGGCTTGAACTATTAATGTATATATATAAATATTTATTGTTGCTAAACTTTAAATTTTATCTAAACTATTTCTAGTATAAGATGAGAAGTAATTGCCAAATATTCAGAGGCCTTTTCAGTAACTGTTTTTAAACTATAGGAATACTGGTATTGAAAATTTAATACCAATTAATTTACAGATTTCACTATGTTTTATATCATATTCGCTTACATATTTTAATTCTGTAAATTATAAACATAAATATTGGTAAAAAATATATATATGAAAAGAATTGCATTGCAAAATAGTTTTTTAAATTTTCATTTTAATAACTAATTACATATTAATACTAGTAAATATATATAATTCCTTTGTAATAAAAGTGTATCATAAGAACATGAAAAAAAACTAATTATAAAATCATAATGAAACTTATACTAGGCTGAACTTTGTAATGTATTCTCAAAATTTTTTTTAAGTTAAATAGATTACGTAAATTATTGTGTCATGAATTTAAATATATATAAAATTTTGTAGTCAAAAGTGTTAAGTCAAACCGAAAACTTTTATCATATTTAATTTTGGATACATATTTTCTATCATGTTAACATAATCTAATTATTGCATTAAAGATAGTTTATGGAAATTTCTTTTTCTATATATTTTAATGTATTGATGAAATTTTTGAGTTTTAAATGTTTATAAGCGTATTTTAGCTTTAAACTTCAACATATCATGTTATGGCATATTGTTCCTATATATCTTTTTTTCGAAAAATTACCATTTTCAAAAGTATTTCCCATCTTTGTAATTTCTGCCTATCAAATATTTTTAAGTTAACACCTTTAATTTTCTTTATATTCTTGATTATCTATATTATATGTATTTGTTACATTTTAAACTTATTGCTACATTTGTAAATTTATTTTGAAATTTTGTAAATAAAAATGTGTACAGTGCAAACTATTTTCTTTTAAAATATCTTTAATGAATTATTTTAAATAAGTTGGGCTATCTTAATGACTTTTATTTGTTATTATAAAAAGTTTTTCAATATTGTGTCATACCATCATTTTGCATATATATATATATACTAATGCATTCAAATTTCTAATAATTATTTCGATATGCACATAACTTCTGTGTGATAATTACTTAAAATGATGCTAAGTTGTGCAATATTAATATGCGCTAATATTTATATCTGGATCTAGCAAAATATTCTTATCCTAAATGTTTTTTTTTTTCTCATATTGATGAAAGATAACATTATACAAGGTGATGTGACATTTATACAAGGGCATGTTTTTTGTGAACAAAATTGTATTTACTTTTATAACCTCTTTTAAAATCTATTCTAATAAGATTTCTTAATTCTTATGCTATGGAATATTGTATTTACATATAATGTATCTAGTGTTCAAATTTTTGTTTGTTAGGAATGATATTTAATGACACTTCCCATATTAGTCATAGAAACATTTGTCAAATATTGCAATCACATTACTTAGAAAATATTTAATTTTCATTTAATATAAAATTTTTAAGTGAAAAATATTAAACTTTTCTAAAACAAAACAAAAAGGTACTTTTTTTCTAATACTTAAGATTATAAGCTACTTTTAAAAAATAATCATTGAGTAATCTGCTTCATTGTTAATAAAAATGTACACTGCATTTTCCCTCCTAAGATTTAAAATGAAATCCTTTATGTTGCTACAGTGACATTGTGAAATAATTATTTCTAATTCTGATATTTTGGAAAATTCTGGAAGTTTCCTTTTTAGAAACTTCAATATTTATGTAGAAAATGAATGTAAATTATTACAAATTCATTTTAATTTAAATATAAAATAAAATTTGAATTTTTATAAATATATAAAATGACATACATTCAAGACATGATTGTAATCTATTTATTAAATCATTCCATGTTCGTGTAACATATTTCTAAAATTATTTTTCTGATAAGTATATAGCAATATGCATTTAAAGTGTTTTTTATATTTAAAAATGGTGTTTGGATTTGTACATAAAATGTCTTTTGTGATACATCTGAAACTTGTTTAAGAATTAGATATGTATTATAAAGACTGTGATTTATATTCATGACAAAATTTAATACATATATGACAAAATTTAATACAAAATTTAATACATATATATGACAAAATTTAATACATAATGTTTCTAAATATTATAAAAGAAATTGTGAGAACTTTATTGCAATAAAATTTTCCTTTTTAGTAGTAATACTTTTTGTTCATCTAAATACACTGTTTGCTTCAGCTTAACACTTCATTCAATAAGTTCTTTGATTTGTATATGTATACCACTAACTTATCTTCCTTAGAAAAACTTGATATTTAGAAACAATTGACTTTCAATGGCAAGTTTCAAATTTTCCTACTAATTTGAAATTTATTTCTCGATTTGTAGTGGTAAAAGTTTTTTCGAAACAATTGGAAAAATCTGGATTTCATATGTTTGTTAATATTGATTTTTTTATTGGGAAAAAAGTTTGAGAGCAAGTAAATGATTTGATTATGCAGACTATTCTATTAAAATTAGAAAATAATTGATTTGAAGTTGGCAGTACAAACATGGATAATGTTAAACACTCATATTTCGCTGTATCTCCAGAAAATAAGTTTACATGATAGTTTTGCTAATTCATAAATTGGACATCTTAAAGAAATCTTGAATATTTTCATATGAGAAAACGGAAATGGTTACTACGTTTGCTCACAGTCGTCAACGATTCTAAGTGCTAGTGAGAGCCATTTCGACGAATGAAGTGGTCTTTCTTGCTGTATATGATAAAACATTATCCATCATAAAAAAAATGAGCCTAGTGAAAAAAAAGTGTTCTATCTAGATATGATCCTAGGTTATCGGCTCTAGGCGCACCTTGTGTCCTTTTTGGACCTTGCGCCAGAAAACCTAACCAGCCAGGATATCAGCTCCTCGCATTCAAAGGCCTAATGTGTCGTACTCATTTAGAATATTTTTATTGGCATTATATAAACTCTTCTACCTACTTTCATTATATTAAATATATATATATATATAAAGTAAAAAATAAAACAAAAATATACAAATAAAATTTCATGTACAAAACTCTATATTTTTTTAATAGCTCATTTGCTATAATAAAAAATAAACAAACAAAAATAGTACATCCAAAATAAGACATTTTATATTTAGAAATGCACAATATTTCAGAAAATCTAAAGAATGTGCTATAGCATAAATCTCTAAAACGAAACGTATAAGTCAGTCTTTCAAAAACTACCTCATTATTAACTATAAAATAACTTTTCTGGATATTCAAGAAGCAATTTTGTCAATTTCAGCAGTATTTTTATTTTTTTTCCCCTTATATTAAGAGTTTGGATTCATTAGAGACAGGTAAATCAGAAAAGCTTTCTTGGTGTCATTGCTCAAATAATTTTTAATTTACTGAAATTTTTTCACCTGAAGACAAACGGGTAAGGTTAAAAAATATTCTTATTGCCAAAGCTGAAAAACGAAATAAGGTCATATTTGGCTGTAATTTCTAATGTCTCAATTAGCTATTTTTTGCCTGGAAAATCTTAGAAGCTCTTTTCTTTTATTAGAGTTCCATTTATATCTTTCAGAATACTTCTGCTGTATTTTTTTGGCGCACCATGTCCAATTTTGGACCTTGTCCCATAAAACCCAACCAACTGCTGTATTTCTAACGTAATATCTAAAGTTAATGCTGGGTTTCATGTGAAACTCAGAAGAGACTATTGAATACCACCCATACACTAAGGTAAATGTTATACGAAAAAGATCACATGATGCAGAATTGCAAAATCGAAAGATGTCTTTTGAATTTCTGGAAGAGATTGAAAACTTGTTCACATCACTGGCATTATAAACAAATTAACCTTTTTCCCGGGTTTCGAGGCGAAAAATTCGGTATTAGTACGAAAATCTTCAGTAAATGTTGCTACGTCGGCAATCCACAATGCTTAGGATTCTGAAGCATTTTACTCAGTACACCAACAACTTAAATTATGCAAAATTAAAATCGTGCAGAAATTTAATTGAATCAACACCCATAATTTTCAAATATTTTTTTGCTTTTACTTAGTGATCTCATAATTTGATATAAATGTCACTTTTGTGTATTCAAAGATAGATGAAAATAAAACTTATTTATTCAGTATTGTTTTATATACATAATTTTAAATAACTTTATAATACAAAAATTAATTTTTTTTGCATATTATCTCTCTCATTAAATTTTAAATGACTTTAAGCCTTAACATCAAAGTGTATCCGAAATGTTGAATTGAGATGATATGAAGTTGTTGAATGTTAATTGTTTCAAATTAATTGGCTTTGTTATGAAAGTTGCTTACATATATATATATACACACACACACACAGGGTAAGCCATAAATTCGTGCAAACTTTAAAAATTAATTAAAAAAGCACAAATGATGTGTGTCTCATGAATGGCATAAAAAAAAGCGGATAAACAAAAAAAAAATCGTTTAAAAATGACCGATAGGTCGCGCTGTAGTGCACACACAAAACTGATTTATGCAAATCAGGTTGTCAATAAAACACCTGAATGCACGTGGACTCTTCATTCGATAAGAATGGTGAATCAGCCGCAGATGCAGTTAGGAAGTTTCGCACTACAAAAGGAATAAAGAAGAAAAAAAAGACCCATATAACCATCAGAGATACTGAAACGCTTCGAAGAAACTGGTCGCTTGGAAAATCGGCCACGAAGCGGTAGGCCTTCCTTGAGGAAAGGGCGTGTTGCAGCTGTACAGAGTGTAATGAAGGCTATGGCAGCAGAATCATACACAGGAAGCAGCAGTGCTCGTAAAGCTGGAAAGGTTTTAGGAATGCCTGTGATTCAACGTATCCTTCATGGGATATTGCAGTTCTTTCCGTACAAATTGTAGTCACTGAATGATCTCATGCAGTGACTGCAATTTGCCGGCAGATATCGCTGCAAGAGAATCGTTATATGAACAGACGAATCCTACTTTGTTCTAAATGGGGACGTCAATACGCACAATAGTCGCATTTGGGCGATATCGAATCCCCGTGAATACGAGACAAAGCCACTTCATTCTCTTTATGTAACAGTTTGGTGTGGTTTCACCACCTCTTGTTGTCGGTTCGTTCTTTTTTGATGAGCGTTCCCAAAAATCAGGGTGGAAAACATGCACAGTGACTACTGAACGGTACCTCAGTCTTCTGCGTGAGAAAGTTGTGCCAGACTTACAGGAAAGAGGAGTGCTTTCTACTAAAAATGTCATGCAAGATGGTGCCCAACCCCACGTTGCCACCTCAGTAAAAACATTTCTTTTACGAACGTTTGGTAAAGACCGAGTGATAAGTCGAGGCTGTAAGATCAGATGTTCCACACGATCACCTGACTTGACTCCTGAGGATTTTTGGCTATGCGGTTATTTAAAATCCCTGGTGTACCGGCCCATTCCTTCCACACTACCGGAATTTAAAGATGTCATTCAGCAGACCGTGTCTGGTATTCCTCCAGACATGTCATACTCAGCTATCACAGGTGTTGTAACTCGTCTTACTTGCTGCATACAATTTAGTGAAGATCATGTTAAACAACTTCAGCCTAAATAAATCTTTGAAAATGCAGAATTGTATCAGTATTGTGTTAACTTGCTCAAGACATTCAACATCAGCACCACCTATCGGTCATTTTTTAAACTTTTTTTTTTTTGTTCTTAAAAAAATCCGTCTTTTTTTTTCTGATGCCATTCGTGAAAAACACACTTTTTTAACATCATTTATTCCTTTTTAATTAGTTTTTAAAGTTTGCACATGAATTTATGGTGCATCCTGTGTGTGTATGGATGGAGTTTTCAATGTAAACAAAAACAAGCCTCAGTTCACCGGAAGAGACCTCAAATACTTCCGGTTTTCTCTCGTCCCATTGAAAATCAATGGGACGAGAGAAATTTTTATTTAAATATTTTTATATATATATTTCTGTTTTCGAAAATTTTTTTATTTTATCCGTTAAAATCATAATTTTTAATAAGAGTGCAATCAGTGGTGATCTCATAAATTTTTTCAAAAATTTTTAATTTATACTTAAATAATCCTGATGGATTACCATATTTTGCAGGAATCGCTCGTATTGGCGATATTAGGATCAATTGTTGATGAATGATGTATTGTAAACCACGTTCAATTCTTGTTATTATTTATCTTAATTGTTCTTTAACTAATTTTTAATTTTACGCATTTATTCCAAAATTTCAGGAAATATATTTTGCGCGTGATTGAACTATAAATCATTTCAAATATCAAGCAAGGTATTATTTATGCTTTCCTTTATAGTATTATAATTTTTTTTAAAATTTTCTTGATCATGCTAGATCGATCATCATGGTATCAAAAAATGAGTGGAACAAAATTGTAACGATTTTTATTTATTTGTTGTTTATTACTATTTTAAACAAGTCTTGGTTTCCAATGCAATTAAAATTTAAGTCTTTATTTTTATGAGTTGATTTAATATATAGCTAATTAAATTAAGGATTGTAAATATTAGTTTTTTAAATTATAACATTAAATATATGATTAAAATATTAAATGAAAATTTTATAAAATGGTTTTAATATTTTTAAATAAAATAATAGTTAGAATTTTTATTTAAACCTTGAATTTATGTTTTTCAGATGTCTAGTACTTATTATAGCAATCTAGATGAAGAATCAAAAATGTTATATCTCAAAATTAACCATTGTTGGAGAAAGATTGCAGATCCATTAGATGATGATTTAAGAAAATTCTTATTTCATGAAATAATTACAAAATATGGCCTAAAGTTTCTTTTGGGGATGTCTATATGTATCTTGTAGTAAAGAAATGCTTCTATACAAATGAAGCATTTGAAAATTATAAGGCGCTGGATTGCTACAATTTTATTTTTAAGTGGAAAAGTCCATGATGTGAAAGTTTATAGATGTGAAAGCATAAAAATATGCATAATGACTTGCAGTGTGCAGGCAAGTCAAACATCTACAAAATTTCACATGCCATGGGCTGTTATTGAGTGTAGTGGCAAAATCATTAGTGGACACTGCACTTGTATGGCTGGGTATGACTTATTTATATTTGTTTAATATTATATATTAAAAATTTTTACTTGATATTAGTTTAAAAGTGGAAATAATAGACTAATAACTATATATAATTGTAGCAAATCTAAAAAAATAATTTTATTTATTCTATGTAATATGTAATCTATATATATTAATTATATTGTTATTAGATTAGAGAAGCTTGCTCTCATGTTTCAGCTTTATTATTAACTGTTGAAACTGCTGTGAGAGAAGGGTTAACTAATCCATCTTGTACATCAATGCCATGTTTATGGAATAAAGTTTCAAAAAGGTAAGTCATTCTTAAGATGTAGATATGAAATATTATATTTTATTAATCATGAGTTAACATTTTTGCTTTTAATATTTGTAAAGCAAAATAGTTTTTAAGTAATCTACATAATATATCATTAGCCTGCAAATATAATTTAAAATGGACATTTATATTTAAAATAAATTGACAACACCAGAAAAATATAAAAATGTTTATAAAAAGATACTTATATTTTTCTTGCTAATTTTCTAATGTTTGTTTAAAATTATTTAAATAATCAAATATGCCATTAAATATAAAATCTTTCATATATTTATTCAAAGGCAGAACATGTTCTTGCCTCAGAAATAAATTTTAGTCACCAGAAGACCACAACAGAATCTACTTCAATTTCATCATCTTTACCTTCAGCTGAAGCTTATACAAGTTTTCTGGATATTGTGAAGGTAAATTATTTGGGATATATTATAAATATTTATATTTATAGCTAAATTTTTAAACTTTCTTTCTCATAAAAAAAACAATAGCAATGTATATAAAAAATATAACTATTGATAGAAGTTTATTTAATGGTAATTATGATGTAATCTTTAAATGTAAAAAAATTTTTTTCTTCAATATTATTGCATTGAATCATTTATTCTGAAAAATTTGTAATTATTATTTGATACAATTTTATAACTATTTGTTTTTTGTTATTAGAAGACCTATTTTGATTACAGACAATCATAAATTTAATTATAAATTCAAGGTTCTCAATTTTTAGTTTACTGATTATATAATAATAATTATAAAGTTGTGTTCACAAGAAAAATCTCAGTATTTTCTTTGATTATAGATATTTACAATGACACGAAACTATAGCTACCTTTTAAATATATTCAAATGTAGTTCAATTTAGCTTTGTCAAATTATTTCCTTTTTTTTTGCAGAAACATCAACCGGATGCTCCAATCTTCACTTTACTTACAGACAGTGAGGGTACAGATTCTGCAAGTGAAGGTGAAGATGAGATTCCAAATGTAATTGAAATTATAAGAAGAATTAATGAAACAATACCGTTACACTTCTCCAATGAAAAAAGACTTAGTATTATTTTAAAAAGCTAGAGGGAACATCGTTTGACATTGAGTCAATAGAAGAGCAGACACAAGGCGGAGAAAAAATTGTAAATGGATGAAACAAAGGAAAGGAAGAATTACAGCTTCCTTGTTTCATCGAGTGATCTGCTGCAAAAAGGGTTATAAAGAACTCATTGCTACAATCATGCAGTATAATTCACCAGTCACTGCTGAGTCGTTAAGATGGGGTCTTAATAATGAAAAGTATGCCATTTCTACATTTATAAATAAAATGCAACAAGAGCATGTTAATTTTCAGTTCACAAAATGTGGCCTGAAAATTGACAACACTTTTCCCTTTTTAGGAGCCTCTCCTGATGGCTTAGCTAAATGTGACTGTTGTGAAAATGCAGTTGTAGAAATAAAATGTCCCGTTCAGTTTGAAATCTTTACAATTGAACAGGAAAACATTAAAAAAGCTTTTTAAATGAAAATTTATGCCTTAAATCCTCTCATACTTACTATGATCAGGTGCAAGGGCAAATGGATATTTGTGGATGTAACTGTGCTTATTTTGTAACATATACAAAATTTAGTCTACACGTGAAAAAAAATACATTTTGATGATGATTATTGGAAGGTTAAAAACCAATATTAATTAAGTTTTTGAAAAATATATATTACCTGAAATTTTAGAAGAAACAGTTTTAAAAGAAATAAAATAAAATAATATTTTTCTGTGAAAATTATATTTATTTTATTTAACATACAAATGAATAATAATTGGTTTGTATTTCAGCTACAATAAAAATATTTTTTTGATATATATAAAAGGATATATATAAAAGGATATATATATATATATATATATATATATATATATATATATATATATATATATATAATTTTAGTTTTCTGTAATTTACATCAAATTAAGCAGAGAATGGAGTTCACTTCTTCGTTGTCAGAAAAATATATTCATATTCTTTACTGATTTAACAACTAAATATTTCAATTACATTCTGTAATATAATAAAAATTATATTGATTCAAAATACATATTTTCAATCAATATAATTTTTATTTTGAACTGTTTTACAAAGATCTTTATTGCTATTACTTTTCATTCAAAAATTTCAGTGAACATAATTTTTTAAATCATTAAATGGAATATTTGTAATAAACAATATATTTGAAATTAATTTATTAATCTTAATTACTATTCACTAATTTAAAATTTTATAACTAATATCTAACTTTTTAAAGTTTCTACAATATTTTATATACAATTCATTACAATAAATTTCAAAATACAGTCACTTGAAACATTTTATTAATTAAAAAGTCATAACTTTTATTAAGTAATTTTATAACAATGTGTTTCCTAAGTTGCACAGAACACTCAAGATTATCAATATGTCATCTCCCAAAGATTTACTGTTAACATCTGTGTTTGCAACGTATGCAGGTGGCCAAGAAGTTTGAGAATTCTGTAGCATTTTATTCTTCTAATACATCTTCGAGTGTGAACTCTTGCTTTAGCAATTTTTCTGGAATTGGAAACTTCTGATCCTAGTAATTGTTTTTTTCCTTTTTTGTAAAGAAGGAACAATTACTTTAGCCCCTTCTTTATTCCAACAACATCTTCAATTCTGAATCCCTATCAGCTAAAATTACATCATTTAACTGTAGATTATTCAGGAATCCAGATTTGATGGTAATATCTTTGTCAGAACATCTTCCTCCATACAGTCTTGATACAAAAACAATACCACCTGATGGAGAACAAGCAATTAAAAATTTCACTGTATTATGATGTTTATAGTGAATATGTTTGGGAACGTGCATCAAGATTGTATGGAGTATCGATAAAATTTCTCGAACAATCTATGATACAAATGGCATCTTTCAAAAAGGGCTTCTGAAAACATTGAGGGCAAATTCTTTAAAACCATACTTTTAGAAGGCCAATGTATAAATTTGGTGAGTACTGCAGCCATTCTAGGAATCCATATTCTAAATATTTTACTTACAGTGCTGCTCCCAATTTCAAACCTGTAGGCTAAATCTAGATTAAGAAGACCTAGTCGAAGTTTCATCAATACTAGCAGCAGCTGCTCATGTGGTTCTAGTTTGGTCTTTATTTTTGGTTCCAAGAACTTAACAGAAGTTCAAGTAAACCATAAAAAGTAATATTTTTAATTTAGTATAAAAATTGAATTTCTTTGGCGACAAAGTAATGTTGTTAAATGCTGCATTTTGCAGCAGTGAATTTTATACATTGTTGTTTGCACTTCTAAAGCATTATTTTTTTTTCTTTCAGAGCTTCAATGTCATGCATTGATAAATCAGTCATTATCATTGCATCTTTAGTTTCCAGAATGTCTTCTAATTTAGAATTCACATCACCTATAAATAAAATTCTAATTTTAAAAAAATGCTAAATTAACAGAATTACATTTCTAATTGTTAATAGCACTAAAAATAATTTATGTACATATTATCCTATTGACTATAATAAAAAAACATGCTTTTAAAATTGTAATTAAATGACAACAACCCTTGAGAGCTATATTTCTAAACAAGTTATTTTTATATTCAAAAAGATGATTTTTAGCACATAACCACAATATTTGAGATATTTTATAAAACAGTTAACAGAATAATACATAGTTAATTGTGTATGAGTAATGCATTACTGTGTTTTTAACTTTTAAGAATTCATTTCTGATAAAATATTACTAAATATATTAAAAGACATTACACAATTAGAATGTATTTTTTGATTATTTACATAACAATCCTTCTCATATAATGTCAAATTAAATCTTATGATACTTGGAATAATAGTTGTAATTCTGAGGCAAGTAATTCCTTAAAATGTAACATTAAAAGTTATTAAAAGTAAAGAACAGATAAAAAGTATTAAATTCAAATATTTTAAGTTTAATTTTTACATTAACTATTTGTATAAAATCTTGAGAATTAGTTAGTTTTAAATGAAATAAATTTGACTAAGAGAAAAAGTACATGGTTGTAATTTAATCTTAATAAAAATATCTTGCTAAGGTCTAAAATCATACAGCATCTGTTTAATTAATTAAAAATAATAGAATAAAATACTTAATGTGACACTAATTGCAATAAATTTCCATTTCAATATAAAATGCAATTTATTTTACATAACAATTATCCAAATAATTTAATCGTATAATTTGAAGATATATTATCTATCAAAAATTTATTGGAAATAAACAATATGAAAACTTACAGAGCATGGGAATTTCATTATTACTTTCTTTACTTCGATTTAAAGTTCTTTCATATCTTTCTACCTTTCCTTCAGAATGTGGCATGTGTAAATATAGATGGAACATAATCAGGATGATTTTTATCCTTAGATGGTTTCCTGTAATAATGTAAAGAAAATTTATAAATGTATATAATTGAGAAAGAAGTAAAAACATTAATTCATACAACAGGTGTATAAAGAGAAATTCAACATGATAGATATCAATTTAAATCAATGCTCATTTTAGCACAGTACACCATATCGATCATTAAAAAGTCTCATTCTAAAACTAAGCTTCATATATTTATCTTCAACAACATTAATTTAATTAAAAATTTATAAAGGGAACTAATTTTTCATAGAAATATACTCAAGAAATAATATTTAGACAAACTTTAAAATAAATCAGCAAAAAATATTTTTAATGTTAAAACAAATTTAATATTGTTTATCAATTAAAAGATTTTTAGCATTAAAACAATTAAAAATATTAAAATATTTGTGATAAGCTTTAGATTATTTCGCATATTTTATACAGAATTGGACAAACTATTAAATATTATGTTAGCGCCAAAAATGTCGCCAAAGGTTGCTATAATACTGAAATTAAAATTTCTAAAATAGGGAAAATGTTTAAATATTTATATATATATGAAGTTTTAGTAAATTTACTGTAATAAAATGTTTGTTACACAAACATGAATAGTTCGTTGAATTCCAATTTTGCCGATTTACAGCCTTTTCCCACAAAATCTTACGTTCAGGTTCCGTTGGAAATTTGAACATTTTCACTTACGAAAGTAAATTTGTTCTTGCTCGCATATTGCAAACCAACTGCTACGCAACAACTACTACCTTTATTGGCTTTTCTGCATTTCTTAAAAAAATTTTATAAGATAATTACTTTTAAATGAATATTTCATAAAGGAATGGAAACTACAGAAAACAAGAACTATGGTATAAAACCACAGGAATAGTAAGAAGGAAGTCTCGTGCCGGAAGTTTTCTAGGTCTCCTCAGTAGCGCCCTCTACTCTACGCTTTACAGAAACTTCCATCCATATATATATATATATATATATATATATATATATATATATATATGTATATATATATATAATATATATATATATATATATATATAGATAGATAGATATAATATATATATATATATTTATATATATATATACATATATATATGTATGTATGTATATATATATATATATATATATAACTGTATGAAACTACTTTTTAATAGAAGTACAACACTTACTCCAGAAAAAACAGCAGACAGAAATCATAGATAAAAAAGTCATTCCTCTATTTTGTTATTAAAATCGTTATTTAGAAGATCTGCTATATAAGAAATAGAGTAGATTACCAAGATTTGCTTCAAAATTCTTTAGGTACATTCGTTCTTCCTCTTAATATGTTTTAGACCTAGTATTTAGAGTATGTATGTGCACATTAAATTTGTGTAAGATGTGGATTATCCACCATAAACAGATAGATTATTTAGAAAATAACATTCACAGTTTCATAATGATTTCTTTATTGACTACTATTTCTGTGCATATAAAATATATTTTTTGCAGTAATTTTATGTTTCTATGAATTAAGTTTTCTGTCATCATAACTTTTTTTATATATGCAATTCTCTGATTTTCCTAGATTCTCAAGTGTAGTGTCAGAAGTAAACACAACTCGAACAAATACATTTATTTAAAATTAAAATTAGTAATTAATAGTATAATATATTACAATTATAATTATTAGTAATTTTTATGGCTCTATACGGCCAACTCAATATACCAGTACAATCAATGTAAACAAACAACATACCAAATACAAAGATGCAAATAAAATATTTTGAGTGAAATTTATTTATTGATAGTTTTTCCACTAAAACCTAAAGCTAGCTTATATGGAAAAAGACGAGATAAAGCATCTTAGCTTCTGCACAATGTATGACAGTTATATTTTATCTCTGAAGAAAGCAAACACGCCACCTCTGAAGATGAGGTGATTGAGGTGCACATTTGGTCAAGTATGGTAAGTGATTGAGGTCAGTATAAAACTCAATTTCTGAACCAAAAATTATTGATTCAAACCTTTTTAACGATTAAACTATTGCATAAGCCTCAAGTTCAATTGTAGACCAAGATTGTTGAGTTTTAGTCAATTTTGGACTAGCGTATGAATTAGGATAAATTTTATTTTTGGCACGCTGAGACTTGCAAGCACCAACTCCTACCTGTGAAGCATCAGAGTAAATTATGAAAGGCTTACCTAGTAATGAAGTGAAGGTGCCTTAACTAGAGTTTGTTATAGAGATGTAAACACTGTGTCATGCATTTCAGTCCAGGGAATATTGTCAAGCATACGTTTCTTAGTAAGCTCAGTTAATGGATATACCAATTCAGAATATTTAAAGATGTTCTCACGATAGAAATTACGCAACCCTAACACACTTCTAAGATCCTTTTTGATTGTTGGTCCTTAAATTTGCTGAATAACTTGCACTTTTTCTGGATTAGGTTGATGTTCACCAGACCCAATAATATGTCCTAAAAACTTGATACGAGGCTCGGCAAAATCACACTTGTTTACATTGACAGTAAAGTTGAGCTCCTTCAATTTTATCAAAATAATATTTAAATATGATAAATGTTTTTCTAAATTATTCAAAAATATAGCTATATCATCAATGTAAGCACGTGAAAATCCTCCAAGATAGATAGCGATTTATTCATCACCCTTTGAAATATTGCGGCGGCATTTTTCAATCCAACGGTTTGACTTTGAAACGATATTTTGATCTATGGGTTTTGAATAAGGTGAAATCACGACTTTCATCCTCTATTGGAGCAGCCTAGTAACCTTTCAGTAGATCCAATGTGGAAATAATATAAGCCATTCCAATGCAATAAATTAATTGCCTTGAATCTTCCATAAGAAAATCATCCATTTTTGTCACAGCATTAAGAGATTTGTAGTCGATACGCATCCTAATTTCGCCGTCCTTTTTGTTTACATGTACCACTGGATGTGCTATTTCAGCTGAGTTCTTTTCTATGAGATCTAATGCCAATAGTTTATAAATCTAGTCATCTATTTGGGATTTAAGAGCCTCTGGAAATGTTTAAACATTATGTTTTTTACGTTTTTTTCCTTCTTCTAATACGATTTTATGTTCATCAACTTTGGCTATTTTTCATTTCCAGTAAACGAAGTCATAATTACGTAATAAATCCAAAATCTTTTCTCGATCATATCTAGATAAATGTTACATGCATACATTTTTGCAAAGGATCTTCATCAAATATTGGTTTCGCAGTCACTTTAAATACCTTTTCGACGTAAAGGAGAGAGGGAATTCCCGGAGCTGAGCCAGAGATCTTAAAATGGCAGGGCATTCAAAAATGTGTTTTGATGATAATGAAATATTATCAAAATTAATACGAAGATAGTAGGTTCTGTTACCTTCTCTCTGGGTTTTCATATTTCGATAGCGACCGGTTCTAAGGCGAGTGATGGTTTTAGTGAGTGTGTGGTTGCATGGGTAAGCTTGTCTTTCGAAAAAAACAAAATATAAACTTATATCATTTGTTTTGGGATCAAACTTTTGTAAAATATTATTCAAATCTAATTTCGTTTTAAAATGGAAATTAGTACCAGTATTTCGTAAGTTTTCTTCTCGCGTTCGTTCATTTCCCAATGGACTTAATTAATTCCCATATTAAGCTTAATTTTTGAAGCTCGAACTCCATTTCTTGTTTTCGTTTTTCCGCTTCCATATTCCATTTTCGTTCTTCCATTTCTTGCAACCTTTTTCGATCTTCAATTTCTTCATTTCTTTTTCGTTCTTCAGTCAACGAATGTAAGAATTCTTGAATGAAATATTCGTTGTAGTTTTCGCTTTCTGTGTGTTATCAATTTTTTTAGTTCGTAAACTTCTAGATTTACGACATTCTCAATGTCTAATTCCACAGCAATAGTTGGCAAATCTTCTTTCTTTACTTTTGTGAGAAAAGACTATTTAATTACTTGCAAAACACAATCTCTGTACACCGAAGCGGATTCACTCCTCTTTTTCAATGACTACAGTGCCATCTCGTGAAGAAAATAAGGAGTATCCTAACACTACACTCAAGCATATCAATTTAACTGTACTTTTTTTTCTTCTTTTTCTAATGACACGACAACACCTGATGAGCCTAATCTTTCCTAAGAGCCTTCTTCCATTTTGATTTGTTTTTGCAATTGATCTCCGTAGTTACTTCTAGGATCTCAAAATCCCCCTCAGTCCGTCCTGAGCCTATCCCTTTTTCTTGTTCCCAAAGGTTTGATTGAAAGTTTTAAATATTAATGATAAGGAGTGCAATCTGCATATGTTGCCTGCAAATTTCATACGATTTATTTTACTAATTTGACGATATCTGTATCCTTAAATATTTTGTACAATTTAAAATCATGTCGACGTATCCAAACTTCATTTTTTTTTATTTTTTTTTTACAGCACCAAAGATTTTTCTCAGAACTTTTCGTTCAAAGACAGCAAGCAGTTTTCCCTGGTATACCCAAATCTCAGATCCATTGTTGTGAGCACAGATATGATAAACACTTCATAAAATGTGATTTTAGTATGATCCGATTAATTTAGATTTAAAAAAGTTACGTAAGCCATGAAGGCATCGATTATCTGCCGAAATTCGTCGTTTTATCTGCATGCCGACATTGTTAATGTCTTCCCTCTTATCGAATATTTTAAGTGATTGAGACAGTTTTATTCAATTAAAGAGCAGGCTGCAACTTCACATTCGTGTTTTACATACGTTGACTGTTTGAGGTCTCATAAAATAAACTAAAATATAATATTCTTGCTATTTTTTTTTTTTAATTTGCGATTTTATTTCAAAATTCACATATACATTTTCTCAAAATAGTTTTATATTAATATTTTAATAAGAGCAGAATGCAAAGATGAGTAGTATCTTCTCTTCCAGGAAAGCTTTAGTTTATTGTATAAAATTTAATTTCTTTTTTTTAAATCATTGTTTATACATCAGTAGCGAAGCTGAAGAGCGATTCAGGACTTCAAAATCTCCTTTCTTTAAAAAATGGAAGAATCATGTAAATTTATTTTTTACTGTGTTGAAGATTCCTTCTCCCCACAAAGTTTTATTTATGAAATTCAGCTACCCCCCCCCCCTCCAAAATTAGAGAATCACTTGTCGTATGGGTTAAAGGGATGCTGCGATTAATCAATGCAAATTTCTGCTTCATTATGGTAGCGGTGAACCTAGAGCCACAACAGATTTTTAGGGCAGTGATTGACAAATCAAGTGTCACAGGGCCTAATTCATCAACCATCAGACGTGCAACCAAACACACAAGTATCCACAATAGCCATTCACAAAGATCTGATACGAAATTTACAGCTTTCAACGATTCATCAAAAAATACCAAACCCTGTTGAATAGAAAAAAAAAACTTGGTTTTCACAAGACTACTCATAGCAACTGTAACTCATGCTTTTATGCAGAACTTTTATGTTATTTTTTCTTTTCCCTGAATATTTTACCATTACCACTTTTTGTTTAATATAATTACTTGTAATTTTAATAATGGCCTCTTTTGAGGGATAAAAACAAACACACACACACATATATATATATTATATATATATATATATATATATATGCATGCTAGGATTTGCTTATAAAAATTTGGGATTTCAGATATAACGAATTTTATATCATATCGAAGTACATGCAATTGTAACTAGTTCAGTAGATTCTGCTGTATTAGCTTACATTAAAGAAAATACTAACAAACATTTTCTAATATTTTGTTCATTATTTAAATTTAATTCTGGTTTGAAATAGTGATAATTTTGGAGTATATATTTTCCATAATATTTAATTTAAATAACCAGGAATATTATATTTAAGATATTAAATTTTAGTTTCCTATCATGTAAACTTTTTTCCATAGAAGGAAATGTGCTTGCAATCTCAAATCATAATTTTTCATTTGATTAAAAATTTTAATACTAAATTACATTAACTAAGATATATGCAGATTTTATATTATATACAGAATTAACTTGATTTTTACAAAAATTTACTTTTTTACATTCTGGAAATAAATTAAAATTAACTTTTTAGTTGACAGTAGTTCTCACAAAAGGGCATTTTAAAATCTGAATATTTATTACAGTCATATCAATATTGTATTTAAAAAAATTCTCATTTTGCACCAATTTAAATAAATTGTTCAAACTGCAAATAAGCATTTGTAAATAGATTTATTTCATTTTCATAATACCAATGTTCTCAAAAATATCAACAATTATAAGTGTGCTCAAATTTAACATATTTACAATGGCACTTGCTATAAATTACAATAATTCATAATAGTGTAATTTCTACACTGCAAAGAATATAAAGACATTTAACATAGAAAACAAAAACTATTAGCATTTAGAAAGTTCATCATTAATAACGAAACTTTCAATTGAGAAGTGTTATCAGTTATTAAACAGCACTAATTCTATATACAATATAAAATACACAGATGAAAATGAAAGTATGACTTTACATGCTAAATAAACTTTGAAGTAAATATTAATGTCAAATATAAACAGCCAGCACCTTCCCATATTGATAACAGTTTATTACCTCTTCATAGTCAGAATTTATAATTAAAAAAATAAAATTACACCAAGATAGCAACATTAATGAACTGTGCACAACTGTTTAGACAAAAATATATTCCACATCATTTATTTTTATAATAATTGGTTCCACACAATAGAAATTAGTTAGCTTTAAGTGGATGATATGCAATACTTTAACAATGAAAAACATGTAAAGGATTTAATTGCCAAATTAAAAAAAAAGTAAAATGGACATATAACTCAATAATGATGCGATCAACTTAAATTGCGGAATAAATCTTAATAAAAATGCATCTAGAATACATATCCTTTGGCTAATATTAAAAAATAGACATCAGACATTTTGTTAATCAAAATGGTTCGCTTTTATGTATTAATAGAGTCTGTGAAATATTATGATTACAGAGTTGCTGTAATCAAGTAATACATATAAGGACTAATGGCAAATAAATAATTAAAATAACAATTCTTGATAAAAAAATTTTTTTAAATTTAATATATTACTTTATAATTTTATTAACTTACGCTAATAATTTTATGTGATAACTTACTTTAGATAATCAATTAATATTTAATTTAAATTTAAAATCCAGTAAAAGTCAGGTTATTTTGGTTTTGATTACTTAAAGTAGGCCTGATCTTTTACATTTGGATAGTATTAATTCTTGAACTATATACTATTGAAAATAAATTTTGATTATACAGAAAGTTTTATGAAGCAAAATAAGAAATTAATTTGCTATAGTTCATGATATATTTTTAATTATTATTTTATTGTTAAATTAGTATTTTAATCCATAAATATATAAATGATTTTATTACATAAATTCAGCATACTTTTTCCCTTTTTTTATAATTTACTTAAATTTATATGTACCAACAGTCAAATTTGTCTTTAAGATGTATGATAATTATAGTCTCATTATATCTTTTAAATGCTTTCTTTATATTAAATCAGATACATTTTTAGATTCAATAATAGAGAAATTTTAGAACATTCTATATACTAATATTTATGTATTATAATTAAATATCTCACATGTTAGTTTTTATACAAATTTTTCATGAGACAACACAAAAGAGATTTATATCAAGATTTGTAAAATACTATTTTCAACAATTCATGCAGACATTTTTACTCCAGAAATATATATATATATATATATATATATATATATATATATTTAGCACAATATAAAATTTTATTAACACAATGTAAAATATTAAATTACTTAAACTGAAATAAAACTTTGGTGTGTGTGCATGATGAATTATAAGTTTGCACTTTCTTACATATTTACATATAGGCAGTGTTTCTTTAAAATGTACGCAGTAGAAAATGAGAAAATGCAGCTATCTCTCAAACTAATTCTATTATATTACATTAACACTTAATGTATTCTAAAATTCCTAAAAATTAAATTTCATTTATTATACATACAAAATGAACAGAAAATGTTTTTACATTAAAGCAAATCAGACCAATATTATAGTTGCTTACAGATTATTCTGAAACTATTTCATCACAATTTATTGCTTGTCTAACATTGGAACTATTATGTTACATCTCAATATTTGTAAACAATGTAAGCACACTAAATAAACTTATAAACTTTGGAAAAAATACAAAATTATTTTTTAAATAATTTTTATTTTAAATTTTACAGTTATAGTAGAACATATATGTTTAAAAATTTCATAAACATTTATATTCTACTACAACTAAACCTTAAAAAATTATTTTGCAATGCAGAATTTGCATTTGCAAATATTTATACGCAATAAAAATATTAAATGCAATAAAAATTGTTAAAAAAAGTAATAAATGAATATCAATACATAATTAGTTTTTAGTTATAGCAATCGAATTTGAGTTAAAACTACAAACAAATAGTAGTTATTTTTAATAATCATAGATAACTCTTCTAAACGATTTTTGGTAAAATGAAAAATAAAAATTTTAATTTATAATAAACACATTTCATGATAATTCAAAAATTAATTCCAAAAATATCTTTCAAAAGAAAATATCACAAGGGAAAAAAATTGTCTTCAAAACCAAAATTTTAAGTTATATCATATTTGTCATATTAATTTACTTGTATTTTTAATTGCACGAAAAAAGCAAGTAAAATTACAATATTTCATTTGATTAACTGAAATTAAAGAAGTTTTTATCCATTTTTTTTTGAGTTAAAATATTAACAGAATAAAATTTAATAATCAAATTCTTATAAATGTTCCCATAAATAATAAGCAAAATAATTATTACACAAAGTTAATTGTTCCAAGATAGAGCTATTAAATATAATATTCAGATATTAGAACTTCGAAACATTAATTTAAAAAATTTTTATACAAAAACTATTTTTTTCTAAAGTTTTCAGAAAAGAACTATTTTTAAAGTTCTAGCAATTGTATTAAGCAAAAAATTTTTTCTTATTCAATTTTTTTTTCAAAACTATTTTCTTATTCAATCATATATATATATATACAACATAAAAACTAAAAAAAAGGTTGGAAAAATTATAACTTGTACTAAAAAGGCTTACAAACATATTAATAAAGGCAGTATTCATATATGTAAAATCTTAAAACTTCGGATTTTTCAAAGAAATTGCACAAAATTCAGATTATTCTAAAATATACATTAAATTATAATTAAAAACAATTATATACTCTTACGGAATTTTGTGCTCTATTTTAATTTTATTTATTACTATAAAACTAATGTAAATCTTGCTTTTCTCATTCCTATTGCATCTTCATAAATTAATTTCAATGTATGACCCTAGTAAAAATACTAGTTTTAATAATTTTCTTTTAGTTTAAAAATTAATAACCAATGATATGAGGAATAAATAATATGACAAAACTTAAATTACAATACAAGCAAAATACTTAAATCAACTTTCTTTGGTACATTTAAATAATCTCAATATTTGAACATAAAAAGTGGACACTCTCCACGAGTTTTTGTATTGATTCTAACTTTGGAGAAAGAAACTATATAATTGGTTTTATTTTTATTTAAATATAGATATTTATTAATACAAATGTAGACATTTAAATCATAAATATATTACATTTTGTACGGAATTCTTTAGAATATAAAATGTGGAATAATTTGATAACGGTTTTTAATTATGAGTAAAAAGTAAAAATTAATATATACTTCAAAAATTTCAACAGAAACAGATGTTAAAACTTCTATGAATAATATTAATAATGTCACAACAAATAGTCATGAATAAAAATTAATGAAATCCAACAATTACAATACAAAACTCGATATTTACAAACTATTAAATAAATTGAAATGCATGCATTATTAGTATTTACCAAATACCTAATAATGTTACTCAACATAGAATGCTGCAGTCATTTTCAATTTAGTTCAAAAACTTATTGAAATTTCATTAAATTAAGTACATATTAAAAAGTCTGCTCTCTTCTATACAGTACTTCCTTTTAAGAAATAGGAACAAATGACTAAATGCATCTTTTATAAAACTTTAACTTATATCAATTGTTTAACATACTACGACTTGCAAATTTGCTTTTGACTGTTTATAAAATAAGTAAATTTTATAAAACACCAATTTTCATAAAGGAGATTCATATATTTCGGCCCATTCACCATTAGCATCAACCTCTGTAAGAGTTTCAGCTGCCTCACGATTCTTTAAAGCAGTGGGCACAAGTCCTGTAAAAAAGTTTAAATTGCACTGTATTAGGAAAACAATGACACACACATAAATTTAAACTTGTGGAAAACATTTGGAATATATATATATTTGATATTATTGGGATATTAGGGTACACATGATAATATTTTCAAAATATTGGCATAAAGTTGTATATTGGTTGGTAGGATTTTATGGCTCAAGGCCCAAAATAGGATAAGCGATAAAGTTATATATTGGGAAAATAATTTAATTAAAAATGTTTGTGTATGCATGTTGAATTATTTGCATTGGATCAAAAGTTATAATTAAACAACTAGGGAAAAGAAACAATTTGTTAAGTTTGATGTGATACATCTTTACTACTTTGAATGCAATAAATGAGCTTGAATCTATAATCAAGTACCACTTACTTTAATGATAAATCAGTCAGGTCCAAGTAAGGTTCAATTTTAAATATAAATTCACTGGAATTCAAATGAGAGTATTTATTAGTATGTTGAGGGATTTATAATAAATTGAGTTTTTATTATGTTCTTCCTCTTATTAAGTTAACAAATTATAATGAAATTTCAAAATTGGCATAAAATGTTGATAAGTCATCCAGAAGGCAATGTAAAACAATGTTAATAAAAGCTCCAGTTATAAAAACATTAATAAAAATTCAATCAAAGGTGATATTCTAAATTTTTGAAGTTAATAAAAAGTCTCAATTATTATAAAACAAGAATTATAAAAACTGGTAAAAGTAGGAAAAATCACAATACCAACAGATGAGAAAATTGAAAGATTAATCTTAAATGATGAAAGAAAATTATCCTTGAAAATACAAGAACACTATTATGAAAAATTTAATGTAAGAATTAACCAAAATAGACTTAAGGATTTTGGTGTAAATGTAAGAATTGAATAGTTTGGTTTGTTTTTGTTCAACAGTCATTGTTTGCACACACGGGAGAATTAGACTGGCAGCTTTACTGCCTAAAGTGGATTCTGAACTACTACCAACATCCATGCTCAATGTGGGATTCAAACCCACAAGCTGTTTAACCGAAAGCAAGAGCGCTTGCTATTCAGCTACCAGCTTGGTGTTAAAACTGCAAGAGAGAAATCTCTAAGACAAAAGGTTGAAAAAATTTATTCAGTCAAAACTTTGTTAACTGAACAAGAGACTAGTGTTATTTTTGAGTAAAGAGACTAAAATCTGGTTGTTCAGAAATGATAACCTAAAATCAACAAATGGAAAATTTGGTCTAAATTAGTGTAATAAATTGAAATACAAATGCTCAAAAATACACAATAGAAAATACTTGAGACTAAATTGAAGCCTTTCTTAAATGATTTTTTCTAAGGTAATCAAGAACCCTATTTTCCTGTATTTAATCCACCAATTAAGAGTTTAAAAAAATGTTTACAGTAAAATTTTGAAAAAAGAAAAATTATTAAAAAATAACAGATGGCACCCTGACTCAGGTAACTTATTTTATTTATAATCAACATTGTCCAACTGCGTTCAAGATTGGTTTTTTGTAAAGATAAGATAGTTGTGAAAACAGTTGCTATGATCATTTCAGATTTTGTCTTGACTAGAGTTACTTTGTTCTGAAAATATTCAAATCCTTATATCATCACAAAGAAGCAAAAACTTTTAAGTTACACAGCAGATTTTAAACTAAAAGATATAGAGAAGGCAAATAAAAAAATGGTGACAAACGCATTAATGTAGGATAACAACAAAGCATGTGCAGTACAAAAGAAAAATGTATCCTATGTGCAGTTCAAAAATAATCCATTTCGTTCACTTAATTATTAACAAAATAAATTTCATTTTTAAAAATTATGTCTAACCTTATTTTAAAAGTTATTAAAAAATAAAATTTGACAAATTTTTTAGCCTTTTGGAATTATACTCTTGATTGATCTTGTGTTTTCATTTCATTTGATAGCACTTTGCAATGAGGTTGATTCAAAAAAATATTTTTTCATATTAAATTTTTTTCTATACAATTTATTATATTTTTAATTACACTGTATATATATTTTATTTTACAGGACACCCAAATTATCAGCAATATATATTTTCGACTATTCGCCGAAAAAATTTCCACCAGTTATGATGCGCTTTTTTTCTTTAAGCTAGGAAAAATGGCCATGCAGATAATACTTAGCTGTGGATTATAAATAGGAAAATACAGTATTTATATTTCAACTCCATGTCATCTAGCAACTGTGTACAAAATTCCTCCATGGAAATTTTGCAAGACACCCTGAATGCTCCCATGTAGAGCAGAACCATTTGTTGTCGATCAGTAACTATTGGCAAGTATTTATAGCGTCTGCTAAGAAGATTGCCATTGACTTCACTGCATAGACACCAACGTCTGGAATGACACTGGATTAGAGCAAAGTGGACAATGAAGTGGCACAGGATCGTTTTCTTAAATGATTCATGCTTCTATTCCTTCAGAGATAGTCGCCGTGTACTAGTGTGCATCCAACTTGCAGTAATTGTGGAACACCCTACCACACAGCAACGTGGTATCATGGTATGAGGCGCCATTGCATACGATTCTCCATGTCATCACAGTTCGTATTCACGGCACTATGACAGCCCAAGGTTACGTGGATGATATGCTGCAGCCGGTGGTACTCTTATACTTTCAAGGGGTGCCCTATGCCCTTTATCAGCAAGATAACACCTTGCACTGCTAGCATCAGCCAACATGTTCCACAAGGTGCGTAGCTGCTACCCTGGCCACCAAGCTTGCCAGATCTTTCATCAATCAAATAACTTTGGTATATGATTGGATGCCATTTGTAGACACTGCCACTGCCTCCTTCAGAAGATGCACTTTGGCAAGTAGTTGACAGGTAATGGAGAACCATTCTCCTGAAGATGCCATCAGTAATCTCATTGAGTATGTGCCTAGGCATGCTGCTTCGTGTATCGTCGTACACTGTGGACCTACAACATACTAATCCAATCCTGCTCCCACTCTATATTATTCATATCATTTCGAAATACAGATCACTTATTGTTTGTTGCTGTCTTTCTGTTTGGCCAGTTTCAGCACTTTTGGTAACTCCTTTTGGTGTAGCATTTTCAATGTTGGTCAGCGGATTTCAATTGAAATGTCATGGAAACAGCCTGATCTTTATCGAGGACAAAAGAAACTTATGGATATAAAATAATTCAGTAAAATTAATTTGTAAGTAATAATTAAATCATGAGCCAGAGACTGTATTTATAATTTAAGTACATTACAATCTTAAATAAAATTATTGTTCTACATTGGGGCTCTAGCACAGTGTGGTATATATAGAAACAAAGTGGCAAAAAGAAAACTGGAATACTACAAAATTTCATAGTATTCCTTCTTGTATTCTACTATAGTGCGAGTCATTAAGGAACCTATGCATAATGACTTTCAATCCAAGCAAGCAAATGAAAGAAAAGTGCAGGAGCAAATTCCTCTAAAACAACTCATTTGCTTTGCAGATCATTTATTCTGAATCAAAATTATTACATACCCTAACTATGTACTATACAAAAGTGACGCTATTGAGGATGCACTTCATTTCATGAACCTCTAGAGTGGACATTTATTTGAATGATAATGGCAAGCAAGAGAGAGAATTTATGTTGTTCAGTCTATTTGATGTGTTGTGTGTGATTCTTTTTATGTATTATCTTCTATATTCCTATGTTCAAACTGCTTTTGTGATCTTTATGTATTTGTGCTATGTGTGCTTCATACACTAGTCAATGAGCAATGTTCAAGTTTTATCATTAAAAATGTAAAATATAAAAAAATATTTATCTCCTAAGTGGAATATTCCACTATATGTTCAACATTACTATACATTTTGCTAATGCCCTTGCCACTTTAAGAAATACAGCAATTATACAGTGAAGTCATTTTATACAAAGTTCATGCATAAAAAAAATATTCAACAGAACAGTATAAAGAAAATACTTTGTTAATGACTTTACTCTTGTTAAAATAATTTTGTATTTTGAAATGATCTAATTTAGAGCAAATTCTAGTCTATCCTGTTTACACATAAATTTAAGAATCTATTTGTCAATAAAGTGCTCATTTAGATAATCAACTTGTTTCAACATTATCTCTATTGTTATAATTTTTCTCAACCTGCATGAGGTTCAATTTTACAAACTTGTAAAATTATTTTATCTGTTTGCTTTAGGGCATAAAAGCTAATTATTGTTTTTACATTCTTTTCATCAATTAAACCATTCATCAATCAAGAATTAAACCTCATTTACTTATCTATCAGGAAACCAAATATGTGGATAAAAAAAGGTTACTTAAAAGAGTTGGAAGAAGGATGTTCTTAATTATTGTGATTTGATTAAGCATCAGAAAAGTGTACTTGTAATAGAAAGTTTACAGTACTTAAAAGATTTAAACGAAATAAACACTTATTAGTATAATGATGAATCATTTAACAAAAAATATATAAGAGCTTTTATTAAAACAAAATTCAAAATATTTTACTTCTATTTAATTCTTTAAACAGAAAATTTAATTTACTTACAGAAATGTACATTAAGTAATGCAAAATATTTATAGAATAAAATTATGGTTTATAATATACTAACCAAAATTTTATTCCATAAATTAAATACAAATTATATTAAACCCATTTTCAGTAATTTTATTTTAAACAAGTCAGTACTAATTAAAAATTACCAACCTTGTTCTTCTCTAAAAATAGATTCATCATCCTCATCATCAAAGTCTAAAAAATTAAAAAATTATTTTTAAAAAAAATTCTAACAGAAATAAGTAAAATAATTAATTTGAAAACTAAAACTGAATAATTTTATGTGATAAATATTAACTAACCAGAGAGATAATCCAATCGATCAGGACGAAAGCATGAAACACATCTATTTTGCCGAGATACTTCTAAAAGAGAAGAGTCCAATTCTAGAGCTTCCAACTCAATTGCTGTACCTATGAATAAAAAGTCTCTTAATTTTTAACAATAAATAAAATGTAATTAATGTAAATAATAGCAAAATCACATTTAGGCTCAAGAAATGTTTCTAAATATTGTATAAAATGCCAATTTTACCTTTTGTAAATATTTAAGCAAGAATTTATGTACAGATTTATTAGTGTAAAAAAGAAACATTTATGCTATAACACACACATATATAAATAATCAAATTTACTGCTATGATATATATGAAATTAAGGTATCAGAATGATTAAAAAGTTATTCCAATTCTTAACAATGGAAAATGTATACATTTGACTTTAAACAAAAACAAACAATGATAATGATGGTATTGCCCCAATAAACTAGGATTTCAAACAATATATTCACATAAGTTAAACTGTTACCTCCAGCAATAAGTTCCAGTTTCTTTCCAGAAGAACGAGCTTGTACTGAATCTAAGCAAGCAGTTACCGTAGAATTTGTGACATGCTGGCAACCACTTATGTCAAGATGTTGTAAGTAAGGTGACAAAAGGACTAACGTCAGAAGACCTAGTGATAAAAATGATAATTAATAAAAAATATTCAATAGATAGTATTTGATAATGGCCCAGTGATGGCTGCTATTAAATAATAATCATTATTTAACAGCAGCCATTGTGGAACAAAAGGAAATGAAGATTTATTTTTTTTAGTCTGTATGCAAATTTGCTAAGATGGCTGCTTGGGAGTTTTAAGGATTTCTTGGGGCACATGAATAAGGTCAGATATCTATGAAGTCTCCTAGAAGAGAATATGTGGTAGATGTTAAATCTTACAATAATCTTAGACTGTCAGGATATCTGACTTTAATGATTACATAATTGGATATGATGCGAAAATTTTGTAAATATAATTTGAAAATTTAAATATGTTGACAATCAACATTTTTGTTAAAAAAAAAATTAAGAATGCAAATATTTTTTAAAACTAACTTAATGGCATTTTCTACATAGTTGAAAAACTCCCATAATATGAAGTTGTTTTCTTTATCCTGTCAAGCAAGTCACTCATGCTACTAAAGTTTTTTTTTTGGGGGGGGGGGATTTAGTGGTGTATTCAATGCAAAGAATAGAATCAAGACTTCAATTCAAGGAAGCATTTATTACATTCTACTACATCACAAGACAGTCACATACCAAGTGGCTGGGGTTGTTCCTCTCCTCTCCTCAACTGTATATCATGTGGTCTCGCGTGCCTGATTCCCCCAAAATGAAAAAAGGGGTCGAAATGCATTTCCTGTCCGAACTGTGTGTCCATACCTCAAAGCGTGGGAATTTACTTCACCCCTTGACAGATGGTCTGAGAAGGGGAAGTGCCATTTCCGTTACTATTTAAGGACGTGAGAAAGGGATCACTACAGACTATACCCCGTGACTTAGTGTGCATTACAAAGAAAAATATACAAACATACAAAACATGTTGCTATTTTCAATAATATGAATTATAACAAACTGTTGACATATATTGGTGATTTAATATAGAATAAACCATGAAATTTTATATTTCGTAATATTTTACACATATTTTAGTTCATTAATTTATAGTATATTTAGTTATATATAAACAAGACATTATTTATCTACATTACATATTCCGTAATTAAAAGTTTTGGAAAATGAATTTTCCTACCACATCTAGTACTGAGCAGTGGTTTTGAAGGAGTCTGAACGTCCAAACTATCAGCAATTTTGTTTGACATGGTTAATTTGACATTATCCATTTCATCTGAGAATTGATATGCTGGTTTTAATTGATCGATGAAATGGTGTAAGGTTTACCATTAATGCCCAAAACAAAATTTTTATCTGTTGAATTGGTAGCTAAATGTGGTCCAGCGTAAGAAGGTGATAGTAGTGGGTTAACCTTATACAATCTTATAAATACATGAGTGCAGGTTTTTAGTGAATAATTTACATGTTTTGGATTTCCTGTGGATTGCTGTGATGACTGGGTTTAATTTTCTCATCATGTTAATTATGTTTGATACATAAGTTGAGTTAACACTCTGATTAGTTAAATTACTTGAAACGAGGTCACATGATAATCTAAGAGTTGTGCCATACGCTAGTTGGGCACTAGTTGCTTTTATGTTGCCATGTGCAAACCTAATAATACGATTGGAAAAATTCCTGTCCAATTTGTTTGATTGTGAGCTTTTACGGAGGATTTAAGGTGTCGATGCATTCATTCAATAATGCCATTAGTTTGAGGATGATAAGGTGAGGTTCAAATTCTATTACACCCTAACATATTTGTGAGTTCGTGAAATAGGGGTGATTCGAAGTTTCTGCCTTGGTCTGCAGATGATCCAAATCTTGAAATTCACCAGCATACTATTGCACGAGCAGTTGTTTCTGCAGTCATATCTTCTGTTGGAATGACTTCAAGCCATCTTGTAAATCTGTTGATAATGGTCAAACAATATTGTTTTCCCTCAGAAGGAGGTAAAGGTCCAATATAATCAATATGTATGTATGTGTGTGTTTGTGTGTATGTGAAAAGAGCATACGGTGTGGGAAAAGTGTCAATGGGAGATTAGTGTGCTGAGTTATCATAGCTTTTTTGCATTTAACACAGCTGTGAACCAAATCTTTAATATGTTTGTGCATGCCAGGCCAAAATAAGCGTTTCGTGATTAAATCAATGGAAGTTGCAATACCTGGGTGAGAAAGAAAGTGTATATTTTCAAATATTTTTCTGCACATACATTTTGGAATGAATGGACAAGGGGTAGCTTGTGAAAGATCGCAATAAAGGTTAATATTTTCAAGAGAAAGTAATGCTTTTCTACCTTTAAGGAAGTACTCTCAGTTAAAAGATTTTGGAATTCCTCATCTTTTGATTGAGCTGAGGGAAATTCTTTAAAGTCTAGTACTGAAGGAACTCTTCAGCATGCACTTCTGGAACAACTGCCTATCTCAATGAATTCTAGATATTCGCCTATCTCAATGCGAGAGAGTGCATCTGCTATAGTGTTATCAGATCCTTTTGTGTAACGAATGTCAGTGGGAAATTGGGAAATGAAATATAAGAGACCTAGTAGGCGAGGACTGGGGGCATTTGTTAAGATTTAGCTAAATGCATAGCTAAGAGGTTTTTGGTCACTAAATATGACAAAATATCTACCTTCTAGCATGTGTATAAATTTTTTTACAGAGGAATATATAGCATATAACTCGTGGTCATAAGTGAACCAATTTCTTTGAGATTTGCTTAACTTATCTGAATAAAAGGCTATGGGTTCCAAACTGCTATTTGACATTTGCATTAAGGAACCACCGATTGATATATTTGAAGCATCTACCCATAAACTTAGTTCTGCTCCTGGGATAGGGTGTCTTAATAGCGTTGCTTTAGCAATTGCTTGTTTTGAATTTTCTAAAGAAATATTTGCTTGTTCGTCTCAATAAAATTGCTCCTTGTCATTTGCACGAAAATGAGGTTTTTTTTTTGTTTTTATGGCCTTCCAGAAATTTTACTAAAAGTGCTAGAATGTCAGCTGCTTTCGAAATATACCTACGATAAAAATTAAAAAATTCCTAAATAGCAGCGTAATTTAGTTGGAGTATTCAGTCGAGGAAATTCTGAAATAATTTTACTCGGTTTAGTAATGGTTCGATACCACTACTAGATACTTTAAATCCTAGAAATTCAACAGTTGATTTACCAAACTTACATTTTTCTGTATTTATACATAATCCACATTCATTTAATATGGAAAATAATAGGTCTAAATGAATTAGATGTTTGCTTTCCGAACTAGAAGCTATAAGTAGATTATCAAGAAATGTGTATACAAAGGGTAAGACTTGCCTTATCTCGTCAATAAAGCGTTGGAAAGTTGAGGATGCATTACAAAGACCAAAGAGAGTGCAAATCGCAGTTTTGTGTACATCTGCAGGATTAATCGGAATTTGATGATATGCTTTGATGAGGACAACATGACTAAACATTAGTTTGCCATGCAAATCTGTAGTAAAATCGGTTATGCAAGGAATCGGATAATGCTTTTGAATAGTTTGTGCATTAAGGGCACAAAAATCACCGACTGGTCTCCACTCAACAGTACCCTTTTTAGGTACCATATGCAAGGGAAAAGCATATTGGCTTTTTGATGCTCACATATGGCCCAGTTCAATCATGCGCTGAAATTCAGCTTTTGCATTTTTTAGACCGTCAAAAAGGTGCTAAACGTTTAGGCTTAGCTACGACTGGTGGAACTTTGGTATTGATATAATGAACTGTATTATGTTTTATAGGCATATCAGGATCTGGTAATTTTGTAATATTTGGGTATTTTGACAGTATTTTATCGTATAAATTATTTACAAAAACAGATTTTATAGAAAATATTTTACAGCTAAATATTTTACCATATACTTTTATATTGGTTGTATTATGTACAAGATGCTTATTCCTTAAGTCTGGGTATAAATTAAAATGATATAAAAAATCTGCACCTAATATTGCACTAGATACATTATAAATATAAAATAAGTATGTAAAATTCCTTCTTAACCCAAAATTGACCATTACCAATTTCCGACCATACATATTGATAGAACAGCCATTAGCAACGCGAAATGTTTGAAGAACAGGAAGTGTGCATTCTTGTTGTTTAGAGGCGACAATTATAGAAGCATCACTCCCTGAATCAACAAGAAAACACGTACCTGTATTTTTGTCCATTATGAAAACGCGAGGAGATGTATAATTTTCGGAGGAGTCCATTGAAGCTACTCCCCCAGAGTAGTGTTTCCCTGGAATGAGCATGGAGGTGTACATTTTCGAGCCTTTTCCTTAAATCGAGCATGATAAAAGTAGAGATTTTTCCAGTGAAGAAGATCGTTGCCGATGGTGAAAATTCTCCTGGCTCCGATTCTTTCTTCTAAATTTGGATTGTATTTCCGCAATTTTCTTACATAGCTTCTTTATTTCCTTGTAGAGAGAATCTAAGTTGAATTTCTTTTCTACAGTGAATGATGATAGTGTAGGATATTGACTGGAGACAGCAAAGGCATTATGAGGAGGAATTTGTAAAATTCTATTGGCAATCTCAGCAGCTTTGTCGGAAGTCAGAGGAGAAATCAATGCTAGGATTGTCTGCGCTGGAACTGGCATAGCTTGATTGAAAAGCTCTAAGAGTAAAGAATCCTCGATATTGTGGATCTCGGCTTGAAGTTTCACTCTCTGTAACAATGTTGAAGGCTTCCGGTCTCCCAGATTTTCTCCTGCTAACAATCACCGAATTTCTTGAGTCTTGCTTTCTGAACACAGCTCCACTAGTTTTCCCTACAGATTCTGGTACGGGTCTGTTATGTCTGACTGCATAATGACATCCCTGATGATGGTTGCCATCTCTGGAGGAAGATGAGTGACTACATAATTATATTTCTTTTTAGAGTCAGTTATAGGCTTAGGAGTCGCTAGTGCGAAAGTACTTTCAATCATATAGAACCACAACAAAGGGTCTGCTTTTATGAATGCTGGTATGACAACAGCCACTGACTTCATTTTTTTCACAGCACGCTGTTTTTATTCAGAAAAAATGAGCATAGATATGAGGTTCATAAATTCTTGAGTCACCACTTTTGGGATTTAATGGCATGTTCAATGCAAAGAACAGAATCAAGACTTCAATTCAAGGAAGTATTTTTATCATTCTACTATTATTATTCTGATACATCACAAGACAGTCAGGTACCAAGTGGCTGGGACATTCGTTTCCTCTTCTCACATGGTCCCATGTGCCTCTTCCCCCAAGATGAAAAAAAGGATCGGAATGCATTTTCTATCCGAACTGTGCGTCCATGCCTCGAAGCGTGGGAATTTATTTCATCCCTGTCCAGATGGGCAGAAGAAGGTGAAATGGCATTCCCATTACTAATTAAGGACGTGAGAAAGGGATCACTAGTTTCCTGCTCGACTCCAGCTGTGGATAGTTTAAATATTATTTCTACCTCTTGTATCAAATAAGTTCTTTCTACTGCTTTAGTTGATTTGCTCTAGATTCTCTTATAAGACAGATTTATTTCAAAGATTTTATCTGCATGAGCAATGATTTTAAACCTCAGGAAATAAGATGCATCCAGCATTGCTAAAGTTGCTGAGTAAGGCAAAATACTCAAGCAATTCACCAGACATACAGGCTCCATTAGGAGATTAAAACTATTGCCAGTAATTTTAGACATAGGTTGTATAACACCATACAAGAGAAGATTCATGTTGTATATATATATATATATATATATATATATATATATATATATATATATATATATATAAATAAATATATATATATATATATATATATATATATATATATATATATATATATATATATATATATATATATATATATATAAAGTTGTTCTCTCAAGAAAGAGAAAAGATGTTTAGCTATCTACCACCTGTTGATATGCCTGGTAGACTCTTTAAGTATTATTTAATCTCAGGTAAAAAATTTTGCTACATCTAATTTTACTAAATCTTGGAAGAAGATGGGGTAAAATAAAGAAATTATTATGCAGAATCAATTTCATTGACAACAGCCAAAGACATTTACACAATTTGCGTTAAGTTGGGCTTTGAAGATCAAAAACTCTCACTTTGACAAAGACAGCTCTTTACTGATGCTATAGGTAATAGAATACTATTTAGACAAGACTTCCTGCAGAAAATTAGAATAGTTCTGAATATTCAAGATCAAAAGTAGTTTTTTGGCAACAGTGCAAACACATGATTTTTATTTGTGGAAGTAGTTCAAGTGCATTTTTTGACAAACTAATAAATCCTAACCGACAAAGAAACCCAAAGAGTAATGTAAACGATTCACTGCCATATTAATAAAGTAAGAAACTATGTTCTGTCAAAAGGGAGAACCAATGCTTTACATTAAGAACCAATTGATACAAATGATTTATCTACACTAACTACAACATTTTATATATTACTTTCAGCATGAAAGAATTTTTTTTTACAATAATTGTAGAAAGGTTTATTATAAGCAAAGTGATAAAGTGTGGATTACTTAATAAATTCAGAATCAAGAAAATAGAAAATAATGACAAAATGAGAGATTACTTATATGACAATCACAAGCAGGTCTCCAATGTGACTTATGTGACATTGCAAATTCTGTTATACCCCATCCAGTGATAGGTACATTCCTACCTGTTAGGAGAAGGTCATACAAGATACTTTCATTTAAAAGCAGGACATAAATGGTTGTCATAATGAAATGCGGGAGGCTACTAAAAGGTCAATGATGAAATTTAATTCATTCTTAAAATATTTTCAGAGCCAAGAGAGGAAAACTGTAGCGGAACACTTCCGTATGTGTATCATTTGACTGACACCAGCAGTCAAGCTACAACCATAGATTCAGCAGAGTTATGCATTGATGTTTATTTCTCATGTAAATTCTTTTGTGCTAAAGATGCATTTTGAATTCAAATTATTTTAAAAACCTAGTCCAGTGGTATCCTTAACAATACAATGAATTTTAGATTGAAATAAATTGTGTACACCAAGTTTCATATAGAATTACAAAATTATGCAAAAATAAAAGATTATAGTTCCAGATTTTTATAAAATTTAAATTTGTGTACAACTCCTTCAATCAGCTAGTTTGGTAATTATTTATTAATTTTATTGAATATTTGAGCAATAACTCTAAAAGAATGTTTATACAACAATTTTAATAACATTAAATTATAAAAATTAAATAATTAATATAATAACCTTGGTCTCCAATATTGGGACAACCTCGAAGTTGAAGTGTTTCGATAAGTCCTTGTTTTGCAAAAGATGATAAACCTTCATCAGTTATCTGAGAAAAAATTTATATTTAAGTATGTATGTAAACATATACTCTAAAAATTTTAAATAAAGAAAATGCAATAAAAATCAAAATGTCAAATAAAAGGAAAGAAACAAACTATTTAACAATTAGAAAAAAATTTAAAGTAATATATTTGCACATTTTTAAATACTAGATAAACAATTTGTTACATTTTAGTTAATTTTCTTTATCTAACAAGAAATGTCAAAATATTTTTAATTAGATTTAGTTTGAAAAATAAATGTCAATAGTATAGTATAAAAATAATTGAACACATAATAAATAATAATATAATGCATTTATATAATACTTTCTTATTAATATCAGATAAAAATTTAATAAAAAAATTTTTTCCCTGCATTTTAAAATTACTTGCCTTTGATAAAATGTTTGAAATTAATTTAAGAATTTTAATTTATTTAAATATTAAAATTGTGTGCATACATTTAATCATAAATAAATTAAATCTTAGCTTGATTCAATTTATTCATGGCAAAAGTCCATAGCTTTTAAATTAAAAAGCAAATCTTTAAACATTTTTAAGCACTTATTAAATTTAAAGAAATTTTTTTGGTTAAAGAATATTGTAATACCATTGAAAAAGTCAATAAGGACATTTTAAGATACTTTTGTTTCATTTTTTATAAAGAATTAAGTAATACATACCCTATCCAAATAACTCATATATAATGTTTTTAATCCATAACTTGAAGATAAAGATGTCAAAGAATAATCACTTATTTCAGAGCAACCAGACACATCTAAATACCTGTATTAAAATACATATTTGAGTAAAGTGAAAAAGAACAAGCGGGAATGAGGGAGAGTGTCAACAATATAGAAAAATTAAATTATATCAATGATATTTACCTTAATTTTTTGCAGCCCCGACTTATGGCATAGATACATTCATCATCAACATGTTGGTTATGTGACAAAGATAAATTTTCCTGCAAATATATATATGCAAAATATTATATAATTTTGATTTCCTCTTCTAGCAATTAAACAAATTATACTGAATATCAACATGTAGATAGCTGAAAATTCCTAAATTAACTGATTTTAATACAAGATACTCAAATTTTTACCTATGAGACTTCACACATTACATACGCATTTTAAAGTGTACTTTCTCTATAAAAACTGATAAAATTCGATTCTTAACTAGATACAGGAAAATTTTCTGGTGTATACCTAAGAAAATATTTTGCAGTTTGATTAGTTTTGCTGAAAAAGGAGGAGCAGCCTCAACTATATATATGTACAAATCAAGAAATATTGAAAAGATGAAGCAGATCCAAGCTCAATTCTTTTTAAGTCAAATGATAGGCTGCATTTAGTAATTCCCGTTTTTAGCCTTCAATTTTACATAAGAGCTTAGAATGATTTTCTCTTATTGCAATTTTCTTATGAAAAATTGCTTAAAATAAAAATATTCAATAGAAAGATAAATAAATTTCAATAACATGGAGTTTCATCATTATTTTTTATGTGTCAAGCTTTAATATCTGCCATAAATTAGTATATTTTCAGACACAGAAACAAAAAAATTCCATTTAACTTTGCTGTCCTTGTAATTGTATCAAGGGTACTTGTTATATTGTAACAAGGACTTTTCTATAAAGTTAACTTTTCCAGTCTTATGTTCGTTTTTTAATTAATTTATAAATTGTAATAACATAGATTTAATTTCTATAACTTTTATGAGAAACATTCTACATTCTCCAATTTTTTTAAAATTATACACTAATTCTTGCACGTATCCTTTTTTTTTTTTAGAAAATATACAAAAAATGATGTGGTAATAATAAAATAAGCATGAAATAAAAACATTTGGCTAAAATTAACAAACAATCAACAGAATGTCTAAATAATTGGGAGGTAAGGACTGAATACCTTAATATTCCTTCTAATATTTCAGAGTAAATATAAAATATTTGTATATGCATTATAAATTAATGAAATACAATGGCTGCAGAGTAGTTAACAATAAATCAACTCAAGATTTTTTAATATTGAAAAGCAAGAGAACAATTAATAAAACTAAAATACATCAAAATTTTTTGCTATTTTAAACCAATAACATTTTTGTTACAAATTTGGTCTTAAGATTTTTCTGTGTTTTACTGTATTTTTCTCTTAATCAAAAACATATTACATATTTAATTAATATGAATAAATAAATAAAGACATTTTGCAATATTTTCAAAAGAAAGAAATTTAATATACATAAACAGAAATGAATAAATTAATTTATACTTACAAGATTAGATAATCTGCCAATGTGATGCAATCCACTTGAGGTTACTGTTATATTAACAGAAAGATTTATCAAAATATAAATCAAAAAGTTAATAAACATAAATTTATGCAGTGGAAGGATAAATAATTTAATCCTTAATACATTATCCATTAATTCCCCTAATAGAATTTTAAAGTATAAAAATATAAGTTTTGTTTAATATCCCATTATATCTAATGATTGGTATAAAAAAACTCTCTAAGGCACTAAGATATATTTTCACAAAAGTTGCACAATATAGTGACAATAGAAATCCAATAATATTAATATTTTTTGTAACACAGATTTAAAAAAAACTAATAAATAAATGGAATAACATTATTTTACACACTGTTCTTAAAAGTGAACATTTATTATAAATTTTAACTAAAAAAATAAAATTAAAAATTAAGTAATTTAATCAAAATTAAGTAACCTCTTTTAAATAACTGACAAAAAGTTTAAAAACAAATTATCAAGGTTATATATATATATATATATATATATATATATATATATATATATATATATATATATATATATATATATATATATATATATTACATTCGATGTGTTTAAGTTGAATTGCACAACATAAGCACTTTTTTTATTTTAATTTTAAAAATAGTTTTTTGAAGTATTAAAAGATGTGCGTAAAAACATGTATGTTGTATGTGTCAAATTGATTACTAGTATATGACATACATTACATATTTTTTTACTGAATAAATATTATAATATTTATAAATACTGAACAATTTAAAAGTTTATATAAAATAAAGAAAGATTCAAATGTAGTACAATGAATTACAAAAAATAAAACAACTAGTAATTTATTACAATATCTGATCAATATTTTTCTATGAACATAATAATATATTAAAGTTTTCCCATTCAATTAAATCTTTTACAGAAATCAAAAATACTATACTGCCTTTTGAAAGAATGTTGATTTGTCTCCACCCAATTAAAGTCTTTATAATTTTTTTTTCTTATTAAATTATTTAGGCTATTAAATTTTTTTATTTAACTGATTTTGAAATCATGACAAAATAAAAAATGATTTGCATCACAGTATGTCTAAAAAATTAATTTCAAAAGAATTTTTTTTGTGGAAAATCTTAAGTAGTCAAATTGATCTAAATTTAGAATACATAAAAAAAAACATTAAGATAAAAACATTGAGAAAATACATTTTCAAACCAGTTCCCAAATTCAAAATCTTTATTCCTCTTAATGATTTGTTTGAGTTATAGCAATTTTAAGGTCAAAATTTTACAAGATGTTTGATATGAAATTTCAAAAGCCATTTTGTAAAAATTGCAAACTTTTGAATACATTCTTAAAAGTAAAAAAATCAGATGTAAAGTCATTAAAAATTTTAAACAAAATTTAATAACTATAAATAAAATGGATGAGCCTGATAGTCACTACACATTTTCTTAGACTTTCAAATTAAAATAAATATATTGGCAATGAAAATTCCTTTTTAATATTCAACCTACTTATCTGATTATTTTACCTTCTTACACTTTACTGAAAACTATCCTGAGTCAATAAAAATAAGTTAAACATTAAAATATTTGGTAAATTAAGAGATGCCATTTAATTTCAATTATCTTTTGGTTGCAGTAATTTAATTTTTACAAAAAGTTATCAATAACTGACAAAGGTATAGCTTATTTTATGGACAAGATCATAAAGACAATGCTATTTTAATGGTGAGTTAAAAACAAATAAGTATTAATTGCAGTAACTATAAAGATTTACTGAACTTCTAATGAAGAAGACTCCCAGAATGCAGTGAAGCATAATTTGGGAATCATTTTCAAAAAATGTTAGATTATTATCTTACACATAGAAAATGAAATTTAAAGTGTGAAATTACAAATAATTTTATAAGAAAATAATTATGATTTATCAAGTAAATTTAAAAACTGTGATACAAAACATAGATGTTATATGCCATTTATTTCTATATCGATATATTTCTTCTAATATTCATTGTAAATATTTTTTAGTTATGAAATTCACCAACTATTAAATTGTTAATGTATAAAAAGATCATCATATGGATGTTTTTTAGAATAAGATTCTAAATGAATGTAGAACAGTTTTGTTGAAAATGAGAAACATTTCATGCTCAAATCATTAAGGGCAAAATCACAATTAAAATCAATTTTAATTTTGTTAAAGCAAAAAAGCAGTATACATGTATTTTAAGGCTTTTGTTACTATACAATACTTCAAAGATACTTAACAATCCAATGAGAGTGAATAATGAAACAATATCAAGAATTTTAAGTCAAAAAAGATAGACACAAAATATTTGAAAAGCTATGAAAGGTAATGATGATAAGGATTTTATAATAGGACCCAAAAAATAAAGTTCAAGACTTAATAAAATATGGGAAGATTTTACACTAATAATTAAATATTTTCATGACTATTAAATAAAAATAAATTATTAAATAAAAAAGTGTAAGAGTTTATGTAAATACATCTCTTGTACTAATTTTCAAAGATATTTAAAAATACTTCCACATGAAATATTTTCATGATTATAAAATAAAAATTAATTAAATAAAAATTCTTAAGAATGCATATAATCTTTTGTATAAATTTTAATTCTTTAAATTTATTTTTCATACTTGTTAATTTAGAAAAATGTATTTAAAATACTGAATGATTATAAAACATTAACTCTAAATATTGTATAAACAAGACCAAATATGCCAAAAAAACATTAACTTTTAATTTATAATAAAAATTATGTAAATTTTGCTTACAATCAGGAAAAATTCCTCCAACATACAATATTTTTAAACTTTTCAGGCTCTAAAAAATTATAAGAAATTTTCTTTTGTTATAAAAACATATTTGTAAAAAACATCAAGTAAATTTATATGTAAAAAACATCATATAATGGAATTAATAATGCCACAATGTAAATTAATATGTATTTACATAACATACAATAATTATGATTTACAATTATGATTTTTAAGAATTATTAAGGTGTATTACATTAATGTTTTATACACATCATATTCTGAAAAATAAGTTATTAATATTTTATGGAAAGTCTGTAAAGTAGATTACCTGACATAACAGTTCAAGAGCTCGGTCAGATAGTAAAAAACAATCATTCAGGTACAATGATGTCAAATTACGACATCTAGTTGCTAACTTGGTGAAACCAATGGGACTAAACTAGATAACATAATAAACATAAATTAAAAACCAATTGCAACATTATCAATTAAAGTAATTTCTAACAATTAATATTTTTAATAAAAAAGATAATTTTCTTCAGATCAAATCTTAATTAATTTAAACTATAAGTACTTTTTAACAAATAAAACATCAATATAAAACTAAAACAATTTAATGCAAGGATTCATTTACTCATAAACAGATTAACGGAAATAATTTTAAATTGAAATCAAATAAAATTTTTAAAAATATGTAAATAAAAGATAATTAATAGGCAATAATTGTATGTGCATATATATAACATACAGTTTAGATAAATAGATAACATGTTTTAAAATATCAAGAAATGCAAAAACAGATAAAGGAAACTTAAATAATTAAGTTTCATAAAATGCACGAGAAGCACTGTGTAATTCAACAGAATGGGATATGAAAGTGTTTCATGGATTTGTATTGGTATTCCTAGCACATGTTTTAAGCTAACTGCATACCTACACAAATGTGTGGTTTGCTAAATATATTTGGTGTTGTACAAGACTGGATTGGCTACTCAAAGAATATAGAAGCAGTTTCTAAGAAAAAAATCGGCTATTTTTGAAAGATATTCAATAATCTTCATTGGTAATTGTGTACCTGTTGATCATTTCCAGCTTCATGGTAAAATATTGGCATTAAAAGAAATTAGGTTTCTCTCAAATAATGCAGCAATATTATGCACAATTGAAAATATTTTTTGACAATCTTGAGAGCTGTTAGATTTGCATTTTTGAGATATAGAGAGTTTTATATGAAAAGAAAATGCACTTATATCATTTTCATTAGGTGTGAACACTGATTTTCAATGATTATCCTTTACTTGCTGATATTTGCAGCAGGCTTTAACCTAATCATTCTTTTCTTGCAGATGTTCCATACTCTGAGAAACTATCTTCTCCTGGTCAGCATGTTTAAAACTTATAATTCTTACTTCTGGATCATGATAATGTATATGTCTTCAAAGGAATGCTTTTTGATAATGTATGAATAGGCATTATGCACAATAACTTAGATTTTACATTTCACTTAGTCATTTAACTGGCAACATGTACAGAATTTTCCTAGAAGTCATATCTGAACTTCTGCTTAATGTTCCTATAGCTTCTCACATAAAAATATAATATTAATATGATGGAGCTCTAATTATTTTCAGATAGAAAGTCGGGAATCATCTGAATGTTGTCTACAAACATGAACTGAATAGGATGAGCTAAGTTGCTTCATGTGCACCATTGATCATTTGAACATTGTGCTTCATTGATGAGATGCTTTCATTTCTTATCTACAGATCAGATAAAGAGATATGATTGCTGAATTGTTTGTTGCCACTGAAATTAAATGAGTGATGCTTCTTGTTTTTATTAGTGCTTTTTAATACATCCATGGATGCTATGATTCTACTATCCAGCTGCAACTCACTTTTGAGGAGATAAGGCAAACTATTTAATAACAAACCTTCTATGGCCTAGTGGTAGGACAGTGTTTATCAAAACATAAGGTCTCAGGTTTGATCCTGGCCATGTTTGAATAGGAGTTAAATGTTGTGCAACTGCTTTCTACATGTACATCTGTTGGGGTGAGTGCTTAGGAGTTCTTTAGGCTTTCTCCATTGCAACAATATAATACAGCCCATTATCTATGAAAAGAACTTCCAGAAGACAATTTTAGTATCCAATTTAAATATTGGATACTAAAATGCTTCATAACATAATGAACAGTTGTTGGATGCTACATGCTTTTATGTGTAGTGAACAGTTTAACGACTTTCAGCCATTAGACAGTGCACACAATATAAAATTATTTGATAAAGGGGGCATAAGTGATAGGACAACACTATTTAGAGCAAATGGTTTTGTATTTCATCCTAGCCAAAGATGATTAACAGGGTTTGGATTTGGGGTTTCTCCCTTCTTGTATGTATCCCAGGGTAAGCACTAGGGAATTTTCCATGCTTCCTCCCATAAGATACAAGAAAAAACCCCACTATCTACTAAAAGTTCTCCTAGAAAACAAAAATGTAATGGATATTTATATACCTTAGGCCATTAGGCTTCCAATTTTAGTGTAAAAAAACACTATTTTATAAATAAATCGCTATTTTCCTATGTCTTATCTTTTATTTTACATACTATTAATTCTACCATGAATTAACACTTAAATTTTGGATTTTGGCATATGCTTTCTTACAAGAAATCAGCTTATTAAGTAGCTTCTAGATGCCTTCATCTTTTTTACATATAGTTTTAAAGTATGCTAACACAGGTTTAAAATTTCATATGTAAAAAAATTGTGATAGTTATATTTAATGCCAACAATTTAATGATAAGATAATAAAATAACTTGGAGATAAAACGTTAAAATTAAGTTTTGGAATTAGTGCAAAATATTTAAATATTATCTCTCTTCAGAAAATAAAAGAAATATTTTACCTTTGAACATTTGTTTAGAATACAAATAGATAGACTAGAACCAGCCATATGGAAACACTAGAAATGAAAACATAAAATAAAAATTTTTAATACTACTACACAGAAAGAAAGAAATATAAAATATGAGAATTGATAAAAAAGGCAATTTTATCTGCCTTTTTAACCAAATAAAGCATACAATAGTTTTTTTTTTAAACTTACAATTAATTTATAATTCAATTTTCATACTAATTCTAATGGATACAGAATAAATAAACAATAAACTAATTAATCCACAAAAATAATGATTAGACTTAATAAGCAAATGCAACAAAAAAGTAAATTGACAAGTGTGATAAATGCTGACAAAAATGACATATATATATATATATATATATATATATATATATATATATATATATATATATATATATATATATATATATATATATATATAAACAAACATTTTCTGACCAAAAGATTTGCAAAAATTTTGAGTATTGTGATTTCAAATACTTTATATTATAGCTATGCTTTAAGATAAAATACTAGAATGTCAATTTTATTCAATTTATTATTTTTTTAATCCTACACCCAGCCTTGGCCAATCGGTTATGCAATGTATTGCTGACCAGTAAAAATGCAAAGAATTGAAGGGGGAAATATTTCCAATGTCTATATCTTTCAGAGCAGAACACTCCCAACGATGACATCCATCCATAGAGCCACAGTCACACAAGGGGAAAGAGGCAAAGGAAGCCAGCCCAATTCTATGTAGATGTTGTTGAAGACAGTCATGGCCTGTCAATAACAGGAAGCAGGCAACACCATTTCTCCAGGGCAAACCTGGAGGAACTCTATTTTTATGCTGTAACAGAACTCTTACCAGCAGCCAAATTAGCATAGTGTAGCTCCCAAGATGTCTTGAGCCATGATGCTACTAAAGACTTGTAGTTACGAATTGGGATAAGAGAATGATACTGGAGCAAACCTAAGGCAAATTTTGCCAAAGATTCAGCCTTCTCATTACCTAGGATCTCAACATGACTTGGGATCCACTGAAGTAGAATTTTATTACCATTTTCAATAAGATTTCTTAGGGTACTTTTACACCTAACTTCTTCAGATGAGGTAGAAACACCTGTATTTATCAAGGCCTAGATTGCAGCATGTGAGTCAATGAGAAAAACAATTTTGCCACGTCTAAAGTTTATCAAGGTCTCCACAGCAAAAATCACGACCGAGATCTCACCATTAAAATTATCTTGAAAGGTCTCCACAGGTTTACTGAGTTGAAAAAGTTGACAGGAAACATCAGCACCAGCAATCTTCACAGGACACTGCTGACAGGATCAGCAGATCCATCAGTATATACATGGAACAAATCAGGCTGAGGATACCTGTCATAGATGGTTGCCAAGGCAAGGACTCTCAGTTCAGAAGAAGTGCCCTTACTGCAAGGAAAGTCAAGTTCAAGATTTATCTCAGCAGCTTTAAGGTAACCAGTTGCAAAACTGTCAATAAAGGGTTGATCATCAATAACAGGCAAGTCTCAAGAGAATCACCAATTTCCTCAATATAATCAAAAAAGGTAGATTGAGATTTAAGTCTTCTTAAAATAGGTCTGCAATTACTCCAATAATGACTATTACTTCCAATCAGTTTTTCACTAAGAATCAGAGCCAGTTTGTTACGATGATCAGACAAAGGCTCAATGCCAGTTTAGAGTTCCATGGAAGCAATAGGTGTAGATTTAGCTGCACTGGTCATTAACCGAAGTGCACAATTCTGAACAATGTCTAGTTTTGATAAAATACTATTGGAACCGGTAATCAATAATTTTAAAAATCAGAATTATTGATTACTAGCTCTAATAACTCCCAATTTACGAGAATATATATATTATAAAATATGAAAAAACATATGACAGTAAAAAACACCACCATTCATATTTAAAATCAAAATATACAAGATCAATTTTATATTTCGTTTACATTAATTGAAAATATAGCTAAATGAAAAATGTGAATAACAATGGTTTCTTGTAATAGCATAGTTTTTAATTAACAGGGTAGTAATACAAACAATATAAAAACATACCATATCATGCTCCTGAGCAGAAGTAAAAAATTGAGCAGTAAAGCTAAATCAATAATGTAAACAGAAACTTTTTAATTCATTTTTAAAAATTTAGTTTTTATTTTCTATAAAACTGACAGCACATTAATACAAACAAAATATGATTTTCCTTCTTAATTTCCAATTCAGAATTAATGATTTGAATGAACATACTATTTCTTTCTTTTTTCAATCTTTAGATTCCATTTGAATCCATTCAAGTAATATTTTTAAAAAGAACATAACTGTTTTTTTATTCTTTGAAAAAACAAACTATAAAACGCTGTATTGTCTCTAGTCTCTCATTATGAACAATCTGTAGCTTTGAATTTAGTAATCGTTTTCTTCACAACTATAATTGTTATAAGACATTTGAACACCCCTCTTATGTAACTAAAAAAATAATAGATTCTGGAATATGATAAATAGTGCTTCAAGAATATTGCTTTGTATCAATTTGTATATATATTATTCCGTATATTATGTGCATATATTATAAAATATTATGGTTAACTGATTTTGGATTATCTTGTATATAATCTGTATATACAGTTGAATACACCCAATATTCTTACAGTAAATATATATAGATGTTTTCTTTTTTGGGTATATCAATATATCCAGATATTTAAAATAGAAAATTATCTGTTTTTGTACTATTCCAGGAGGTACTTTATAAAATAAATACAACAGTATTTTATATAGAAGTAACAAAAATCAGTTTGATAATTAGGAACTGAATATGAAATTCTATTCTTCAAATACATGAAGCAAGAATAAAATAATTGAATGTAAGAAAGAATTTACTTAATAATGTAGAGGGAAAATGGCCTGCTAAAATAACAGTAAATATAATGGAAATTTAATTTTTAATATTGAAATTCAATTTCCTTATTACATTGGAAAAATCCCAAAACTACAAAAAAACTGAATGAAAACACATAAAAGTATTTTTTTACCTGCCCTGTTATTCGATTACTACCAGTCAAATCTATACATTCTAACTTTTTACATAAATGTAAAAGCCACCAAATCCTAAAATTAGGAGAAAAAATAACTAGTAATTTATAAAATTTAAGATTAAATAAAAGAGAACTAATAGATAAAAGTATATACAAACCCTTTCTCTCCAACTTCAAAACAGCGTTGTAAAAGAACTTGCTGAAATTAAAAATGTAAATTATTTAAAATTTTATGCTTAATACAGTAAAAAATTCATTTTTATAGGAGATTTACATAGGTGAAAAAATGAAAAATATTCCTAAATTCAAACCTTTAATTTTGGACATTTTATGGCCAATTGTTGTAGAGAAACATTTGTGACCTTCACACCTGATAAATTAATATGTTCCAGGTTTGGACAACATTGAGCTGCCAACAAAAATACAAACAGGAAATGTATACATCATGTCTTGTTAAGGAAAATATTGTAGAAATAACTTAATTATAAAATTAAAATACACAACACATTAAATATTCCTCTTACAAATACTTATCATATTTGATTTATCAATTGAATGTTATTTATGATGTAATCAATATCGTTTCTATGATATTTATTACCTTATGAATTTAGATTTAAAGTACATAAAATTATTTCTAAAATAATTGCTAAATAACTATGTTGATAGATTCATATAAGGAAACATAATACCTTTATTTATAAGATCATAATGATAGTGATTTAATTCGAATTATAAATAAAAGAATGTATATATAACTCAAAAAACATTAAAATGAAATTGCCCAACAAATACACTTTTTAATCTCACATTTTCCATTATTTTATTAGTGATTAATTCCAAAGATAAACTAAGACATACATACAGAATAAAAGAGTTTTAAAAACTCAAAGTTTACCAAAACCCAATTTTATTTGAATTGCTTTTACAATTTTTACAAAGTTGAAAAGTACTAAATATTGAAATGTACATTATTATCAAAAGCCTATTTAGCCCAGAAAATTTCCATTAAGTTTATATCACAATTTGAACATTCTAACATTCTATGACAATCATTTAATTGGATAAAATCTTTTCAAATGTAAATTTTGAAAAATGAAAGTACAATACACCAATAGTTTTTATTATCCAGTGGGCTTTCAGAAAATGCAAGGCATTTTTTTTATCGTGTTTATCCTAAAAAATCCTGCCTATAATTAGTAGAAACATTAAAATCCTTTAGTTTTCTTTTTTTCAATTCCATTTAGCAAATAAATTCATGTAATTCTTTGAAAAAATAAAACTGATTTTTAAATTTTTTTTAAAAATTTATTTTATTTTTTTTTATAAAAAATCAAAAAGCATTCTATGATTCTACCAGCAAACAGTTTAATTATATTTCAGAAGAATTTTTATACTGATAAAACTTAAAAACCAGTACTTTGATGCAAGAAGCTTGAGCAAAACTTAAATAATATGTAAAGAAAAATACTTCATATCATAAAAAATAAATAAAAATAGAAAATGAATTTCTACTTTACAGTAAAAATATTTTGCCTTTAATCAAATTTGCATCTTAAAATAGTCAGATAAAAAATTTATTCATTCATAAGAAAAAAACATAAATACCTATTATTTCTACTGCTTTATAATCTAGTGTGTGAGAAGCTGTGGATAAATCTAGTTTTCTTAAACTACCAGCACATTTTTTCAACAAAGATAACAAAATACTATTGGTGAGAGCTAGAATATAAAGAATTGTGTCAAAGAATTATTAAAATGAAAATATTTTAGTTCCATATTTGCATACATATATTATTAGTATTTTTTTCATTATTTAAATGGATTTTTTATATATTATACATTAAATGTTAAGCATTTTTAATTCACAAAACATTATATATTTAACAATCATATAGTAACATAATGCTAAATTACTCAATTAAAATTAAACATGACACATAAATATCAAAACATAACATCTTTTCTTAATCAAGCATATATATATATATATATATATATATATATATTACCCATATAATATATATAATTATATATATATATATATATATATATATATATATATATATAATTCTTAAAATTAGAATTCATTGATTAACTGCAATTAAATTGTCAAAAACTATGAAAATATGATACTGTATTAAAAATGGAAAAAAATATATTGGACACAAAATTTATATTTAATTAGATTGTACATTATTTAATAATTGTGTGGTATTAGATAATAAATACATTGTTATTGAAGAAAAGAATTAAAACATTTATTGGGTAATATAATTTATAAAATACGTACGTCTTCCTTCCCATATACAAAATATTTTTTCCAGATTAAGGCTTGTTTGGGATTTCCACAATTCCAGAGATAACCTTCTCCACTTTTTACACACTGAAAATTTAAAAAAAAATACCAATTAAAAAATATAAGAAATTAAAGATTTAATATTTAAATACTAAGATATAGATCATGAATAATTTGCAATAATTATCTTAAGATTCAAATTATTTTATAGTTAACTCTCACAATTATTTTAAAAATATATGTTGCAAGTTATCTTTCATAACTTATTTTAGTAATTTTTTTACAAATATATTTTATTCAATTTTAAAAGGTAGTAAGTATAAATATGGTTAATAATCCTAACTTAGTAGTAATCAACTTCTAAAAACTATTTTAAAAGTCTCAAAAATCAATGACAGATGTGATTTTCATAGACTTTAAGAATTAACTAATAACTTGGAAAAATTACTAGAAGCTATATAACATTATATTACAAGAAAGCTAAGTAATTTAACAAAGGTCCCTTTTCAGTTTTAAAATCATATAGTAAAGATAAATATAAAATATTAAAAATATGTGTATGTATATGACTCATTTATAATTTCATACATATTTACAATTCAAATATTATAATAATAGATATCCTGCTAAACAATTCCTTAAAAGGAAGTATTTATTAAAGAAATTATTAAAATAGTATTAAATTCAAAGGCAAATTTTTAGTTTAATTATTAATGTTCTACATTTAATTTTATTTTTTAATCTTAGCTTTTAAAATAGATTGGCAAAATTTATAAACTTTAAACAGCTAGATTTTAGTTTAAATCTCATACAAAATTATGACATCTTTTCTCTAGTTATAGAGACATATTAACTGCAAATTATTTTATGAATGTTGCAGCCAGTAGTGTTATTTGAGTAGTAAATTAATTAGACAATTATGTTTTTGAGTAACATTCATTTTATATAATATGTAAAATATTAATTACATATTTAAACAAAAAACCCAACTAAAAATTTCTACTTTTAATAGCAGTATTATTTTTAAATAAATGTTTAAAACATGAACTACAATAAATCATGATTGAATTTTTATTTAGTTACCAACTCATATTTACAAATGAAATATTAAATTTTAACAGTAAAAGAATCAAGAAAGTTAAAGAGTTATGCACCACAAAAACAAATACCAATTCATCCTATCTGTTAAGAGATGATTCAACATAAAAGAAATTAAATATAATTAACTATTCTACATCTAACACCAATTTTTCGATTTTTGCACAACTACTATAGTCTAGCTACTGCATGCAACTTCTTTTCAAATGTTTTCCAAAATAATAACCAACTTTTTTTCAAATGTATTTTTTTCTTTTTGTTTGTTTAGGAAAAAATGTTGTTCACAATATATTCATAGCATCATCCAACAGTGTCAATGCATCTGTATTTGCAAGGGTATAACACATAAAATGCTATATTAGAAGATAAATTTTTTTTAAAAGATTTTACATTCACTACCAATCAATAATAAAACTTGACTCCTATATTGTAAAATTATTAAAATATAAAGATTTTTTTTTATAAAAACATAGAATTTATGAAAAGAATTTCACTGTCATAAAACTAAAATTCCTCAAATAAACTATTCCTCATAATAATTTTTTTAATTCTCTTATGCTAAAAAATAGTTGTAATTACTTAATGTAAGAGAAATTAAGATAATAAGAGCATCCCCTGTACTTCTCCATTAAAACAGTAACTAAAAATTTTTCTAATCACAAATTTTCAAATTTATAGCACAATTATTTACACATTTCATTATATTACGAAACTTTTTCTCATATTATTGATAAACATTTTATTTTTTATAATAAATTTTTAAGCATTACATGTTTTTAACATAGAATTACATAAAGTATCACTAACTAATTGAAAATTATTAAAATGCTTTGAATATTCAAAATATAACATGTTAATTTATTGAAATCAGTTGCATTTCATTAGCTGGTAAACAATCTATTCCTTGCCATTAATAATTAAATATAATATGAATTAATACAATTATTTTTATTTTCACATTTCATGAACCCAACAATTTCAAGATATTTTTAAGACTTGAATGTAGTGAAATTCCTTTTTTAAAAATTACTTTCAGATTTTTTTGAACTTTAATGTAGGAAAACTCATTTTAAATAAAATGCATTGTATTATTTATTTGTACAGTTTATTTCCCTGATAATCATTTTTTTACCTTAAAAATCATAATTTCAGTAAGTTTTGAATTAGATTAATATTTTTTATAAAGTTATTTCTTCTCTTATCATATAATCAAACACAGTTTACTAATAAATGAATACTAAGCACTTAATTATAAAATTTTATTTCATAATTTACATATCAAAATTTGAACTTATTAAAATAATAAAGGGAAAAGCAAAACAAAAACGGACATAGTAGCAGCAAGAAAATTTATAATAAGATGCGTATTCAACAATTTAAAGTATCATAAAATATTACTTTTCTAATTATAAAATTTAAAATATTTGAGTTTTATTATGAAATGCACAATTTTACCATTTTTAACACTTGCAGAGGGCAAAGTAATAATTAATTAATTCATCATTCACATTATCTTAAATACAAATGTAACAAGAACAGAATTTACTCATGCACAGGTGATTTCCAATAGATGTGAAGTAAATAAAGAAATATAACACACAAAATACATACTAATATATCTAAATATACTTACTCTCTTTTAATATTAGACATTATTAATTTTATAAAATATAATATTAATTATATTTTAGTAATTCTATTTTAGCTACTTTTGTGCTGAATGTATTATTAAGAATAAATGTCTTTATATATTCATGTACTTTTCAGTTCTATATCTAATCTTGCATTTTATATTGAAATATATTTATATATAGAGATTATAGTTAACCTCCTTCAAGTCTTGTTCTATTCCTGATGTCCAAGTAAGAAAATACCAATAGTAAAATATCATCTGACATTTCATTGATATTCTGTAAACTGGTACTTTTTGACAACTTGGGCAGTGTTTCACCTTCTCCTTCTTCTTCATAGTTTGGAGTCGCAACATATTCAGAGTTCTAAAGAATTCAAATCATTAATAAGACATATACTTAGTAAAAGAAATAAAAGAAAATTTTCTGAGATCAAGAAAAGGATTTAGTACAAAATATTCACTAGTAAAACTACTTTAAGAAATAAAATGTGTAGAGTTTGGCAAGCTTAACCCAATTACGTAACCTCATTTTTAAATAAGAATGAAACAAGAAAGTAAGAAAAATAAAACATAGCTAGAAAAATTACTATGTAAACAGAAATTTAAAATATCACTAAGGATAAAAGAAATCACATATGCATGTAACCAAGCATTTTTATAAAGAAAATTCGATAAGATTTTCAATGTTATTTTCTGAATATTCCATTCATTTAGCCTAGATAATAATTAAGCCATTTTAAATATATAACAACACTACAGTTAAATTTCACTTCATCACAAATTTCAAATATATGATTGAAGAAAAGGCATAATAATTTAGCAAATTTTAATTATAAATATTTAAAAATGTATAATTATAAAAATTATTTTTCACATTATATAAGTACTTAATATATAAATAAGTAAGTTTAATAATCTTACATTCTTATGTAATTTTACAAATATATTATATAAATCTTTTAGACTGCAAAAATTTGCTCCAGAATTTTCTTCTGGTGTTAATCTAATGATAGCATAATTAAATATTATGCAATAATGGAACAAATAATTAAAATAATATTAAGAACATCCCAAACTATTTGCGACATCACAAACCACTTGTCACAGATGCTAATGTCAAACATTGTATAGTGGAGAAAAAAATTCTGAGCAGAATCTAATAAAAATATTATTTTAAAATTAATTTCCAAGATTGATACTTCAACTTATTTTAATTCAAAAATAAATTTTATAACTAGTGACAAAGAAATTTAATGGGGTAAAATATTGTCCACTCTTCTCACATATTGTCAAATTTATATTCTATGAAAAATTCAGTATTTAATAAAATAATGAAGCTGCACATCTATAAATGGAATAAGATTTAAAAAGGAAATGCTAAGAAATAAATATGAATAAACTTTATAATTTTGATTTTGAAGAAATTCACAAGAGTATAAAACATTATTTAAAATTGCAATAAAAATGAATATTCTGAGCATTAGCAATAATTCAAATATAAAAAATATTTTTTATCAGATATAAGTTTATGAGTATTATGATTACATTTATAAGCATGTTTCCAAAATTGCCCTCCCCTATGTTAAAATAGTAAAAAGATTATAATTCATTAATAGGATATGTAAATAAAATCTATTCTTTTACACATAATTTTTGTATCCTCTTTTTTTTTTAATTTATCAAATATTTTAGATTTATTTAAATTTAAAAATAAAAAAGATGCAATCTTACAACATAACAAACCTGTTGAAATAAAATTTCTCTAGCTTCTTTTTTATACTTTTCAGATTTTTTTTGTTCAGCAGGAAACACTCGTAGAACTCTAGATTAAAATGAATATTTTTTTTAAGTTTAAAAATATTTAAATAAAAAAAAGTTAATCAAAATACATATTAAAAAAAAATGACAGATATTCACCTGCCATGCATTTCTAAATCTTCAAGAGGTGCATTTTTAGCTTTTTCTGCTTCCTGAGGATTTGAAAATATTACAAAACCATACCTATGGTATAGAAATTTTAATTAAAAATTTTAGAAATAAACTACAAGGAAAATAATATATATGCAAAAGGTTATAAAAATAATGGAAACACCTGAGAATAAATAATGTTTTTGAATGCGTTTTAGAAGCATAAAAATATAATAGCTACCAGTTTTCTGTATAAATAGAAAGTATGCATATAGGAAGTATGTGGTAGCTTTATGGAAGCTCTGTAAGTCTTGGATATTTTCAAAAGCATAAAACATTGGATCTTCTAAATTTTCAAAGAGGCCAAATTATAGAAGCTTGTCTAGCAGGAGCAAGTGTGATCTAAACATCCCAATTTATTGACATTTTCATAGATATGGTGTCTAAAGTCAACTCAGCATATACACAGCAAGATAATCTCAGCAAAACAAAACAGTAGACAAAAAGAGAAATTCAGTATATGCAATGTAAGTGGAGTGTAAATTCTAAAAAGCCTCAAAAGTGATCACAGAACTCAATCAGCAACTGAATTCTTCAGTGTAAATGATTACAGTCAGAAGACATTTTCATGAACAGAACATTTAGTACAGAGAAAAAATTCCCACACTACAATTAGTACTTGCCATAGAATGCCAAGCATTTTCCAGTGGTGTCCTATTCACAAAACTTTGTTGAATAACAAATGGAAGTAATATGGTCTGATAAATCATCTTTTACACTTTTTCCAACAGGATGGGTTCATCTTTTGTAGAAACTAGCACAAGCATAAGATTATTTTTATCGCCTTCCAATATGAAAAATGGAAATGGATCTGTCATGAGGGATTGCCCTAATGACAGTTCCAAGACTCCAAGTATTGACCAAGTTTCAAGACTTTCTATAGGACTAATTGTTTAATTGACCTTGCCCATCTTATGATATAAACTTCATTTTCTGCATGAGATAGAATTTTACAGGATAATGTAACTATCCATGAAGACTTGGCCAATCATAGTTTAATGAACATGAGAATAAATTTAAAAATCTACCTAGGCCTAGTCACCTAACCTCGATATATTAAACTGTAATGGTCCATTTTCGAATGTTCAGTAAGAAATTGGTATCTTCCACCAGAATTTACCCAAAACTTCCTCAATATCTCAAGGAAGAATGGTACACACTATTCCTCTAAGCACTATTCAGCACTTGTATGAATCTAAGCTATACTAGAGGGAGTCCTACACCATAGTATAATAACAGATTCTTAATAAATCTAATGTCCTAGGTGTGTTCCAGTTTTTGATAAACATCTTTAAATACATTATATGTCAAGTACTTGCACACGATTTATTGGCTTCAATTGTAATTTTGTTTCCTAATAATTTAAGAAAATGTATTTTGTCAATGCAAAAATTTTATCTAGAGCTGAGATTAATGTATAGCAATTTGAACACATACAACTAGTTTGTTTATTGTTCTAGAAGTCATTTTTAAAATCCATTGCAAACAAATTCACACCAGACTGCTGGTATATGGTGGTTAATTGTGGACTCCCAATATCTGATACATCTGCTAAACACAAAAGAATTGTGTGACAAAGGAAATCACTCCAAGTATTGACCAAAGTAAGTTCATTTACAACTTTAATTTTCAACAATTACAGTTCTATTTCTCTTCCTCATACAATTGGAGTTATGATACTTGAGTAAATGTTTCTTAACTGATGACTTCAAGTTGAGATTTTTGAAGCTTAATTTATAATAGCACACATACAATCAATATAAAATTAATTAAAAATACATTGATATTTTTTGTATAATTCTTAAATGATGATAAATACATAGGATAAAATGAAAATAAAATGAATCTGGTTGAATGCAGATATAAGTATAGTTCCATTTTATCAATGAAAAATTTCTATTATTAAGTAAAATTAGTTATATATGACTACATTTGCATTAAATTTCAAAGCCAAGATATATTATATTTTCCAACAACTTGAAATTTCACACATATTATAAACTGTATAAATGATTCAAAGAATATTTGGTGTTACCATAAGATTATTTTAGATCTCATTTCCAGAGTTTAAAAATGTAACTCTTTTTTTATTTTGCTCATATATATTGTTAGTTATCACACTGTATTATTTACAGTGCAATATTTTACAATAATAAATTTTCCTTTCTGTAAATTAACTCATGAATATCAGTGTATGCTTTGGTACCAATTATTATTAAAACTGGCAAGCAATACAAGCCTAATCAAAATACACAAACAAGCTAGTTTAATTAGACTTGGTATAATTTGATTTGCTTGTTTGCTATTCAATAGTCACTTTTTGTACATGAGGGGTTAATTAATGACTGGCATATACAGTTTAAAATGGATTCTGTACTTTTACAAATATTCAATTCCAAGGTGGAATTCAAACACACAAAATTAAACTACATTTGAAATCATCCTCATTATTGTTGAGGGATATGATACATAAAATTGTACCATCCAGTTATCCAGATTTACTTGCCAGGTTGTTGTTGCATGATATGTAACAACTGGACAAATAAAATTCATGCTCTCTTTGATAACTTTTTATACAATATACTTAAGTTTTTGTCATTCATTTTACATAAAACCAATCCTTAAGATTACTTGCATGAGTAGAATTTTCGATATATATGTGTGTGTGTACGCACACGAATCAAATGCTATTGAAAGTGCTACATTAGTTTAATTTGAGTTATTTTCAATCTGATTACTGTTTAAAAAAAGCTAATATAGTAGATCTAAATTCATATGAAAATCTAATAAACAGTAAGTTTTTCATATTACAAATAAAAATTTTGAAAATAAATATTAAAAATATATATATTATATTTTTAATGTTTGATATCTTATTTAAATTGTTTCATTAAAATTAAAAATGTGCAAAGAAAAACTTTATATATATAAGGTTTAATATTAAAATATAAAATTTGAGCTTAAAGTGAGCATTACCCTCTTGAGGTTCTTTTGATATGGTCTTGAACTATGAGACAATCTGTAACTTTTCCAAATTTGCTAAAAAATTCCTTCAATTCTTTTTTTGACACCTAAAAAAGCAATCCTTAAATATATAACACTAAATGGTTATAAAAAAATGGAACTGATATAATAATGGATATACAATCCATCTTTTTAGAAATCAAACAGTTTTTTTTAGAAATTAGTTTAGTTTTCAAATTGAGAAGCATTTTGATAAAACTAATAAAATTTTTTAATAAAATCAATACTAATTAATAAAATATTACACAAATATTAAGCCAAGCTGTTTTCCTCAGGAATTTGCTAAGCAATATTATGAATATAGAACAGATTGTAAGCAATATGGCATATTAGGATGTATAATGTAACTCTTAGAATTACTGAACTGAAAATGTCAACAAAACACTCAAAGTGGAATATCATCAAAATTTCAGTCTAAAAATTTAAACAGGTTAAAAGAAAATTCATAAATCTCTTTAAAAAAGTTTGATTGCACCACAAAAAATTTCAAAACAAATTGGTTTTCATCAGAAATAAACTAAGTATACTTTACATATTTTCCAAGAGTCATTCCCATCAATCCACAAACAATATTAAACTAAAACACATACTTCATTACTCATAACAATTCTAAAATTACATAAAATATTTATAATTTAAAAAAGATGTATTTTTAGATTCTTTAAAAATAAATTAATCATAATATAAATTTATTAATTTTTGAAATACATTTATAAAAAATTTAATTTTTTACATTTTTTAAATCTTACCAAAGATAACATGTTAAATTTTTTAACTGATATGAATTAATTCTGTTTCAACTTACCCAGGTAACAGATTTTGATTTTGTACTATCTGCATTAAGCAAATGATCAATTTGATTTTCTTCAATTTGACTTCAAAAATCAAATACCATAAATTTTTTTATAATAAATTTTAAAATTTTTAAGGAAACAAAAAGTTAGATAATACATTAAAACTAATCTTTCATTTTTTAATACAATGGCAAGCATTAGATTAAAAGATAGCCATATTTAAGATTTTACTGTGAGAGAGACATACTCGGATTGGAATGTTTCCCACAAAAATCCTTCGCCTGATTTTGTTGGCAGGAGTTTCTTGCTCCTGTTCCAACCTCTCCAGGCGACTTTGCAGGCTTGGTCTAGCAGGTGAAAAGGCTAAAGGAGCCTCTTCATCTATTTCATCATCAGGGGAGGACAGCTGAAGCCCAGAATTAAGGACATTGAATCCTATGTCTGGTTCGGAAACCCTGGACTCAAACAGTCTGCACTTCCTTGGTGACGGAGTCCGGCATAGCCTCTCACGCAGGGCTTGCTCTGAAAACCGTCCATTTTCTCTGATTGGTGTAGAAACTGGAGTAGCTGGTAAACTTGAGCGATAAAATGCACCAGGTGGATTTCCAGGAAGGCACACAGCATTAAATCCCATAAACGATTCTGTGTGCAATTTGTAAAGATAACTAAATCGAAAGCCTAGCATCTTTAAATGTCTATTTTATCTTCATTATTCTGTAAAAGAAGCAGAATTGAAATAAAAACATTCAGTTGAGAAAATTTTCTTGCCTTAATATTTAAAATATATCCTTTTCACAAAAAATTATTGGAAATATATAAAAAATCTGTAATTTAATTATGAGACATTAAAATATTTATTATCCTTCACTTAAAAATTGTCCTATGAAAATATATAGCAAATTCTGGATTAATTTTTTGTTTTTAAAAGTAAAAATACCATTAGAAAGCAAGAACTTTTGAGAAATTAATGTGTATAATTAAAGAAACATTTTATACAGTTATATTTCTATAATCAACAAACTCTCACAACACTAGCTTAACAAAAGAGATATCTACATTAAAATGATACTTTTTTTATATTTTCAAATATATATTAAAGGCACATTAAAAACATATAATGTATAGTATTAGTTTAATATATATATTTAAACTGCTATTATTGAGTTATAAAAAATCATTTCTGAGTAAGAAATATTGAAAAAGTAATTTTCCTATTATGATTATTTGATATAAATCTCTAAGTCAAACATATGATTTATTTATTAATAATGCATAAGTTTGTTACTGCTAACATTTGAAAGCTACAAATTACATGAAGTGAAATTTAAATGCACACTAAAATATCAAAAGAAAAAAATGATAAAATATTGTATAATTGATAAAATATCGTAATTAAAATGAGATTTTAAGAAAAACAAAAATTCAGTGATAATAATATATTTGATTTTATTTTGTAATGTTTATATTTCATTTTATTTTCAGTGGAGAGACAATTAAAGAGTTTGATTCATAACATAAATCACTTAAATCTATAAAGTAATTTTTTTTAAAAAATATAATTTAATATATAGTGTATTGACAGTTAATAATTATAACTAATTACATAAATTTTTACGGTAATTATTTGAACTATTAACGAGATCTTATCAAAAAAATATTTTAGAGATTTGCACAATATTTTAAAAACTTATTATTAAAAACTAAATAATAAATCCAGAACAAATTAATTTGAACTATATTCATTGGAAAAAAATATTAAGTAAAAAAAATCATCAATAGTTTTACCTTATGAGCTATCTGAACAAAAAATTTGTGTGAGTCATTACAAACTTTTCCACTCCTAAAAATTATAAAAACATAACAGTAATATTTTGATATTATATTCAAATAAAAAATATTTGTTTACAAATGTATAATTTTAAATCTAAATGATATAAAATTTGAAAATTGCTTGGGTTTAACGCAGATTGGACTATTTACATTTGAAACAAGCTTTTTATAGTTCTCACAAATATTAACAAAGTTTCTGAAGATAACAATGCTTTATTTTCAATTAAATTTTTAAATTCTTCAATAAGATAGTGCACTATAGCTAAAACATATTTATATATAAGATTGCCAAAACAGAATCTTAGCTATAAGTATACTATAGTTAAAATTCTATTTTGACAATCTTTGACAAGTATGCTGCTTAGCCATTCGTGATTTAGAATAACAAAAAGTATACAATATGCATTGTAAATTTCTCTGCTTAATATTTTGAAAGAAATATTGCTATTAATTCTTTAATTTTATCATTTTTTCAAATCAAATGAAATTGAAAAGAAAACTAACCAATTTTATAATTAATTTGATTCAAATTAATTAATGAAAACTTTTTAAATAACTCAAGACTTTTTATATATAAAAGAAATGAGAAGTAAATACTCTCTGTTCCATGCATAGAAAATCTGCTTTCATTTATTTGTACATTAATGTGTGCCCAAATCATATTTAAGATAAATTCCTATCACCTATTCCTTTATTTCTGATATGATAATCATATCAAATATTAAAATTAATAGATATGCAATATTTTACAAGTTTTCCTCTATTCTTTTTTTTAACTTTATTTTAAAGTAATAAAACTAAATAATGATAAATTTTAGAAAAAAAATAATTTTTTTAAGTTTTCATCCTTTAGTAGACATGAAAAAATTCCTAGTGAGAATTTTAATCCTTTCTAAAGATCCATGAATTCAGACAATGATGGAATTCAGCGTGGTTTCTTAACTGAGCAATTTTGATGGTTCTAGTGGAGTATATTCATGAAATTATGTAAATTAAGCTAATTCTGTTAGTTCCTTAACATTTAAAACAAGACTAAAACAAAGATTCTTATACTTATGCAAAGACTGACATCTCCACTAATTTCATAGTTTCACTTGATACGTCAAGTCCAACCAAAACATGTTAACATAAATTTTTATTTTAGCATGAATTCCTTTTGAGGGAAAACAATCAAAACTTTATTAATTTTTATTTTACCAATAAAAATAGCCAGAAAAAGAAAAAAAATTTTTTTCTTTATTATTTCTGCAGAAATTTAATTTTTATTTTTAATAGTTTAATTTTAAAAATATTTAAATTCTGTTAAAATTATAATCAATTTTTTCTATTTCTTTTGATCTGATCTTTTATTAAACTTCCAAATTACAATTATCAAGGTATTTCAAATTGAAGAATACCTAATTTTTTAATTATTTAAAAAACTTGTGAAAAATGAATAGATTTTGATATTTGTTAATAAATAAAATGAAAATAAGAATCAATATCAATATTCAAAAAACTAACAGCTTTTAGTAAGTGTACAAATAAAGCACTGATAATTCAATATTATCTTTCAAAATTTTATAATAAAAACACCTTTTTACTTATCAAAGATAAATTTTTTTTTTTACTTTCATAATTTTTCAAGACCACATATAAATGTTATTGCTCATTAACATTTAATAAATCTTTACTTAAATATGGATACTCATTTCAGATAAAGAAAATAGATATTGTTCTATATTAATAACAAAAATATAAGTCTGAAACTTAAACATATACAAGTATACTTAGCTTTTATAAACATAGGTTTATGAAGATTATCATATAATTGTTAGACATAAATGAAAAATAAATCATTTAATTAATAAACATTATCATTGTAAATAGAAATGCAACAAAATTTACATATATACTTTAATTATTCTATCAAATTAAATTCTTACATAAGCATACTGAAGTAATAAACGAAATACACAACAAAATTTGAGTGATCAAAAAAGTATAAAATAATTCCTGAATATTTTCAGCCCAGATTTTACAAAAATACTATTTTATGTAATTTTCACTTTACTCTATGTCATTAACTTTAATAGAAAGCGAATTTAAAAACGAATGCAAAACAATGTAAAATTGAAAACGAAAACAATTATACAATCTTTATCATATTTAGGATTCATTGAAATAAAAGACTAATACATAAATAAATATATGCAAAATTGTAAAATAGATATACTGAAATAATAAAAAGTATGGTAGAAAATGTTAAGATCATAAATATTTGTTTGTACTTTTCAAGGAATATATAATTAATGTACCTAAATTTTTGTTATTCTCAGCTTAAATGAATAATCAGTAGAAAATAATTAATAAAATTAATTATAGAAAAATGTCTAAAAATTCAGCTAAATCATTTTTAATAGCAGAATAACACACAAGAATAAATTTATCATTTTATTTTACTGTGTATAGCAGAACTCTATAGCAGAACTTTTTTCGGAATCAACATCAATAATCAATGTTTACGGATATTTAGTTGTTTCTTCCTTATTCTCAATGTGAAAATATAATTATTGGTGAGGCTTATACGCTAAATTTAGAAGTTATAAAATGTAATCAATAAAAATTTTATATGATATATAAATATAAAAATAGTTAAAACTGAAGTGCGGTATATAGTTTTTATATTTTAAATTATTAAGAGCATTTGTGAGAGTTATGTTGGAATCATTAATTAGATACTTGCGTATGAGGTCATCATACTATCATGCACGAAATTATCAGCTAATTTTCTCTCTAGATAATCGTTTTCTCCTTTTGGAAATTGTGAGTAAATATAAGTTATGTTCATCTTGTTAAATGTACACATTAAACCTAGATGAAAGAGTATTAATCGTTTGTATACTGAAAGTAAGAGAAAATGAAATAGCACGTGAATATATAGACTTGTAGTAAAAAATATTTCTCTTTATGTATTCAGTTTTCGAGAGTATCAAAAGGTCTGCTGGAACAAATAGAAAACAGATAGACTCCGTATTAACTCGCACATAAATACGATTTCAACTAATGTTCTGCTGTTTCCGGATGGTTTTTATCCCTCCATTTTCCTCTACAGTGCATTCTCTCAACATTTTGGGTATGAGTACTCCTTTCAGTATCAATAAAATTGCATTAATGACTTACCGTCGCATGGATATTTTCTTAATACATGACTGCCTTCCTTTTGTATTTCGTTATAAGCTTTCCAGCGATTGGAATAGATAGTACTGCAATCGTTCCATCTGTTATGTCTTCAGCAATTTTCTGAAGAAGAGTTGAACCAGATCGATCAGCAGACAGTTTCGGTTTTGCATAAAATTGGCAACGATGGAATTAATACGTAAATACGAAATTTATTTTCTATATTAAGAAGTTTAGTAATATAATTTAATTAAAAAATAAGTAAAATTATATTAAGTTAATGAAAAAAATCTTGAAATCGAAAATCAGATATTAGAGCTTCAACATTAGGTTGTAAAACGAAGTAATAATCATTAATCTCAAAAATATTTCATAATATAAAAATGTATTTTCATAAAATTTTCCCTTCCATTCGAATATTTAAATAAACTATATTATTAGGTAATTTGGAACTATACTATTTAAAATAAGACAATTCGATAAGTGAAACCAGAAAAACGTTTTTTTTTTTTTTTTTTTTTTTTTTTTTTAAGTCTGATAAAATGTTATATCGTAAATCCAATCTAATTAAAAACTTGAATATTCATTAAATGATTAATAATAAAAGTTGCCTTTGATAACACGTAAATTTAACTCCGTAAGCATTTTTCCATTTCTGATATAATAGAGGTTACAACTTTTAATCTTTTTTTTTTCTTTTTTCTTTTTTTTTTCTTTTTTCTTTTTTTTTTTTTTATCGAAAAAGGAAGTTTAGGGGACTTGAAAATAACAAAGAGATGCCAAGAAACAAAGATTTAAGCCAAGAAAATAAGAAGTTATCAACTATTTATTATATGAAGAATATTCTTGAGAAAAATGAAATTAGTAAGCCCAGAAAGATGCGTCTGATTGAAATTAAATTTCATAGAAATAACATAGATAAAAAAAATTTAAAAATATGCTACAAATGTTACGCAAACATCAAATTAAAAATTACAATTTACATTCAAATTAGAGCGTCATCGTGCATGCTACAAAAGGATTCAGCGAATTGAATATATGTTTAATTTCTAGAAGAAAGAAGGCTTACAAATTTTAAATTGGCTTCTCTTCTTCGAATCATCATAAAAAAACATGGGGACATTTTATTTTACGACAGTTGACATATTCGAGAAACTAAGAAAGATTGCATTAGAGAGAAAAACTAAAGAAATAAATATATGAAAAGTCAAGAAATCTTAAAAACAGTTTCAGAAAATATGAGTTGTGTATGAATAATAAGAAATATCAGTTATTAACAGCCTGGTTGTATCTGTTTAATGTGTTACGATGTAAGTAAATGGGTTGTTCTACTTATCAACAGCATTTCAGTTACCAGTCACGAATAAAAACGTAAGATGAGGATGCATCTCAGTGAGGAAAGTGCTTCTTAGTGAGTGTGAACCGAGGGGAAATATTATTTTAAGTTGTATCCAAGATTATGAACTGATAGAAGAGAAATGATGTTAATTAATAAGAAAGGTGGAATCTTAAGGATTAATAAACCTTAATGATTAACGATACCATACATCTGTATTCATCTGTTTTTTTTTTTTTTTAATTAAATTGTATTTATTATTAAGCATGATAAGTTACCATATTTTTGCATTTCCTTTTGCGCAAATTTATCATCATTGTAGTCGAAGTCAAAGTGCCAAAAGATGTTCATTAATGCCAAAGACCGCACAAAGAATTTGAAGAATCACAAATTAATTCTACGAAAATTATAAAAATGGTTCATGTAAAGAAAGATGGAAAACAAAACTCATTATTTCTGTGACCATGACTTTCTTAACTGCCCCTAACGGCCTTTAGTGAACTCGATAGATCTTTGATTAAGCCGGGATTTGAACTTATCAAATTATGGTAATCATAATGACGCCCAAACGAACATCCGCGGCCGTATAGTATCCTTGTAATAAATATATATTCTCATGTCGGTAGGTATGCAAATTCACTATGTGTCAATTTATATAAAAATTTTCCTGTAAGCGTAATCAGGGCATATGTTTAAACATACAAATTTTAAGTAAAATATAATTGCTTATATATGGCATGGCATTCTAGTTAAAATCATAGAATAATAGTTGAGTAATTTTCGTGTCCATTTGTATATATCTGGGGAATATACATGAGAACTCATATTAATTAATGATTCTATTTTGAAATAATTCTAGTTTCACTTTTTTTTTCAAATGTTAAGGAAGAAAACTTACGGAACTGTACTAAGTGGATTATTAAATTAATTCTTTTTATGAATGAGACAAAATGGTAATCAGAGCCACAGCCATTAAATATTTAAATTTCGCTAAACACAAAGTGCGGTAACAAATAAATCACACAGAAGATGCTCGTTTATACGAACTTCTAATTTACGAGCACTAACAATTTTATGAACTATTGATTGGTCTCTAATAAGGTTTCATCGAACGCAATGATACTTTTAATTTCCCTTTACGAAATAAACTTTAAAAGAATATTTTTTAGTAACTCGTTTTCATGTATTTCCATTTCCGTTTTATTTTTCTGTCTGATGATTTATTTCATTTCTTCCTCTTATGATTGAGAAATTTAGATCAAGATTATTTTTGGAAAATCTTTGAATTATGAATAATTTACTACAATTTTAATTAATCAATGCAATGAATAAGAATAGTTTCGATTCTAAAATCAAAATTAAAGGAACATGTTTTTTTATAAATCTTTATGAGAGATTTATGTCTTTCGACTTTGAGTTCCTTATAAGCTCTACCCTCAAGTATCATTTACACTGAATACTACCAAGTAATGCGTATGCATCATTTCCTACCTAATCTAGCTCCCAATTTTTCATACATTTGATCAATACCTTTGAGTATCTTTGAGTATGAGAATAATCAATACCTTTGAGTGAAAATATCGTATTGTACTTTTAATCTTATATTATGTCTTGGAATTTTCTTATAAAATGAACATTCTAGGCTCTTGTGAATGTATGCTTAGAATAATGTTGCTCAAAAAAAAAAAAATGTGTTCAAATCATTTTGAGCAGAGTGCGTTATTAAATAAACCACTTTAACTGAAAAAAGATAAAAATTTTATCCTGCGATTTGAGTAAAAATAAATTATTTGTCCATGAGTTTCTGCAAATAAATCTATTTTTCTCCGAAATTTCACTTCAGGACTTCCTGAGTTTAGAGTCTAATATCATTTGTTCATAAGATTCATTAGATATTAAGTGACTGAGAGCATAATAAATGAGAGTTAAAATGATCTTTCAAATATAAAATATGAAGAAAACGATTTAGTGTTACGATCACCGGTAAAACAGATAGATTAATAGTTGACAAGATTAAGGCATTTTTTGAGAAAAACAACAATGAAATGCTTTTTTACACCGACAAAATGTGTTTTACAAATGTTGTTTTGTAATAATAAAGTAAGAGATTACTTAAACTTATTTTTTCTCTTGCTGAGGAAAATTGACAGTAAGAACTGTTTTTATTAATTAGATTTTTTTTGCATATGTTTTTTCTATATAATACATACTAAATAATATAGAAAATGTATTGATTAGGATAATGGTCATATATTCTTTGAACTGGGAAAAGATAGGATGATATCATAAATAGCATGCAGTTATCTTGTTGAAAGAATATTAACGAATAATATTCATTCAACAAGATAACTATTACAAGATTAAGAGTTATCTTGTTGAAAAAGAAAGAATTGATGCGGAGGATATGTTCTTTGTGATATTTGATTGTTTCTGTTCATCTTCCTATTGATGTTGTTAAGAAATGAGAGATGTAGAATTTATATAGGGTCGCTGTTCGCCTCACCATTGTAGATTCAACTGTATTTGCTACATCGGCAAGAGAAAATGCAACAATTGCCGATGGTGTTGATAATTCATAGTAACTGTCACTGTCAGTGTCTCAGGGTTAGATACGGGGAAGCATACTGGTATGACAATAACAACTCTTAATGCTAAGTTTTTGATTCAGAATATACATTGTAGATGTACAACCCAGCAAAACCAAGAGAACAATGTCTGTTCACCCATTATTTTTAAGTTATTCTGTTAAAACATTATTCTTAATTCTTCACTCTTAATGCTAGAGGCTGTGGTGGCTTAGTTGGTTGAGGCGTTGCTCTCATTATCGCAAGGTAGTAATTTCGAATCCAGGCTGAACCAATGATCTGTCGTGTTCGTTAATGGTGGCTGGAGCATGTTAAAACTGGGCGGGTCGCAAAGTTCTCTAAGTAAAATGCGACCTTTGAGGTGAGTACTGGAGGTCTTCTGCTTGGTCTCTGCTTCAAAATCATGAAGACTCCACTCGGTTGCTTCTGTCTAACTGGTAGAGCCCAGCTTAGGGTTAGATACGGGAAAGCATACTGGTGTAACAATAACAACTCTTAATGCTAGGTTTTTGATTCAGAATATTCACTGTAGATGTACAACCCAGCAAAACCAAGAGAACAATGTCTGTTCGCCCATTATTTTTAAGTTATTCTGTTAAAACATTATTTAACTTATTCATATAATCTGCTCTTATAATGATAACTGATCTTGTCTACCCGTGATTTGTTAAAGTACACTAAATCGACGGTTAATTCTAATTACAAATTGGTTGTATCAGACTTTGAAACTATTTATTGTGCAAAACTAGTGAGGTGCATTTAATCATAAGTTAAATATTCATCATGTTACAAAGATTTATATATCGAATATATGAATTGAAAAAAAAGTGGATTTAATTTTATATGCCACTGATTATATACTGTTGTTCATCAAAAATGCTGTACTAAGAAGGGATATTTCAAACACCAAGGAATTTACATTCTAAGTATATTGCAATGAAATACGAAAGTGATTAAAATTTTAACATAGTCTCAAGTCATGGATTACAAAAGCGCCATTTAGAAACAGTGTATAAAATGAGAAAAAAATGATATTTTGAAGAAATTGATTTTTTTGGGGGGGAAGGGGAGGATACTTTGCTTGTTACCTTGTAAAGCAAAGTAAATGTCTTTCCAAGATTTTTTTCAAATTGATCAACGAGGAATTGTTGCTTATACTTTGCTTTGTTGCTTTCTATACTACCCTTCCTAGAAATTGCCAACTTTATCAGATGTAATCTAGCTAAGTTTGTACGAATATGAAATAGGTGTATGAAATCCTCTTGCGTCAGAGGAATAATTGCCACTCCCGGAGTGACTTTATCCGAATGGTCATACAATTACACTTGAAGATTATAATTAGGGGTAGTTGGCAGAGTGCTTTATCTTTGTATTTTATATAAATTCATCAAAGAAATATTGTTTTTAACACAATAATCAGTATCCACTTAAACTATTTGACAAGACTTCAACACAGTGAAATGAGGTTAAAAATAATCTTAAATAATTTACTAAGACTATTTTTAACCCTAAACGACAATTTATGTTTGCAGTTAAGATAGAAATTAGCTTCCTTAAAGAAGGAAATTGTATTTTTAGACAAATCTCGTGATTACATGCAACATTGCCAGAATAAAGTTTTGAGATACCAAATTGAGAGGCTACAGCATTACTATCTTTTGCTTAGTTATACTAAGTTGGGTTTTCTGTCATTCCTCACTTTATTCTCTTTCATGGGGGTACTGGAATTCACTTCCACATATTCTAATACGAATTAATAGTATATTGACTAATCATAACCATATTTTTGAAATTTTGTCGCTGCTTTTTTATGTTTTTCTTCTTTTTAATGAGCTTGGACGGTACTGGGCACTTCTGCTCGATAGCACTTTGTCTCATAGCCTCAAGATCATTAATTCTTAGTTCCAATAAAGTGGGTCACCCACTTTATTTATAAAGTCAGACAAACCCTTTATGGAACAAAGATGTAATGCTTTAGTACTAATGATTTTTTATATTATATTCAATTCTTGTCTGCGGCAACACTTCAACAGGACGAGGCACAGCCACATGTTGTACAAAACGGCAAAGATTTCTTCTTAAGATCACTAAATTGTGTTACTGATTCTTCAGGTTTATCGTTATTGAAAACACCTGGTCAATGATTGGAGATCATCTAGCCTAGAATATAGCACTCGTGATAAGATTAAATCAACTTTGACCACATGTGGAAGAAACATGAGATGACTTTCTCCAAAAACACGTCAGAACGACATTAATTCAATACCACTACGAGTAACAATAGTTATTATTATCTGTGGAAGAGTTATTCAGAGCCTGATTTTGTAATCTTCTTCAATAAACTATATTATGTGTATTCTTTGAAATAAATTTTGTTTTGATTTTTTTTTTAACTTTCTTTATGTTGCATTTTCAATGGTCAATAATCCATTTTGAGTAATATTTTTTAAAATAAATATATTTGAAAACCTGTCATTAATTTATGCTAATTCTGTATTTTGATTCAACATAATTAATGGTTAACTGTAAGGAAAGTAATGTCATCGAAATTAGTGGTGAAATTAGGTTAAATAGTGGTGAAATAATATTGCATGCATTGAGAGATAAACTTTCAATTGTAAGTATTGAATGAAGTATGTAGAAAATGTCACTGAGGTATAGTAGAATTATTACAAGCAATTGTTTCTTTGTGACTCAGTTATAGCTTTGAGCAGAGGCAGTGTCATGGCCAAGGAGTGTTTATCGAGGTGTGATTATGCTAGTATAAAGCTATGTATGCGATTCAGCTAAAAATATTTTGTGCGTATAATAATCATTAAATGTTAAACGAGTCTTCAAACGCTGATATAACTTAAATTTCATATTTATAAAGTTGGATATAACTTTGGGTCACCTTATATTTTAAAAATTGGAGGTAGAACATATTAAAAGCAACATGAAGAAAAAATTAAATTTTGCCAATTAATCTCAAAAAGTTTCTAAGAGAAAGTGTGAATTTTATTTGAAACTTCTCTTCTTTGGATATTAATTATTTGGTAGGGTATTTTTGAAGATAAAAAGTTTAAGGTTGATATTCCCTGTTCCATTTTTTTTCCATATGTTTCAGATCTCATACGATCCATACGATATCAGATCTCATACGATATCACAGATGATCCAGTAATTTCATCTATTTTTTTCAAGGATAATTAGACATCGCCAATTTGTTTTGGAAATTTTAACGAACAATTATAAGAACTTTTATCAGAACATAATATAAAAACTTACACATATGCGCGCGCCCATACACACAAATTGCATTTTTCCTCACTTTTAATTAAATTTTAATTTTAAACTGTCTATTTCTTAAAAAGCACAAATATGAATTTCAACTGCCACAATTTTTTTAAAAACAAGTGTATATTAGTATTCACTTCTCATATTGCATGCTTGAATATATATTCCTTCCGTTGAAATCGTTATTCGTTTTAATTATAACAATATATACTGTATACAAAACCTTGAGCAATTTTTTTATAAAACCAAACTTTTATTTTTACAGTTTTTTAAAGTAATTCACGAATAATAAGTTGATCCCGGCTCTTAATATTCAGACTTTATTTTAAGAAAAATATAGGTTTGTTTCATCACTACAAACATCAACATTACAATTTGCCTCAAAACAGGTTAAGTTTTCTGCTCAAATGTGCACGCAACCTTCCATTTTGTAGAGTACAACAAAAGCGCTTTTTTACAGACATTTTTATTAAAAAAGGGATGTGATTGAAATTTAATTTATTTTTTTCGTGAAAAAGTAACTTTAATCACTAATTTCTGGAGTGATATTAAATTCACTTTATTCCGAGAGAGGTTCAATTCTCTATTTCTTGAGAAGTAATTAGAAAAGATATTTATTGTTCATCAAAAATGCAATGCTTTCCAACACTAACATGCATCTCCCAACTCCTTCAAACTGAATTTAATTCATTTACTTTGTTAAAAATATTTGAACATATGACTCTAATGACTCATTTTCCTTGGCTACAAAAGTCACGAGTTGCACAGCTGTAGAAAGTGACAGTTTTGACTTATTTTTGAATCAACTCTATACTGAATATTCAACAGGAGACTCTAACCAAAAGTCACTCACAAACTCTAATAAGAATTCACCTAAAATTCATCTTAAGCTGAGTGTTTCAAAAAATCAAACTGATATTTTCTACCATAAGAACAAATTTCAAAACATTTACAAAATTAAAAAATTGAATTTTTTTTTAAATCACGATTTATTTAAATTGTTGATTTTTCATTGAAATTAACGTAGAATGTCATTGACTCAGGGAATTTTTGCGTTTCCGCTTCTTGACAAGCTACTTGATTTACGGACGAGCAGAAATTCAACAATTAACATTTAAGCAATTGTGCGACGCGTTGTTGCTCATCAGTAGATGGAAGGGGGCGTAACCGTGTTCCGACCCTTCATTCATGGTAAATTCACAATTGAGCCATCCTGCCTTGAAAGGAAAACACCTCCGCAACAACAACTTACGATCTAAGACCTCCCTCAACCCGAATCCACAACATCATTCAGTGTGGGTTTCTTGCTTTTAGAACTTTGATCTCTCAATCCTATAATCATGCTTTAGGATTTTTTGAGTACATATATCTATTTTTGTGATTATATATATATATATATATATATATATATATATATATATATATATATATATATTTCAGTAAAGTTCAAAGTTCTTCATCTTGCAATTCGATAGAAATATACGAATTCTCTGCTTAAATGGATGGGATTAATCTTTATTCGAAGGAAAAGTAATTCTAAAACAGGTAAATGAACTTGTAAATAATTTTTGTTGCCATTCCACGACGGAGTTAAGAAAAATTTCAAAATTTTCTACACAGAAATAAACTAGAATTGATTGCAATAAATCGAAATTAATTGTAATAAACTAAAGTTGATTACAATATAATTTTAAATAGAATGATGAAAGAAATACTGAATTCAGTTATATATATATAATATATGCATGAACATTTTTTATTATGTTTTATATTAAATTTTTTTACGAAAAAAAGTTTTATGTTTTTATTGTTTTTTTCACATTTTTCACAGTCACATTTTTGTTTGCTTTAGGTAAAAGTCTCGCTCATTCCATCTTTTGATTTAAAATATTAGATGCAAAATTCGAAACAAATACGTAAAATTAAATAAATTTAAATTTTAAGTTTATTATACTCTACTCTAGCACACAATCAACACATTTCACATTAAGTTATAAAATTGGTTTTAATCATTTTAGAAATATTTTTTTATTCTAGAAACATGGAATTAATAGAAAAATTAGGAATGAATAAAACACATACAATTAAGAGATTCCTAGGAAAAATGTATTATATACAGGAAAAAAAATTACTTTCTTTTTTTTTTACTGAAATAATATTTTAAAAAAAGGGAAAATGAGCTTATTTTCTTAAGATAAATATTATTCACTTTTATGAAGATCAAAAAACACAGCTTGTTATTAATTCATATTAAATTGCATTTATTTGCTATTATTAGTATCAATGAAAGCAATTTTATGCAAAAATAATTCAATGTTTCAATTTTGATAATTCCAAGCCATTCAAATAATGCCATTTCAAGTGGTTTACTAAAAATTTCACACTTTAAGTAAAATTTATATTAAAATAAAGCTCATAGTAAAAACATTTTTTTTTTTTATCTTTTTCTTACTTAATAAAGCGTTGAACTCTTTTTATTTTAACCTGATACTGACATCCTAAGCGGGTATATCAGTTTCTTAAAAAGTTTGCTGCTATATCGATTGCTTACATTCTCTCCTAGAGGTTCAATACTTCAATTAAAAGATTTCTGTACAGAACATTAAACAACCCAAGGGAATAAACTCTATTTAACTCCTTAACAAACATATTTTGCCAATAACAAGTAATGAGAAGCAAGAATAATTTTTTGACAGTTTTAATATCGAAACTTGTCATTACACTAAACTGGCATTTATGCCACTGAATAAGTAATGAAATACTCCCAAGTGATCTTGATTTTTCTCAAACTGTAGTTAAAGTAATTTATTTGAAGAACAACATATTTTTCTAAAAGAAATATTACAACTATCAACGTTTCTTCAATATTTTTTCGACTACATTGCTTTCCAAAAATTGAGGAAAAGTCACAAAAATAAGGATTCATCAAACAATTAAATAAATGGTGCTTAGCTAGTACTGTCGATAAATTTCAATAAACTATTATTAAAATGTATACATAATTAAGTATAACATAGTAAGAAAAAAAAATCCAGACAAAAATGGTGTTGGAATTAGCGTGGATATAAAATAAACTAACTAGATTAGTTACTTTGATTTAGCCAAAATATTTTTAATATGGAGCATGATATTTTAAAACCAATACTACGCATTTAGCTAAGAGTGATGTTATATGTGGAGTTGCAATTGAGAAAAAAGTGAGAGCCATAGTTATTGTAAAACAGTTGTAAGATTTCAAGTTTGATTCTAAGTAATTAGATATTTTCTTAAAGCATCCCAAACATGCTCGATAGAATTCAGACCTAATGATTGAACTGGCCTTTTCATTATGTGAATTGTTTGCTGCTTATGATAAATATCTATTTCACGAGCTCTGTTTATCATCTTGTTACAAGAATTAGTACGCATTGTCATCCTGTAGCAAAAAATCATCACCACTGTTGTTCTTGTATAAGAGTACGTATAAGCATAAATAATATCATCTTTATAAGTGTGATCATTCATTCATGGTTCTGCATGGAATAACATGGAAGTGTGCGTTCATCCAAAGAGAAATTACCCTAATCGCAAAAATAGATTAATCCATAGGAATATTTCACGAATGCATGATTGTTGATATGTTGTTCTAGGCTTTTTCTAAATAAAATAAGACCTACTACTACTTTAGAGGTTAAATCGGGACTTTCTTATAAAGAGAACTACTGAATCTACAGGACGATGCCCACTGTGATAGAAGAAGTCAGCCATCTAATGGATGTGTCGACTCCTTCTATCACATTTCAGATGTTCCTTCTGGTGCCATGACGTGAACTGTAAGCATGTGACATATCACCTTCATGGAGCTTTTTTTTATGTACAACTCTAGTCTATCAAAGATCAAGGGAATGCAGTGACGAAGGATCCGAGTTGTTTCTGTGAATCATAGAAGAACAAATATTTAGCCATCTAACCGTTTCTTTCTTACATTGTCCTGTCTCTAATCTTCCAATAGTTCTTTCTCACATATCTTTGGGTAAATGATATCGGGAAGTCATTGTTACGAATAAGCTATCTCAAATTTCTTTTCGCAGTATAGCGACAGAAAAGGATAAATGAGTATTTATTTGAAGGGTAGAAGCAAAGAAAGTGTGATAAGCATTTTTTGCCTCTATGCAATATTTAAATTGAAAATTATTTTGAAGGAAAAATCTAACTTAGCTCACAATTTTTTAATTTATTCAAGCGCATGATAGTTGCAATTACCTGTTGCTCAGTGGTTTCAAACATTGAAAATCGGTTTGGTTTTCTGCTTACATATCGGTCTTCAGAAGGAAAAAGCAGATTGGAGAGTCAGAAAACATGTAAGTTTCTACATATTTTTGTCAGAAATAATTATCTATTGTGATGAAATTATTTCCACGATATTTTATAATTCTTTAAGGCTCTTATCAGAATACAATTTGTGAAAGTTTCATTTGGATTAACTAGTTTATTATTATATTAGTATTACTTTCCATCACTTCAGATAAATGTCAAAAATTGAAAGGGTGGATTTTCTAGTGCTGCCATCTATCTGAGGAGTTCAGAGCAAAGTCGTATTTTCCCCTTCGTGGTGCTCTGGTTAAACAAAAGATCCTACTGACTTAAATTTGCACAGTCAACGGCATAACGAGATTGACTTGTCCAAGTGTCATAAGTAACAACAGTTTATTATGCCCTATTATAAAATTATATTATTCCTAAAATAATATAAATTTGGTAAAAAAGAAATCATTAAGCACAGTGAAATTGTATCCAGAAAGTGAATATGGACTATTTATTGAAACATACCATTGTATCAATTGTGGTTGCTGTTAAAATATTTAGTAGCTTCTCGCAATGTCAAAATGTATCCTTAATTTGCGAAAAAAAAAAGCAATTTTTTGATGCTAAATTTGTAATGAATAGTACATAAATTTTCCACTTTCAATGTTTGCAGCGATTCTTGAATTTGATTAGAAACATGTATTTTGGCATGACTTGCTGAAGAATGATCTCGACACATTATTTATACACAAATGACGCCCTATGATTTGTTTCTCTTATCAAAAAACATTTTTTAAAAACTCTTACAAATTCACACCTATCTCTAAGCACTTAACTGTTTTTGTAAATAACTAACACAAGCCAACTAATTCTATATATATTTATTTCAGTACATAGAGCTAGTTGACATGCTTTAGTTATAAAAGTAAACATTATGGAAAGAACATCTTCTCCACAATATTCTTTTTTCAGATATTGCTACTCATAATCTTTTTCTTTTTATCAATCCTTAAGTGAAAAACACACAGAAACACACTTTTTTTTTAAATTTCCTTTACTTAATAATTATTTTTATGTAGATTATTTTAAATATTTAGCTAATTATAAGATCTTTATTTAAATGTTTTAACTTTAATCCATAAAATTAAAGTTCTATGGAACTTTGAAAGCAAATATTTTTAAATTTAATTTCTTTTCATATAATGTTTACAGTTTCAATATAGTAAATAAGCATATTTGATACATCATAGCTTGACAGAATAAAGTTATGAAACTTATACAAGCATTTATTCTTTTAACCTCTAGGAGAAATAACCATAAATCACAGGTTCCCAAAGAGGTCCGGGTGGACCCCCAGGGGTCTGTAGGAGACCACACGGGGGTCCACGTAGATGTGAAAAGAAAACAGGGGTTCCCAAGTTGCAAGTGGGGGTCCACAAAAAATCTTCTGGTTATCATAATAATGAACAAAAATTTTGGCTTGGATTTACCTATCAACGTAGGCAGGTCTCATCATTCACTATTATATACTAAAAATATTAAACTAAAAACATGATACACATACTAAAAATATTCGAGATTCAGTTCAAACACAGAATAGAATAGAACAATAGATAATAGTGCAAGCGTACACCACATGTCGAGACTTGCGGAGTGCGCCGTCTCATTAAAAGTATGACTATCTTTTATTGTTGATTTACGTTTCGGACTTCTTTGTTGATTTTTTGTTAATTGTTGATTGTATATTATAATAAATGTTTATAATTTTGTATAATACAAGCATAATTTTAATAAATGTGACACAAGAAAATGTGCAATTTTTCTTCTTCTTAACACCCCCAATTTAGGGTGATATCTTTTAGGAGTTTTGAGAATAATGTAGAAATGCAGCAGCAGGGGTCTACCAAAACTTTGAAAGTGGGTCATGAGAAAAAAAGTTTGGGAACCCATGCCATAAATAGTTGCCTATGTCCAGGATTCACACCGGAAAAATTCGCAAGTATCATATCCCGTTAGGTAGGCATGCAGAAAACAGAAATTCAACACATCTTGCTTTCTTTGCTCACTAGTGAATAGAATCCAGAGAGAACTCGGAATCAGATTCTTCAAATAAATTACTCATTATATTCAGTACTTTTTATAACAAGATAGATTCATTTTATTTTTAAATTTGGAGATCTTAAAGTGTCTTAGAAGCAATACGTTATTTTTTTATGAAACGTAGTAAGAAGTTTGCTTATTTACAATACACAAAGCTTCAATAACTCATTTAGTGGAAAAAGAAAATTATTAAGTAAGTTTAAATTAAATCATCATCACAATTCAATAAAAGTATAATTTAAGCATTTTATAAACAGTAAATTGATACTATATAGCTCTTTATATTAAATAATAAAATTTTTAAATTTTTGTTTATTTATTTATAAAGAAACTTCATTCTTATAAACGCTTTAGAATATAATTGGGAAAATATTTATAACAAATAACACATTTATCAATATTTTGATACTTTAAAAATTACTTTTATAATTTTGCCCAGTTTCAGAAAATACAAACTTTTCGTTACATCAATAAAGTTTATTAAATTATATAATTGACATTATTATTAATGACTCCTTGACAACGTGAGGGCAATTTGTATACTCCATTTTTGAAAAATATTTAATCTTTTCAAGCGAAACATTGAAATAATGCTAGATTTATTTCTTCATTTTTGAATTTTTTGCCCCTCAAAAAATTCTGTTAACGCAAAAGCAAGTGATAGAAATATAAAATATATACAGAACAAAAATTCCCAACCTAGTTCTGCCAGTTTTTTATGAACACTTTTTTGGCCTCTTCCTTGGAATCATGTCCCTATTGTTTCATTACTCAACAATTAAATTTTTCAGTGGTCTATATAGTCGTATTAAATATTTTTATATCTATGCACATTATTTTTGAACTTCATTAATATTAAAAAAGCAAAGTTAAATCTATAATTTTTGTCTAACTGTTCTATTTTACCCATAAATAGCTAGTGTAATCTATATTATTCAGTAAATAATTTTTTTTAAAGTAACTAAAAGTTCAAAACAAAAAGTTTGAAACATTTCAAATAAATCTAATTACTTAATTTATGCTTATTTAATTATCACCACTGATTAATTTTATGATTTCATTTTTTCTCTGTGATAATACATATACGTTAAACAAAATATATAACTCCCAAAAAATCATTTCAAGACATGTTAGTGCAAATAATTATATTTAAAATAGGAAGGAAAATCTAGTGAGTTTTTTTTATAATATAATTGTAATCGAATAAAAAAAGTTGAATAATTTATGAACTACAAATTTCAATAAAATGAAATCATAAAATAAGTGACGATATGTTTCGATCTTTTAATAACTGTTGAAAGGAACATAATTATTCTTTTTCTATTAAGAGTAAGAAAGGAGTTTTTCGTTAATAAAAAAATATAGAAATCAACGAAAAAGTGAATATTTGGACGCCACTTTCAAGTGCTCTTCACTACGTTTCCTTTTTTTAAGCAGAGATCTTATTGGAAATTGCGCTAAATGCAGAGAGAGCCATTTGAAACTTCAGATGGAAAAGAAAAAAGAAGCTTCTTGAGAACTTCTTTTCCCAAATGGGTTAGGTGTAAATTACTTTCGCATTTGTCGCCAACTTTTTCATCCGTTTTTCCCGGATTCCCTGAAGTGGCGCAGAGTATTCGAAATCGATGGAACTGGAGTCCCTCTCTCTTCTTAGGGGTACCTTTTCTTTCGATACACGTGAGCCAGCGGAAAAGCATCGCAACAGGGGCTGCTGCCGGACATGCCTGGATACGGCTGTCGATTCCGTGTGGACAGGGGGGATTTGTTTTGTCCGATTTGCCGGATGCCGATGAGGGATCCCGTGCAGATTTCCACCTGTTACCACAAGTTCTGCGATTCATGCCTCCAGGAGTATCTCAAGTTAGTTTTTTTTCCCGTTTTTTATAATTTTATTTTTAAAGTCTCAGTGAATTTTGGTGAGAAGTGAGAATGTTATTTATTAAAAAGGCGATAGTTCAAAAACTTTGCCTTCGACCAAATGAAATATTTTTTTTTTCATAAATATGATAGTTAGTTAATGTCTCTTGAAAAATAAAAGTTTTTCTTGTTTCTAAAAATATATCTTTAGAGTAGTTCTATTAAAGTTAAAATGCAAAAATATCCATTTATTGAACATTGTCTTCTTGGTTTGTAAATGAAATTTAGAATAATGAGAACAAATAGTCATAGAAGGGATTTAAAAATGTGGAGCCAAATTTTTTGAACTAATTTTCAATGTATTCTAAACGAAACATTAAGGATATTTATTTTAAATGATACACTTATAAAAAATAAGTAACTTTAAAAAATTCTTTTCTACAAACAATCAATAAAATTATGAAAATTCTCTCTAAAAATATCAAAAATGTTATCTTAAAAGAAATATCGGAAACCATTTAAGTGAAGGAACAAAGTAACAGAAAAACTCATATTGAAAATGCGTTTTGTTGAAGTAAAACTGTTATGGATAACAATAAATAAAAAAAGGAAAGTGAGCACTTCAAACAAGCTTTGTAACAAATCATTTTGTTTTCACTACGTGTGTCATTCTTTTTTTATGAATTTTTGGGGAATTAAACGAATAATATTTCAAATGTCCGCTAATAAATACTTTTATTTCTGATAAATTAATACTATTAATTTAAACCAAAATGGTTTATATATATATATATATATATATATATATATATATATATATATATATATATATATATATATATATATATATATATATATATATATATATATATATATATATATATATATATATATATATCTGAAAATTGCTGCATATAGCTTTCGAAAACATTCAAACCCCTAATGAAAAGCAGAAAATATTTATAAAAAAATGAGTTTTTTTTTATATTATACAATAAATTTTATTTAAATTCTGCAATAAACGTGAAGTAAAAGTAGCATATATAATTTTAAGAAATTAATAAAATAATAAACTGTTCAACAATATTATTTAAAATTAAAAATGCAGATGCGTAGAAAATTTATATATAATTCTATTGCTATTAATACTGAAAGTTCACCAATTTCTTAACGTCATTTTATAAAAAATTGCATGAGATGAAACATGTTTGAAATACCAAAATTCATCTGAAATTCAGCTTAAAACATTTATCTATTTATCTATATTTATATGTATATCTATCTATCTATCTATCTATATACATATATATATATATATATATATATATTGAAATAAAATTAAAATTAAAGAATTGAAATTAATTGTGGGATATACTCACATAGACTGTATCCCAGATTATTATTAAATACCTGTGAAAAGAGTACTTGGCGTTCTTTGACGTTTCAACACGTGTAGAAAGTAAAACGAGATTTTGAAGACTATTCCACAAAGGATAGAAAGACATCGGGACGCGAAAAAATAATGTATAACATATATTTTAGAAGTACCAGTCAAAGTCATTAAGAGCAAAGAAAACAAGACAGACATAGATAACGGGTTTATTACTAAATGTCTTCCTGAAATTCTTTAAAAATTGGAAATTAAAGAGCTTATGTCCAAACATGACACAATATTTTTTCTTATTTAGCAAGACGGATAATTGAGTTTCTTAAATAAAAACTCATTTCAAAGGCATAAAATACTTATCCCAATCCTTCACCTCAACTTAACCCAATTATGCGTAAATTTTGGCTATTTTTTTTAAATCTAAAAATTAATTTAAGAAGATGAAATTTTAACTACGATTATGAGATTAATGGGTCAGTAAATGCTATTTTTCCTATCGATTCAAGGAAAGAAAAGGTTTGAGGTATGAAATTTTTAGTAGTCATGATTCTTACTGCTTGAGGATACACATTCATCACAGCTTTTCTTTGAAGTGCAACTGTGTGACTTATTGGCCTTACTGTATCAAAGGTAATGATTGTTTGGCTACATACTTGCAATTTCTTGAGCTTTGTAATTCTCCATTATACCTTCTGTGCTGACAACATCAGATAACTTGACTCGTGCTCTGGAATTGTGTTCTTAAATTGTAAGGCTCGGAAATATTGGAAGGCTAGAGATCTAATGGAACCTTAGTCAATCTTCTGGGTATTTGTAATAAATAAATTTTATTCTTGGAAATTTTCCTTTTATACTAACGATAAAGAGAGAATTAATTTGAATCTAAAATTTCTAAATATAACTTTAGAATACCAATGTGTATCATAAAAATTTAGGAGTGACCTTAATATTACAAGTAATATTTATATGTCCGTTATAAATTTTCACAAATATTAAAAAATAATTCATATTTTTATACAGATTGTTTTTCATTTTATTATTAAGTGATATACAGATTTATCTAATTACTATATCAACGACTCTAAATTTTTAAAACTGTGTTATAAAAAAGGAATAAAAATAGAAAGTTTTCATGAATAGGGAAGTTCTTTTTTTAATAGAACATAATTTCAATAATTCACCAAACTATTAATTTTCCTAAAAAATTTAATTCTTCATAGCGATCATTTAAAAATAATAATTTAATTCTTTTTTATTCAATGCCATTTTTGTGACTGCAATTTCTTTATTTTTCATTATTTTAAATAATCCGTCGGGATTTCGATTAGTTGTGGTAAAAAGAATGGTCAAAAATATTTTATTTTAGCTAATCAAATTTATAAAAATATAAATGCTTGGTGATACTTGAATGAAATAATATCTACAATTAATCCTGGTAAGCAGTATATGTATACTTGATGGAAAAGTGCCGAATACTAATTGCAAAGAAGGTGTAAATTATTGGAATATTTAGCATAATCTATATGTATAAAATATCTTTTGCTATTGATTTTCAATAGCTACTTTTTAAACCTCGATTCAAATACAATGGGAATTAGTGTTTGTTTTTTGCAAGCGAGATTAGATTTGAAATGAACTTAAAAAATGAATGCTTTCAATAACATTTATTGTTGAATGGTATAAATTGCCCGTGTTATACTCACACATTTTCGGAATACGAATTAAGATAGTTATTAACTGACCAAAGAATAAACTAATGAAGGTTCTGAAGATTCACTCTAAAATTTTATTTACAAAAACACTGATAAGGATTGAGATTAATATTTAAAATATTCACAGATTTCAATTCAACTGTTTCATATGCTTTTTAAGAATCAGAAAAAGTTCAGGGATATTTCCTTCATATTTGTTTTCTTTTCTGTCAAAATATTTTCTGTCTTTCCATTTGTAACTCTTCCTCATTGATCTATTAATTCCATTGGAAATTGATTGTTCCTTTAACAATTTAAAAACTTGGTTTTTTCGTTTCAGAAAAAAGTATTTCAGCAATTTCAAATTTCAACGAGTTCTAATTTTTGTTTCTAGATAATACATTTACATACAGAGGTGATATTTTCAGGTAATTGTTCTAATCAATTGCTATCTTGTAAGCTAAATCTAATTGATTTTTTCGCTTTCAATCGTTGATGATTGCTTGGACCAGCTGTAAATAAATACATTTATTTACAATTAAAGAAAATTCAAGGAATTATCTCTAGTGTAAATTTCGAGTCCGAGTTTTCATTTCAGAATATGATTTTCAATCAGAATCTTCTGATTTAAAATCCTGCTTGATTAACAAAAGTTTTTCAATTAATATTTAATTACTGTTGCAGTTGCAGTTTTACAACTTTATTGCTAGTCCATTTTAAATATAATTATTGTGTCTTCTAAAACATATTTTCTCGGTATATTATTCCCATAGCATTTTAAATAGACTACTTTCTTCTCTTTCATTGATAATTAGATACAAATTTTAATCATTTTCTCAAAAACATTTTGGGTACAGAAAGCTTACCTCATTTGATGTGATTAAATAATGGACGATAATATTTATAAGTTTTGATTTTTGTTATCATTAAAATTCTCAAAACACATTATTTCAATTCGTTATCAATTAAGTTAAATCCTTCTATAGAAGTCAGAAAATGCAATTTTAGTTTCTATCAATTTTCCTTTACAAAAATTTTATGTGAAAAAGTTTTTTTATGTTATATATATATATATATATTGTTGTTGTTCTCGTGTTCAAGCTAGACTGGCAAATTGGGGTGTGCTGATGCACTTTTCCAACTGAACCGTATTTGGTGAGGAGTCCGACTTCTTCAGTATACATACATACCCGTTTATAGGGTTAGGCAACCATTCATACCTCATTCACACACAAGGAAAGGGCAAAGACAAGACAGAGAGAAAGAAAGTACATCCATGCCTGAACCGGGATTCAAACCCAGGACCTCCTTATCCGTAGTCAGGCACTCTGACCACTAGACAAGTTGGCTGGCTATGTTATCTAATACTATACCGAATATCTAATTGATTAATCGAAATAATTAATTTCATTATTTTGCTTTTAAAAAGGCTGCGGTGGCTCTATTTAGAGGACTGACTAGGCATGACTGCTTACAGGACCATCTCTATAGAGTGATGGGCTTCCCAACTCTGTTGTCGTTCTTACTTATGGCATTTGAACAAGCCAAACTCGCTCTGCCGTTGACAATTCAAATAAGTCAATAGGGTGAGTCGTATAACCAGAGCAACATGAAGGTGAAAGTATGACTTTAATCTAATGCCACAGATAGATAGCAATTCCCAGAGGATCAATTCCCTCAAATTTGACATTCATCTGGAAGGAAGGAAAACATTCTTCAGATCATTACCCCCAAGGTGATTGCTCAACGATAGATCACAGGACTGCCGATTCCGTGGATTTAACAAATACGTATATCGCATATTCTCGATGGGTCTTAGGCAACATTGGGAATCGAACCCCGTCCTTTCACACGGAACGCCGATGCCCTAACCACTAGGCTATCATGACCTGAGTTACTCGAAGCAACCAATGATTTTTGAGCAGTTAAATAATTGTCCCGTACTTTCTCAATATGAGGACATTTTTAAGAAGTATTAAAGAGCCCGTGAACCAGTGGCTTAAGCGCTAATGTTTGGCATTTGTAAAATAAACATAAATTTTTTGTTCTTAAAATTTATTTAATTATAAATTTACAATTAATTAAAATGCTTCTTACTGCTAAGAAGAAGGTCTGTCACAAAATAATTTAGATGGCAAATATTTTATGTAAATTAATTAACTTTTTATAGCATTACGTATTGAATTTAAGAAACTAATTTTTCGGATTGCTGAATATAAAAAAAATTAGCTTAAGATGAAGTTTGTATAAAACTAAAAGTTGGGAGAGAAAGGTAAAAAACATTAAAAAATGTGATATGTTCTCTTTAGTGTTGTCGTCCGACTAAATGCATTTTTAGGTAAAGAAAAATATCTGCATTGGTCAATTTTGTTTTTACATACAACGCATATTTTGATTTAATTATTATAAGTTAACGAATTAACTTCATCATGTGTAACGGAAGTTTTTCTAAATACGATATTTGCAATGAAGGGGAAGTATGAAAAATTTACATTTATTAATTCTCAAAGAAATTTATTTTTTGTGTGTTTAAGTATGCTTACCCACATGAAATTGTTTATCAACTGGTATGCGATTTCATATGGGTAAGCATGACAAACGTCTATGACAAACGAGATAAAAAAAGAGTCATTATCTATACAAAAAAGCTTCATGCTCCCAAGGCACGGATCCGAGGTTCGATACTCGGGCTTGGCAAGGTCGAGTCAGCCTTTCATCCCTTCAGTGGGTCAATAAATTGAGTAACAAGCGTGCTTGGGAACTAAAAACTAGGGGTTTCGCGCTAGGCTGACCACCTAACCGGGACATAATCATCGCAACCCAGAGCCTCTCGGCCAGGAAAACAGAGATGGATACTGTAGGTCTTGGCCAATGTAGGTAAAGATTTGCTTGTCATCCACATAGCTTTCTAAAGAGCAAAGCAGTTTTTTAAGGAATACATTTTTCGTATCAAAATAAAAGAGGTTCCATTATTTTGATATACAAAAAAAGAAGCACTTAATCATTAGAATTGCTTCAATTTTTATCAGCGGGTATGATTGATATTAACACTATAATAAGCCCGTACTATTTAAAAGAATAAAACATTAAAAGTGTTTATTTTAAAATTTTATGTTAATATCTACTATTTTACCTCGAAGATCATATCCGTTTTTATGAACAAAAACCATGATCTTTCATTCTATCACACACACACACACACACACACACACACACACACACACACACACACACACACACACACACACACACACACACACACACACACACACACACACACACACACACACACACACACTTCTTACAGAATTATATTTTCAATATTTTTTTCTGCATTATATACTGATTCTTATACCAAAGCTTTCATTTTTAACGGAAATCACTCAATGTATCAATGTCGAATATCTTTAATGCATCGGAAACACAACGAGAATATATATAAAACTCCCTCGAAAGTTTTAATTTAATGGAATTTTAATCATGTTTTTTTCACAATATTCTTACTCTTTTTTACACTTCCGTTAGAATTAGCAGCTGTATGTTTTCTAAGCATATAATAATATGTGACAAAATATTCATTCGTGCATAGGGTTTACGTTGATTCATATGATAAGAAAGTTTTTTTCCATAAAAAATATTTCTCATTTCCAGGGTGGTAAATTGATAATGAAATTACTCAAATTTAATTCATAGTTGCTGCTTAATTAGGACATCTAACTTTGGAAAAACGTTTTTATTCTTTTTCTTCAGTGAATAATAACAAACAATTTTCCTTGTGCACGACAAATTAAGAAAACAGGTATATATATATATATACACATTACTGGCCATTAAAATTGCTACACCAAGAAGGCGACATGCTACAGACGTGAAATTTATACGAAAGGAAGAAGGTGCTGGGATATGCAAATGATTATCTTTTCAGCGCATTCAGACAAAGCAGGCGCCAGTAGCGACACCTACATTGTGTTTAAATGAGGAAATTGTTCAGCCGGTTCCTCATACACAAATTGCATTTGAACGTTGTTGCCTGGTGAAAAGTTGTTGTGATGCCTCGTGTTAGAAGGAGAAATGCGTACCAGCACGTTTCTGACTTTGATAAAAGTCGAATTGTAGCGTACCCGGATTGCGTTTTATCTTATCGCAGTATTGCTGCTCGCGTCGGTCGAGATCCAATGACTGTTAGCAGAATAGGAATCGATGGGTTCAATACGGTAATACGGAACGCCATGCGGGATCTCAACGGCCACCTATCACTAGCAGCCGAGAAGACCGGCATATTATCCGCATGGCCGTAATGGATCGTGCAACCACGTCATGACGCCTGAGTCAAGAAACGGGGTCGTTTGGAAGACAACAAGTGTCTGCACGAACAGTTCGACGTTTGCAGCAGCATGGACTCTCAGCTCGGAGACCATGGCTGTGGTTTCCCTTGACGCTGCGTCATAGACAAGAGCGCCTTCAATGGTGTGATCAACGACGAACCTGGGCGCACGAATGGCGAGACGTTATCTTTTCAGATGAATCCAGGTTCTGTGTACAGCATCATGATGGTCGCATCCGTGTTTGGCGGCATCGTGGTGAACGCACACTGGCAGCGTGCATTCGTCATCGTCATACTGGCCCATCACCTGGCGTGATGGTATGGGGTGCCATTGGATACCTGTCTCGGTCACCTCTTGTTCGCTTTGACGGTGCTTTGAACAGTGCACGTTACATTTCTGGTGTGTTACGACCCGTGGCTCTACCCTTTATTCGAGCCCTACGAAACCCTACGTTTCAGCAGGATAATGCCCGAGTGCATGTTGTCGGTATTGTACGACCTTCCTTGATACGGAACATGTTCGGCTGTTGCCCTGGCCAGCACGTTCTCCAGATCTTTCACCAATAGAAAACGTCTGGTCAATGGTTGCCGAGCGACTGGCTCGTCACCAAACGCCAGTCACTACGGTTGATGATCTGTAGCATCGTGTTGAAGCTGCATGGGCTTCTGTACCTGTACATGCAATCCAATCTCTGTTTGACTCAATGCCCAGACGTATAACTGCTGTTATCACTGCCAGAGATGGTTGTTCTGGGTACTGATTTCTCAGGATCTATCCAGCGAAATTTTTTGAAAATTTAATCACTTGTTATTTCTAGTATAATATATTTGTCAAATAAATATCATTTTGTTATCTGCATTTCTTCCTGGTGTAGCAATTTTAATGGCCAGTAGTGTATATATATATTTCCAATTCGACACAAATTTTCCTTTATTTGTAATTAATGTTTTTCATATGACATTTTTCATATCACACTTTATTTTTTTATGTAGAAAAATATTTAAGAGAAGCAAACAAAAAACTTTCTGATAATTCTTTTCTAATATTTAGTTCCTACATAATCTAATTGACAATATGAGTTTATTCAAGAGTTGTTATTTCATATTGTAATTATTAACATAACTGAGATCGTAGATGTTCTATCATAAGAATTAAATCACTTATATTTTTATTGCTCCTCAGAAAGTTTTAAAATGAAATTTTCTGGGGTAACTTTCCTAAATAACCATTTTAATATTCACATAGAATAACCAAAGTTAGAGTTTCTAGAATTGCTCATGTAAAACAAGGTCTTTTATAATTTGCCTATAGTGATTTTTAATTTATTTCAAAGCATAGGTTTTGGTTCAATGAGTTTTTGTGTGCAAAAAAATAACTATAAATCAGCTAACCAAACTTTTTCTTTAAAATAATATTTTTGATAATAAGAATATAATTTCTCAGAAAGTCAATAATATTTTAAATTAACTGACATTCTTTCTGTATTATGATAAAAGTACCCGATATCTAAAACTGTCTGGTAGAAAAACTGGGTTAAATATTTTGTATGAGCATACAATGCCTTATGTAAAGTATTGATCAAAGATAGCAATAAATAGCTTCAGCATTGGCCAAAACCGATACGCTCTTATATATTGTACTAGGTAATAGAAAACGTGGTTCCTTAACACTATATTAAGTAATAAATAGACAGTATTATGCATGTTTATTATTCTTTTGAGCCAAAATATTGTTTTAAGAAAAAGTAATATTTGGGGAACTTTGACTTAATAATGCGTTATTATTAAGTTGAAATTCAACAAATTGTATGCATTTTCCTTTAATTTTGTTTTGAGAAAATACAATATGATCAGTTCCAATTCAACAAAATAAACAACACACGCACAGAAACTGATATTTGATGTATTTGTGGAGAATACTTAATCTAAAGCTGGTATCTCACCGATAAAGAAATTAATAGAAGCCATCGTAGCAAGACATTTATTAACAACACATACAGAGAGACATCCAAAACAGAAGTGCGAGTTTTAAGACATAAGCTAAAAAAAGAAAACTTAAGTTTTTTAAGTGACAGCAGCGGCGGCTGAGGATATACTGCGCGTGCGTGGGAGGAGACGAAAACTTCTACTATTGCCTTTCTACGCAACAGTATTTTTTATGTTGGATTGTTAGTTTTTTAACAGACAGAAGAAAAACCTTTCAGTTCCAAAATTAGCTCTTTATATTGTTAAGCGCAGTTCAGTTTTATCGCATTTTTATTAACTACATCTGAAAGACAGGTAAATGATATTAAAATTGGTAATTTTATTAATGGTTGTTACTAAGAGTTTTTTTTATTGATTATTTGAGGACAAAATAGATACAAATTTCCAGAAAATAATCACACAGAAAGTTTTCAATTGAGCAAAATGTTATACAGTAAATATAAGAATAACTATTTAGTTTATTAGATCTGCGCTATTAGCTATAAGTAATAATTTGGAATGAAATCCTAAAAATGACTTAGAGATTATTTTCATTCACACTTGAAAAAGTTGCTGTTGTCATTACTTAAAATCTTTGGACAAGCCAAGCTCATTAGTCGAGCCTTATGAAATTAAGTCAGAAGGGTGCGTCTTTTGTTTAATTAGAGCACCAGGAAGATGAAAGTACGAGAGAGTCTTAAAGCAAATTCTAAGACTCCTTTGATAGATGGCACCACCAGATGATCCACTCCTTCAATTTTGACATTGATCTGGAGGGGAAGGAATGAAAAAGTTTTAATTTTAATAGATCACATTACTAAAATTAAAATTTTAAGTATCTACAAGCAAGTAAAATATAAGCAGAAAATCTCTAAATTTTATTTTATAAATTAGAATGAAATACTACCATATTTTACACATTGTTTTATAAGAAAATGGATTATTTATTACAGAATTTATTCAAATATGTTTACAAAAATGTTATAAAATAACAGAAAGTTGCGTAAACCCTGTGGCAGCTAAAAAATTAGAAAAAAACCCATAAATTATAATATAGTATGCAAAAGTTAATTAAAAGTTCTATAAAATTTAAAATTTTAGAGGAAATTTCGTATCGAATTTGATCAAAGAAATGTTTAACAATAATTTGCACACAAATTTAGGAAAATAAAAGCTTTTTTGCTAGCTCTAATGTAATTAATACATTGTTAACGCATATATAATTAATTACATAATTAATATATTAATAAGATTAATTAAATTGTTAGCTCTAATGTAATTAATCTATTTGTAATTTAAAAAATACCAATCAACTAAACAATTGCTTAGTAAATAATAGCAAAAGTTATTTATTATGCAGTGCTAATTCACATTATATCTTGTATTATTTGATCACTACAATATAACACCACTATAAGCAACGGATACCATAGAATGATATTGTCAGAAAAAATTATATGCAAAATATTATTGTTAATAAAGTTGATGCTCTTTTCCTCTTAGTGAAGAGATACATATTTTATGATCGCACTAGAACTGCATATGAAATGTCGTGTGGTGCACTGCAATAAAGTTTTGAAAAAATATTTGAAGACAATTCTTAAAACCAGAAAAAAATTGCGAATTAACGCATTATCTCTTTACATATGGTACTGGAGTTCAGAAGCAGTTTCTGCGAATGTACAATAAAATCGATGGATGCTTGATTTAGTAAAACTGTATATATTTTTATATGAACAATTGTGTAGGAGAAATTTGTTAGAAAGCAGAATGAGTAAATGCAATTTACTTGATGATTTAAATATCGTTTAGAGAAATGATAAGTTGTACACATAAAAACTATACTGTTTTAAAAAAATTGCAAAAGGTGTAATTTTTTTGTCCTTAAGTAAACTTCGACAATATGGAAATTACACAGTCCTATGTTTTCATGAAAAATAATCAAAAAGCCTTTTTTCTTTAAAAGAAATTACCCCAGTTATATTGAATAAAATATTATTAATATGTTCTATAAATAACATCAAAAAGAAATGTTAACCTGGTATTAAAAATTTAAAAAAGAATTTTCAAATATTTTAATATGAATTAAAATGCGTAAAAATATTAGGAAAACTGAAATCCAAGCAAAAATAGAAATTTAATTGGGCCAACAAATTTCTTACTCATAATTAACGGAAATATATTTTACAAAATATTTTTATAAAATGAGACTGTAGCAAGAAGGTTGTAATTAAATTACATTTGCACAAAATTACGTAATGTTGCAAAAATGGTATTTAAGAGCTTCGCTTATAAAGTTTTATTCAATATTTTGGTCATTATTTTTAGATTTTTTAAATGCAAATGCAAGCAGCTAAATGCTTTGAATGTCTGTTCAAGTTTCGCGAAAGTTATTCAGCATCCAAAAATTACGGAATGAAGATTGAAAACACATAGTCATCAATGGCCAAAGTTGCATGTTCAGCATTTCTATTTCAATTCGAATGAAGTTGAGATATTTGTTAAGTATCAAGTGTATTTCAACAGACCCCACTATTAACTGTACCTGTTGAGTTTATTTGTAGATGTAAGTTTACAATTGGGTACCTCTTGATTTTTTGGCTATTTTTTTTTTTTTTTGACGCCAAGATGTGACAAAAAGATGGCCGATACACAAAAGCTAAATTAAGATTAATGAAATTTTACCTTTAAATTTTTCTCCAAACCAAGGGGTACCCAATTCTACACCAAACCCCTACTTGTATTCGAAATATAAAGAAGTTAATATAATCGTTCAGGTGTCAGAAGAAAGTCAAAATGTAATTCAATTTTTATGAGAATTAGAAATCATAAACTTGAAGAATATGTCAAAGGATGGGACAAATATATTACAACTTAATAATAATTGTTGACGAGAAATCACATTGAAGTTGAACTACATTTTGTCAAGCAAAAGAGATAGGTTAAACTGTTGGCAGTGAAGGGAATTGGAGGCCATATCGTAACTGTGATCGTGATTAGGACGAGCGCAAAGATTGTTTATTTCAACGAAATTAACTCAGTATATTCCTTTAAAAAACAGGTCATCCCAGAGAGTGCTCTTTATGACATTATTAACATGATAATTAAATAGATTATCATTAAGGAAAGCATAATTTTAAAGATTTTTTGATTCACAAGAACTGTAGACAATAATTCTCTCATCTTATCCAGCTAGTATAAAGACAGATTTTCACACTATAGAATACATATTTCTGGTAATTTAAATTGGATGTCCGTATATGAAACTTCTGGTTGTTACTAAAAAGTTTTCATTGAATTATATTGTTTGTATGAAAAAAGCAATGACGAAAGAAAGAAAATTTTGAAGTTTGTAAATTTATTTTGTTTGAAATCATACAAAGAATGAAAATAAAAATATGATTTATTTGCATTTAAATCTATATTCTTATCCTTTAATTTTTTATTTCATCTGTATAAAGTTTCATTGTATCTGAATCAAGAGCCATGAAAAAAATTTGAGTCACCATAAAAGTTTACGCAACAACCTTAGATTATGTTATTCATTATTAATGTAATAGCCTTGGCATGAATGAATGTTTTCACATGCCGGCCTTTTAAAAGATTCTTGGCCGCAACATTTTCTAAAAATCTTAACCTGGTTAAGAAGTTCCTATCCAAGAAGACAAAAATACGCTTTAATACCTATATTATGTCATTTGTTATGAATAAATAAATAATCAAATTTCATCGTTTAATATTTGTTAATCGGGCCTCATATATTCAAATCTTTAATTTAATAATCGCGTTTTTTCAAATTTAGAATATCAATCAATACATTTGTTTCTTGCCCAATAATATTTTAAAAATAGCAATTGATAATTTAAAAGTGTTAATTTCCTTATTTTGACAGATTGATTAGTAATTTCTGAAAAAGATATTTAATATTTGCCTGTATTTATGACCCGAAACACCGTAGCTTAATTTTGATGAGAGTAACAACTTAATATACGAGTGCGAAATGAAGTAGCCGCATTATCTTTCTTCTCATCATCATTTCCCGTTAAATTTCCTAAACACATTACACAGCTTTAATGACGTCATTTATTCTCAAAATAATCACGTGACTGTGACGTCTAATTCGTTGTAATACCAATCTCGATTGCTCATCATACGAGCACACGATATATTACACACCACTTTTAAGTATTTTAGCTAAATAGCTCATTATAGAAGGAAACGGAAGAAAATTCTTTCTTCTTTCCGTATTTAGTCGTTTTCTTTTATTAATATAACAGTTCGGAGGAGCAAAAGATAATGTGAAAGAATAAAAGACTAAGAATAAACTCCACATTAGGCTTAACGAGTTAAGCATAACTTTAATGAGAAAATCCGATTCAGCAGAAGGAAAATGACCAACTAAAAGAGAATTCTCTGTTTATTCATTTAGTTTATATGTGATTGTATTACTTTTGAAAAATGACCAATTTGCCTTTCAATTTCAAATATTTCATTTAAGATACTTAATGGCAGTATTTATAAGCAATAAAGTTTTAAAGCTTACTTTTTACTAAATTCCTTTTCAGAAGTAAAAAATACAGTACATTGTAAACATAAATAAGCATTTTATTTTTAATAACAATTGGGAAAAAATTTAGCATTTTAAATTAGATATTTATTTTTATTATCAGTTTAATTTAATTTTATGTATACGGTCTGTTATAAAATTTGAAACGTTTTAATTAAATTATTTATCTTTACACTCTTTGATTACAAAAAAGCTAAATGTAAAGATTTTAAGGAATTACTAAGCAAAATGACGAATTATTTATTTCTATATTTGCTGATAATGTTTGATATTAATGAGCAGTTGCTAAGGATATTTATCTGAAGGCGAATATTATTTTCTTGATTAAGTGTTTCTCTCCTTGCAGGAGTTCACAGACTTTAAAATTATGAAAAATGAAAATTTTTTACGACTATCAAATTACAAGGTTGTAAATATAAAATTTTCTATCATTAAAAACTTAGACTGTTTTTCTAAATTCTTTCAAATTTTGAAAGAAAGGGAAAAATTCCTTTTTTTTCCTTCTTTCTTTTTATTGAGGAAAAGAATGGTTTTCTATCGAGAAAAGATTAAATGTTAAAGAAATTAAATATGCAAAAAAAAGAAATTTTTAATAATTTTCTATTGTAATGTTTTCAAAATAAGTATGATAAGTAAAACCATATCCTTCTAAAGCAAAAATAATGCGTGATAATTGTTTGACAGAATTTGTCTCTTTGAATTCTAGATATAAATTTCTCGGAATATTTTTCATAAATATTATCATTCTTAGAATATTATAATATTTAATCTTAGAGCCATTAGAATTCTTAGAATAAGCTATATTGGAAAGAGTCTACTATATTACTTCAACTTTGTACAAACTCTATTACAAACTTTATTACAAACTTTGTTACAATTAAGATGCGTAACATGTACTTTGGATTGAATATTTGCTTAATAAATATGTATAAATTAATTCTATGGTATGATATATAAGCATTAAATTTTGCTATTTAAATGTGAAATAATTCATTTCATGAACTGTGGTTACTTGTAAACGAATAAACTTCACTTTCGTAACTAGGTGCTAAAACAATCATTAATATTCCAGAAATAGTATATTAGACTAAGAATTTTTCATGAAATCCACAGTAAAAGCATTTCTTAATAATTACAAAATTAACCACAGTAAAAGTTTACTTTACTTGATAATTAGTTTAATAATAGTAAATACTATGTAAACTAATGTAAAAACTTTACTTTAGTAACTTTTAGTAAATTTTAATAGATATTTTAATTATATTTACTCGTAAATTTATTGTACATATTTCCTTTTACAATAAGTAGGATGAATATAATCAGAATCGATGTACTTTTTATTTAATCAAAAAAATAAAACCATTATTTTGAAAAGAGGCAAGTTCCAAGAAGTAGTTCCAAGAAAAACTATATTTAATAACGATTTATTTGGAATTGACGTTATTTTTAAATAAATAAGAAATTTTATTTAACATATGAAGATTAAAAAAATGTAATTATTTAAGAAAAAAGTACTTCATGACATTTGGGTTTATTTTTCCGAACATAACAAATTATGGCAAAATTGAAGCAAAAACAAATTTAATTTCTTACCGAATACATAAAATAACTTCAAATTCTTTGCAAATCGATCAATTACTTTGTCCAGATCTTATCTAAGAATTGATTTTTCAGTCGATATAGAAGCCAAAGGGCTAAAATTGTGCAGTGATATATTGCTCCTTATAAAGTTTTGATTAATTTTAGTTTTGGAAATCTTATCGTTCTATATGACCGCTATCGATAAAGAGGCATTTTGCAAGCATTTAAAATAAGGACATGTATTAAATGGAAGGAATAGATTGAAGGTTGATATAGTAAATGTCAACTTAAACAATATTATATCAAGTATTTTATTAGGTAATAAAATATTTTCCACAGCCAAGTAAATCGTGAATTTAAATTTTGATCCATAGATTACTTATTCATATCTTAGTAAATAATATTTTAGTAACTAAAAATATATTAGGAAACTAAGCATTTTCAAGAGAATTCCTAATTATAATGCTTAAAAATAGCTTCAAATTTTTGAATAAGTTAACACTTAAATTGCTTTTATATTACAGTTTCCCATTCAATAGTCTCTTTCTTTGAAAAAATACAAATTTTGTGTAATGTAAATTAATATAAATTTACATTACAAAAAATCAGTCTTCAAGCACTCATATTTTTGAGAACTAATTCACAGGAAGAATTAGTTGTTTATGTTCAATAGTAGTAATGCAACCAGAAATATGTAAATTCCTTTTTATACACCAAAACATAATTTTAAATGCATTGATATAACGCAGGTGATCATTTAATCAGTTTAGCAATAGATCATAAAATTAAGTGGTTGATTGAAATCAAAAACGAAAACATTTTTAAAACAAAATGTTTTTATTTTATTTGTGTTTCAAAGTCAATTAATAAAACATATTTTATACATTATTATTGGAGATGTATGGCATGCGATTTTTCAAAAGTAAATAAAATAGAATAATTTTTACTTTTCTGCAAAATTTGTATAATCAACATTTCTTGGATTTAAAATAATTTTTTTCACTGTCAGAACAAGTTTGAATACACAAAGTATATCTCATATCAAGTATAGATTATTGTTTTCCATATCATATATTAAAAAGAATGGAATATTTGTTAAGTAAAATAATAAAGAATCCTTTTAAATAAAACCCCTGGGATCCATTAACAACTTTGTGGTTTCAAAATCATATGATTTTTTTTATTAGGGTAAACGAAAAATAAGGTACTTTTTGCTATTATTTATAGTTTATCTATAAAAAATAAAGAGTAACAAATTAGAATTAGATTATTCAGCATTCATAATTCACGGCCTTTTCTTAATGAATCAATGATCTTTTTTGCACATTGTAATTTATATTTTATTTAACCTTCCCCAGAAATTATAATATGTAAGCAAAATTTGATGAAAATATTTTCGCTTCAGAAACGATGCAAGCAGTTAAAAAAAAATCTACAACCTCGACTTGTAAATTATAAATCTATTCGAGAATCATGTCATTAAGTGCAGTATTCGAGATGAAGCGTTCTGATATAAAATATTAATAATACAACTGCTGTTTAATATAGAAAGAAGGTTTTTGCAGCAATGAAGACACAAATTGACGTTTTATTTGTTCAATCACACTGTTTCCTACGTTAATCTCATGACTGGCGTGCAAGGTGTTCAATCTGTTCTCCATTTCCTACAAATTATTCAGTCATTTAACTATTATCTGTTAGTTAACTGTTATTTATGTTCGCAGCATCTGTTGTTTAACTGCCTCAGTTGCAATTTTAATCTGTTCCAAAATGGAACCACTGTGATAAAACACATCCTATCCTCAACATACTTCCCCAAGAATAAATCCAAGAGAGTGGCTTTGGAGTTGAAATCAGAAAGCCCCAATGCGATTGCACCATTTTTAATTTTTATGATGTTTAATAGCTGCAATATAATCAATATTAACTCGAAAGAACTCAACAAGATTCCCTCTCATTTCAAGATTATAAAATTAACTCAACTTATCTTCCGTCAGTAGTATTAAAATTACCTGCTGATTTGTTATGGATAGCATAAAAATTCAAATGAAGACATTCCGTCTCGGGCATCTTTGTATTTCTAATAAACAATCAAAGTTAGAAAAAAGGAATATTTTATTGAAATCATTGGACGGATATTTAACGTAAGCTGATTCCAAAGCCATATATCATTTAGCGTTACCCAGGGTTCACAGCGAGGAGGTAGATAGGCGTTGCATCCTAAAAGAATTCCTTTTTATTAAAAAATGTTCTAGAGAAGAATTTATAACATACAACGTTCGATGAGAACACAAATATTCCACTTTGGGCAAACTGTTGCCATTTTTCGCATCAATATTGACCACGATTATCTTTCTAAACATATATCGTATGAAAATGCTGTCAATGTTCACGCTGCCAACAATGTAATATATGAGAGGAAATGGAAGAGCATTGACTTTGAGACTCTTGTGGTAGAGATACTGGAGGACTCGGCTCAAGATGTACGATTTATAGACTTACTGTGGGCTCAGTTTTGTTTTCTGTGTTCGTGTTACCTTTGTTCTTTGTTTTAGCTTTAATGTTAACTATTCTGACTACAGTTGCCTTCTAATCTGCCATTAGAAATTAAAAAAAATTTAACAAAATGTTTTAAAGCTTACTTCTGTGAATAAAAAAAGTAATGTTTTCTTTCTAGGTATTTTTGCAATTAAATATTTTTCAAAAATAATTTTATAAAATATTGAATTACAAGGATTATAGGATATTTTTTTCATGAGCACAAAAATATATCACCATGACAGAAACTATCACATAACAAATGAATACTGGATATAATGATAATTGTATGTTTGTATGTATATATATATATATATATATATATATATATATATATATATATATATATATATATATATATATATATATATATATATATATATATATATATATATATATATATATATATATATATATATATATATATTGTGCCATAAAAAACTTAGTTTGATGTTTTTATGGTACCATGAATGATAATAATAAAAATATGTTGAACTAAGATGAATGTTCATGATGACCAGTAAAAATTTATTAATTTTCAAAAAAGCACCATATATATTTATTTGTATTTAAATTAAATACATAGTAAATTAACTATCTATTTTTTCATAAAAATAAATAAAATTCTTTAAAGAAATTTGTAAAACTCCTTAAAAATAATTATATAATAAAATATTGATGAGTAATTAACAAAACTCGTTGCATTAATCGTAAATAACTGAATACGTTTCCATTGTAACTCTTCAAATAAGAAACAAATTGCTTTTACCGCTCAAGAACTAAAATAAAATTTTCTTGTCCACTTCAGAAATCCCTTAACAAACAAAAATAATGGGAATTTCGATTACGGTAATCTTTTGAAAGGAAATTGATTTCCCTTTTTTACTGGGTGATTTTATTCTCATTAAATATCTTTTAGGAATTCGGAAAAAACAGAGCCCTCCGATAGATAAAATGAAAGTGGATTTATTTCTTAGATGAAGATAAAATTGCCAATAAAATTTATTTATAAACTAGATAATTTTATAATTTTAATTTTTCGATTAAGGTAAAATAACAATAATAAAGTACCGATATGTATTTGATTCTCCACTTCTAAAATCAAACTTAGTTAAATATGTTGTAACATATGGCTTTATTGGAAAAATCAATAAATACAAAACAGCTGAAGTATCAAGGAGAAAAAACATTTAAATTAATAACTGGGAAAAAAAATCATGAGATCAGAAGTAAAAATTAAAAAATAATAATAAAAAGATTAAAAAGCGAAAGAAGATAAGAGATATGGTCTTTAAAAGGAGATCATGAAAGTTCTGGCAGTCCAGAATAATTTGCTTATCTCATTACGTTATTGAGAATCTCTATCTAATTTTGGACATACAAGATGTTCCCCGTTCATAATGCCTGAATTACAAACAAATCATATGGGAGGAAGACTATTTTATTAAGATAATGTGCACAATGCAAACATGGCAGACTGAAATTTGTCACAGCTTCTTTAAGGACATTTTTGACAAAACTTTTGGTAAGTGTCTTGAGCTGAAAAGTAATGTGGCCAGGGCTAGTGGGACACAAAGTTAGTTGCGTCCGTGATATTGTTAATTCACATGTGCCTTTTAAATAGTGCTAAATGAGTAAAAATGTTTATTAAGTGGCTCAGAGTAAAACTTGGTTAAATATTAATGATTAATAAGCCATAAAAAGGGCTATATTTCCCATAGCATTTTAGCCACATGAATTCTGCAAGATACGAATCTTCTTAATAATGTATAACACATAAAATATTATTTCATATTGCTCCTCATACTTTTGTACCCGTTCACACTCATTTGAAGGACCGTGGTTAGGACATTGGCCTAACCTTTGGATGGGCTTGGTTCGATACCCATTTCCACCAAGGACTCACCGAGTTCATGTGATATACGTGCTTGTTAAATCAGCAGAATCATAAGTTCTGTGGTTGGTCGTTGAGCAGTAATCATGGATGTAACGGGGTTTGGAGAAAATTTCCTCCACCTCCATATCAATGTCTAAATTAAGGGATAATCTGGTGGTGCCATTTATAGGAGGAGTTTAGAGCAAAGTTGTGTTTTCACCTTCGTGGTGTTCTGGTTAGATAAGAGACGCAACCTACTGACTTAAATTGGCATATCCAATGGCATAGCGGGCTTGGCTTGTCCAAGTGGGATAAATAACATAAGTAACACAGAAATAATCAGTGATTTATGATTAGACATTTACATAAAATTAAAGTATCTTTGTGATCCATTTTATAATCAAATTAAATTTATACACGTCACATTATCATATAAGGTGATAAAATTCAGAAATTATTTATCTTTACCATGAAGCGAGAAAAGCGGGGGAAAAAACTCACAAGTTTTCTACCAGACAAACATTCATGCAGTATAATGAATTCATCATCTCTATTTTCTCAGAATGGTTAGGACAAGCACAAAACTCTGCGCCATGAAAGAGTATTCTTATATATATATTACTGTGAGCTATTTGTCAAACCGGATTCAAGTTTGATTAGGAAATAAGATATTTTACGAATTTTGAAGTTCCTCTTTAAGTCTATCATTTGTAAATAGAATTTTGGCGGGTATTTTGGAATTGAAACAAGTTTGAAGCTGCAGCCTACACAATAGTTTGTTGAATCTATAAGTAAATATGGCATAATGGGACATAATGTTTGGATAGACTGCTTCATAAAGCTAATTAAAAATTAAAAAATATATTTTGTTACTCCCACACAAAATATGCACCAGTGTTGAGAAAGGGATATAGAAATCAGCAGAAATAATATTATTTGATAATAATTACTTCCATTAATAATTATATATACATATATCCCCAAAATCATTATCACTAGTGATCATTTTATTCTTCCTCACTTTCAAAACGTTTATCCCCAAAGATCTGAAATAATTTTAAATAAAGGTCTGGATTATCAAAAATTTTTAAAGTCTTCCATTTTCTTAAAGAAAATTATCCTCGTATATCTTGTTTTATTTTCTAGGTTACATTTTTATTTTACTGTTTTAGTATTCTAGAGTCATACCATAGAAATTTTACTCCCCCCCTCTCTTTTTCTTCTTTTGCATGAAATATATGTACTGCATGGTTAAGTGAACTTGGCTACTTGTGTGTGTGTGTGACGCCCAAAAGAGAATAATATGAGAATACTGAAACTTTTCACTAATACTATAGTTGTTCAAACGATGTTTTATAGGGAAATGGAGAAAACATCATAAATGGAATAGAAATGTTTATTTTATTTCAATAGATATTACGATTTTTATTATTTATAACTAAAGCGTTAATACTCTTTGGATGACTCCCGTATTATAGCCAGTATCGTTATAACTATTTATTAAGAAGACATTTTCTAAAATATAAGTAAGATAAAAAGTCAATATTTTCATTGTTATATTTTTTAAATGTTAAAAAACTCTTACTTATATACTATTTCCTACACAAGGTATAAAAAAACTTTGAGGAATTGCAGATAGTTTAGAGTAGTATATCATTTTAAGAAATCAGTTTTTTCATATAAAACCGGACCTCTGACTTTTGATTGTAATTCATAATTAAATAAATCCACTGTCTTTTTTTTCTGTTAACAGGATAATTCTGCCATTATTATATGATTCTGTCACTAAGTATATTTATCCTTAAATTTTCATTTTAAGTACTAATTCATTTTCGTCTGAAAATACTACATTAATATGAATGATTTTTAAAACAAAAAAACAAAACTAATATAATATATATATATATATATATATATATATATTGAAGAATATCCGACTAATGTGAGAATGTTATTTAATTAATCAATTTCGAAGAAATATTTTAAAAGTATGTGTCTTTGTTAAATTTAAGATATGGAATGGGTGGCATTCCATTTAAGATAATTAGTCAAAAAGAAAAAGACTAGAAATTAAAGATATATTAATGTCCATAGTTATTCAATAGAACTCGATAAATGCACGACAGATTCGCGGGCTTAACTGTAGTCGGAACAAAACGTATTGGCGTGTAAATGTCCTCACATACCGATCTCAAAACAGTGGGAACATGAACGGCTTATGACAGTATTATGAATGGGCGACAGGAGGGTGGGGGTTGGTCGGGTGCACAGTGCCATTATCTTCCTTGATGTCAGATTATCACGCCAGATGGAGGCTATGTCTGCAGAAAAGCGAATATTTAATGATAAAGGCGATCGTTATTGCCTGCCTCCGTGAGCGAAAGGATTAATAGGCGCAATTTGCCTCTTTTTATCCTCCTTTACTTGGCAACGACATGTAATGCAATTACTTTTTTGCACTCCAAAGGAAGAGACTTGAAAATTCGCTGCTTAATGCTTCAAGTAGTCCATATATTTTTTTTTAAAGAAATATAGTGGATTTGTATTGTATTACTGTTTATGTCGTTCATCTCTCATATTTTAATTTTTATATGTAAGTCCTTTTTTCCTATAACGTACGAGAACTTTACTTTTTCCGAAAATAATGACATGTTTTTTAAGATATTCATTTAGTTTTATTAACTAATCTTATACAGTAATGCATTATCTTGAAACAATATACTTTTGAAAAAGTGTTTCACATAACTATCCTCACATTAGGCCATTTATCAATAATTACGCTCGCATAAAAGCACGATTATATTGAAATAATATTGCATATATAGACATGAAATATTATATTTTTTTATATAATATTTTAATAATTATATTATATATTTATAATTTTATAGATTAGAAATAATTATTTTGTCTATAACATGTTATTGAGGTAAAATTTTCTTCCTTCCTATCTATAACATTTTTATTCATCTCCAAGTATTCTACAACTTTCTTGGCATGTCAATATCAGCTCTGATTTCAAACATGCGCACTTTAAAGATTAATGTTCAGGATATTGGTTTATATGTAAATAAAAATAATTAAAAAAAATTACAATGCAATTTCGAGAATTTTTTGTTGAAAAAAAAATTTAAAGTGAACAGATTAAAATCTGATAAATTTTTTAAGTGAAATAAAACATTTTGTTGGATTCAGTCAGTTATAATATTAAATAATGAATTATGTTACTGCAAAGATGTGATATTAACGATCTGGTAACTCGGCGAGACTTTGATGAGATTCTTGGCGACTTAGTAATAAAATTAGCGAAAATTGATACTTTTGTTTGCATATAATCACATTTATTGGTAATTTATTACATGTATCTATAATAATGTGAATGCAACAAAAACAAAGATTCATTTAAATTTCAACAAAGTTCGATTTAAATTTTAAGTATTCCAATTTGGGATTCGTTATTTTGTTTTCATTTTTAACTACAAGATTTATTCGTCGAATTTATTTGGATAAAGTTGTAATAAAAGGGTATAAAAATAATAACATAACTTATTATTTTGCTTTAAATACAATGATTCAAGTTAACTAAATTTAATTGCTTTATTCTTAAAACTGTTGCACTTTTAAATTTTGAAATAATCTATTGGAAATCGAGGTGGCCAATACTTGAGAATGGCCCTCAATTTATAGCTAATTTGGCCCAAATTGTTACGCCAATTTGTACAATTATGTGGTACTTATGATTCAAGCCATTGTGTTTTTCAGCGCCATCCTGTTCCTTCAAGCACGCACAAAAATGCGTTTAGCGGGAAAAAAATAGCCAATTCTCTCCAAGAGGCACTTTGAATTGCATTTTTACAGTAAATTTTATATGTGATAGTTTAATTGAACGCTATTGTTAAGCACTTGCATTTTTGTGCAATACAGTAACATAATTTTACTCAGGATTTCAATTGTAACGAAAGGACCAACCACTTAATGGTTAATAATAGCACCTCCTGAAAACAAATGAAAATAATAATTCGAATTTGGAATCATACCTTATAGTATATTATTTTTTTATTAAAGAAGGAAGAGTTTGAGATCTAAAAATTAATTCTTCTCTTCCTTTGAATTTAAAATTTTTTCTCGCTGATTCTTTGAATACAGACACTAAGCATGTATGAAAAATTGTACTAAAAACATACAACTAAAATATTCGATAAAAAAGAAAACTTTATCTAAAATATGTTTCAGGTGGACTTTCTGAGTTTTCAAAATGATTTGATTCGATTCGAACCACTGTTGAGGTATGGATGAAAAGATACTGCATTTCCGCTTCCTGGAGAGAGAGAGAGGGAGAGAAAGAGAGATGTGCAGAGTTTTCTTTCCTCTTTGCAATACAAAATAAAGCACAATATGAATGAAATTCTTCATACTGTAAGAATCTACGCTTGAAATATAAAAATTAGTACAACTCTTCTGATGAATTTAAATTTTCTTATGAATCCTTTGTGTATGGAACCAAAGTATATGTGAAATATTGAACTAAAAACATACTCCTAAGAGATACAATATAAATTTCGGAAAAAGAAGATACTGCACTTCTCCTCTTCCTACTCTCTGGATGTGCAGTTTCTTAGTTTACTCTTTGCAATACAGAAAAGGGTATGAAATGAATGAAACTGTTCATAGGATGAAGTATTCCACAATCTTGACCTCATGAACACTTCACAGACTGTAATCAGAATTTTTTTTATGATAATTAAATCATATATTCAATCTAAATTAAGAAATGAAAAAAATGTAAAATGTGCACATGTCCAGTATAAAGTATTCAATCACTATATCGCTTGAATAGAAAAGAAGTGATCGATTGGAAAACGTATATTAGAAGATGGAGAGTAAGATATGCACGAAAAACAGCGTTTCAGGGATATAAGCAACCATTTATATGATTAAGTGAAGCGAAAAATCGTGATATCAGACGAAAAATATTAATATTGGCAAGAGATTCGATCTGTTAGCCTATGGGGCGAGACCAATTCCAGAAATGCTGACTACGAGACATTTGACAGAGGGTGATACGAATAACGACACATTTTCAATCTGTTACTTACATTCAAGGTTTAAGCGAGAGAAAGCTATTCAATTTATCGAAATGGGCGACCATTTGGGGAAAATGTTTTCCATCAGAGGGAACATTCCCATTTCCACCAGGAAAAATAAAGGAAACTAAAATAAAAGGATGTGAGAGTTACGAAAAATTCGATTTTACGATAATAAATGCGACTCCGGCTAAAAAGGCAAAGCCAGATGAGAAAAAAAAATAGAAAAATAAGATTGTAATTCTTCGGAGTCTTATCGGATTTTTGTTAGCGAGAGACACTCTTGAATCTACAATAGATGAAATTTCTCGCTTTTCGCTGATGATTCGAGAGACGTATTTTAAGCTGTGATTCATTTTATTATAATGAAAGTCAAGTGAATTTTAGAGAACTTATCTTTAAATAATAGAGATGGATTTGTAGAATCTCTTGAGAAGGTAATGAAGCTATAAAATGTATTAAAATATTGACAATTCAATTTAAAAAATAAATAAATTAAGATAGAAGACAAATATTTCAAATAGAAAAATAGTTTACTTAAGTTCAGGAATAATAAATTATTCACTTATTATTATCCGTGTCATATAAATGAAGATATCTTGTTGTATTATTTTGTATAAAGTAAATACAATTTTTTGTTGCCGCATTGTTTTTATATATTTAGATTTAAATAATTTACATTTAATTATTTATAATAGGTATAGTTGTCAAATCTTCATTTCTCAATTATTGTTAATTTAATCATTATCAATAAGCAAAGATAATGATATAAAGCACATTGAAATACAGGCATTTAAATTATTTTTCTTAAATAACGCCTGGCACCACAGCAAGGCCGGAAACTGCTACTCATTTATCGTTGCCCAGTGGCACCTGTGAACCAAATCACGGATGCGAGTAGCATTAAACGCGTCTTCTTCTTTAATAGCGTAACAACTTATTACAGGTCTTAGCTACCTCTACAGCATGACTTTTCCAGCCCAGTTTGTCCAGAGCGACGTTTTGCTAGTTCCTAACTTACAGTATCTTAAGGTTATTTTCAGTGTCAACGAGCCATCTTGTTGGTGGTCTTCATCGGGCACGGAATCCTTCGGGGTTCTTAAGCGTTAGTATTCTAGTGGGGTTGTTTTCCCTTTCTTCTCCAGACATAGCCAAGCCATCCTAGTCTGTTGCTTCTAATAACCTGGGCAATCTGGGGCATTATCCACGTCACCCCAGCACAAACTCGTTTAGAGAGTTTTCCGCATTCATTCATTACCTCAGAAAAAAAGGACAAAGAAAGACAGACCGATACTCGAACCGGGGTTCAAACCTAGGACTAAGAGGAATTGGTGGCTTGAAACTAGTAATGCTAACTATTCTGTCCTCAGCAGGCTGTAATTTATATATTATTAGTTTATCTGTGTAATCGATATGAAAATTATTCATTGTTATCCAAAAATAGTAAAATATATATGAGGATGGGCAGGTTTTTTGTTATTAGCTTAGTAAAACATTTTTATATTCAAATAGAGAATGATAAACACATTGTTATGAGTACTTACATGAATGGTGGTGATGCATTTTTGGCTACTTATTTCTGCCAACCGAAACCGCCAAGTACACAACATCGCTACGTAATTCTGAACCATTGACAAGTGACGATGTCAACTGTTTTCTTTCCTCTCCGCATTACGCCAAAGAAGAGTCATTGGACCACACGGAGATAGATAAACATTTTCCTCATGCATCTTTCAGTGGGGTCATGTATTGAACCTGTTGTCTTCAGGATACAAGAAAAAGACTTCTTCCTTCTAAGTTAGAAGGGCAAGGCTGCAAGGACAGCTGTCTGAATTTAGTTTTCTGGACCATATCTCAATGTTTCCGGGTTTTTTTTTTAAAAAAAACATGAATATAAATATATATGTGTAATAAGTTACATTTTTATTACAATATGAATAACAACAAATAATGATACTGTATCCTACATTGAACATGTCTCTAAAAAGAGCTGTTTCTAAAATACTGCATTTACATTTTGAATTATATTATAAATTTTATTGCAAAATACATAGTTTGCGTTTTGGATCATATTATGTTTTTATGAGCATTTTTCACATACACATATATTTAGAGTTATATCTATTATAGTGTGGTGCAAAGAGTATGGTGCTGATTTAGAATTTGTCACTGAATTATAGATTGATCAGACGAATGTTTTTATTGATACAAATCAAAGTTTAACTTGATGACCATTATTATAAAATGTAACTTTTGTACATTATTTTGTTTTTTATTTGACTTTCTATTGAAAAGATATATTCTCGTTAAATAGCAATCACTTTTCTCACAAAATGAAGTAAGTAACAACCTTACACTTTTAACATTGTAAATTACAAAGAAGGGTGTATAAATTAAAAAAATATTATTTTTATAGTAACTCTATTTTTTTATATTCTTTTTATAGTTTCCTAACCAATACATTTTATGGATACTGAAAATTCAAGCAGCATAATATTTATTAATTTATTTATTCCCAATTAAACTAATGGTTAAAAGATTTTCCTAAAAATCCAAAAATTCAGATGATTAGGAATTATATTTAAAATATAATTCCTAATACTTTAAAAGTATTTTTTTTTACATAGTTAGAACTTAAAAAGTTAAATGATTTTTTTTTAAATATCCAGGATTCGAATAACAGTTTTGAGCCTTAAATAATTAAAAGCAATTCCAATCCAATATATTTCAAGCACAAGAACACTTTTAAACTTTTATCGCTCAAAATCCTGCGAAATACATATTTGTTACTTGAAGAGATCGTGGAAGGAATTTGAATATGTTAAAGCGTATATTAATTGACAAAAGGAAGCTGAGAAAATAAACTGTAGTAACAAGCGCCACACACAAACATGTGAGGCGAACACCCTTTTACTGACGATAATGGAACGCCTGCTATCTCAAAGTTGAGAGTTTGTAATCCAATTATCTTAAATTTCACATTTCCATTAAATGATTTATATTATTTTTCAAACTAATGCTGATTCTGCTGCCCTCTTTCTTTGAAAAGTTTTCGAACTATGATTGACGATTAAATATACTCTTCAGGCTAACGGAATTTCACGCATGGGGTAATTTACTATCCATTAATATTATTTAAATTAACATTTCAATTAAAAGGAGTTTTATTAAGTTAGCGCTTAATGTTCAAAGAAAGATGGCTTATAATGGAATTACGATTAAACAACGTGTGTTCTCCCGCCTTAGAAGAAAGAGAGAGAGAGAGAGAGAGAAAAATTTTGAAATAAAATAATTTAATAATACTTAACCATATGCAGATCAGCATTTTCGTTTGAATAAGACCCGAACCTCATTAATAACTTCAAATAATTTAGTTAAAAGGGGTTGTAAGCATTGAGGAATAAATGAATTCTAATTATAATCAAATATATGATAAATTCCTGAGGTAGTTTATAACAGTTACTACATTATTAAACAATTAATTATTATTTTAAGTAAATTTTTAAATTCGCAAGAAATACCTGTGTAGTTAATAATCCTAGGCATATATCGTAATTATAATATTATTTTATTCTTTAATATTATCCGTAATGCAAAAATATTAACTTTATCCTTTAATAATATGTGCATTTAATGATATCTATTGTATTTCTCTCTTATTAATATTTATGCACAATTTTTCGTTCCAAACTTAATCATGATTATTTTATTTATGCAATAATTTACTGATATTTTTTTATTGTGTTAATACTCGATTTTACATTTTTATTACTATTTATTAAATAATTTTCATGGTTATAAATGCTTGATTTTTGACTTAATTTACAGTGGAACCTCCCTTAAAGATCATAGTTCATTCTTGGCATTAATGTGAAGTTTATGTTAAACTGTAATAAGATGCAGTCTTAAATGAGCAAATCAGGTCTTCACTTAAATAGTACAAATTCACACAAGATATTTAAAAAATTATAAGAGATAAGTTTCCACTTAAAACTGTTAATACCAATTCAATTATCTCTAGGAGCAAAAAAGCGGGTCATTTTGAAAAATACTCAAATTTATTAGTAATGAAAATTTTTTTTGTAAGAAAGTCGTCTAAAGACCTGTTTTTGCCAACATTACGAAAGTTTGAGAAAATGGAGTACAGTATAACTGTCAGATAAATTTTTCTATCAATAACTGTTGAGAAACATAAATGCTTATTCCATAAATTCATTAATTCTTCGGTAGTAAAATTCAGTCTATTCTTTTTTACTAACGTTTTAAGTGTTGTTACCTTTATATTGTATCATAATCATAACCATAAACAAATCTACGCCATTTTAGAATAAAGTTCTTAGTCTTCAGTCATCATCAGTTTTTCTCAGTCATTAAATCAAAATTTTGAAGTTGAGTTAAGAAATGCTTTCCGGCCAAATTTCTATGCAGAAATAATATATTTGTGTTTCAATATATTGCGCTAGCTCAAAACCTTGAAGTTACGTTTGAAAGTGAACAGTCTAACATCTTCTAAGCGGAAGTGAGCTTTATTTATAATTTTTTGAAATACTCGGTTAAAAATCTGGAGTGGTTAAAACTATATCTGTCCAAAGTTATTCTTTACCCAAGTAAGAATGGATTCGATGTAGAAACGGGTACTTTTGGTTTGGTGAAACATTTGGCGATAAATATTGTTAATAAAATTAAGTTTCTGGTAACCCTGGTAATTTAATGTTTTAACTAACATCATTTTTAGGTTGCCATTTCATTACTCACATTTTAGTAAAATAAAATCTTCTAAAATTCAAGGGATGTTAGTTTGTAGATTTTTACCATAAGGCTTTGCAATTATTTAAGGTACTTGTTCTTGGAGCTGCGTTTGAAAATGCTGTGTGTCTAAACATATACACAAAAACGAGGATTATATTAGTGATTCTCTGTTATATTTCCTCTACCATCGTGAGAGAGGTGACGATGTGAAGATAATATTTTAAAAATAATCCGAAAGTTTAATTGATTTATTCATTTTTCTTCAACAACATCCGAAGAACACTTCGGCACAGAGCATTTTTAAATTTGTAATGAACAACTGATTCTAAGTTGGGTTGAAAGAAGGGTGCTGTGCGTGTGTGACACACGAATTGGGGCTTGATGAGTTGGAATTCTTCAAGAAAACGATCATTCTTAAGTCACTGTTGATATAGAGAAGTGTTATAACTTGTAAGGTTCTGCGAGACAAGTTTTCAACAGGTATTTTATAAGTGGATTATAAGAACTTCATTGAATTAATTTGTGGAAAGGTAACATATAACTCAAGGATATTTGTAGAAATTTAATTTGAAATTTAACCTGTTTTTCTAGATACTTTGCCTTAAAAAATATTTTAAAGTAAATAATTTTCTGCAAATAATTTTCTAACCATATGCACCAGTAAACAACTTTCTAACTAAAAAAAAAAAACTTTTAGAGTTTCTTAAATTTTATGAAAAGCCCACACTATTGACAGAGGCAAAAGTGAAACTGTTTTGCTATTTATAGTTGAAAAATTGAGATATAATTTTAAAAAATTGCTGTTTCAGTTCAAAGTCATTGGTTGGCCTTTTTAACTTTAAAAAAGAATTTTTTTTTAATAAGTGTCTAAAATGAAAACAGAAGTAAAAATGTTCTTACGCATAAAAAGGGAAGTGGTAATTATTGCACACGAGAAAATTAACACAATCAATACAAAAATAATTGCAAAACAACACTGACAAACTTTTCCCAATCTATATTAAGAAATTTTTCAAAATATATATATAAGCTTTTAAATAAACTTATAAAAACATAACTGTGATAATAATATAAATTGACTTTTAACATGATTTCAAGTGTAGTTCATGCATCCATATCAATATCAGTTCTATTCCCTGCGCCTTAAAAATATACATTTATTCTTATATTAAAATAAACGAAATACATTTTTAAAAATAATTCACAATTTGATAATACATTAACTTATGTAATAAGTACCGAATTCCAGCTTCCTTCATTCATAATAGAATTAAGTTTTAGTTATAGCTTTAATAGATTATTATTAGAAAGATGTATAGTTAAAAGTCTTTGTAGAAATTAATAAAATAAGCATTCCAGAAGCACAGTTAATCTACAAACTATTGAGTCTTGCGGAAAAGTCTCATAAAAATGTTTTAAAATTTTTGAAAGAATGAAAGAGAAAAAATCAGGTGACAAAATAAAAAATAGAGAGTAAAAAATGCTATTTCCTCAAAGATAAATTCTAAAAAAGAAATAAAAATTTCCAAGAAAGTATTACATTAGTAAAACTTATTTTGCTTATTGAGAAAAATAAGAAACAAATATTTTTGTCTGCAAAGTTTTATATTTAGTATGAAGTTTATTGTGCTGGATATAATCCTGAAGAACAATTACAAAAAACTGCAATGATTTACAAATTTTCTACTGAAAAATCTCGAATACATTAAAACACAGACAGCCTAGTGTCCGAAATATAAATGGAGTCTTTTTTTTAATCACTTACAACTATTATTTTAAACTATTTCTTTACATTATTTTTCAATCTGCTTATTGCTGATGTTTTAAAAAAATCTAACTTTTCTAGCATACTTGCAAATCTCTTTCCATATTATTTTGAAAAAGTTTTTTTTATCAGTATCCTTTTGCTTTTAGATATATTGATGATTTATTATTTTCAACAATTCAAATTTTGAAGATATTTCTAAATCTATATTTTCCCCAATGAACTTTCTCTAATTAAAACAAACTTATTTGATATAAGCGCGGAATTTGTAGATTTAATTATTAGCATTAATAATTCGATTACTTGTATTGATATCTTTGACAAAACGAATTTAATTTTAAAGTAAAAAAAATTAATTTACTGGAACTCCAAATTTTTTTAAATGTATAAGAATATTATATTTAATGAACCATATAAAAATCACTAAAAGTCAAATAAAACGTCAAATTGATCATCCCGAAGACTAACATATTCCAACCAATTCTATTTAAAATATGCAATAAGTAGAGAATCGCTTGTAAGATTGCAGTAACGTGGTTTTTACCACTACAAAAGGATCCTCCAAGCATTGAAGTTCTTATAATATTACCCAAAAACACCTGCTTTCACTTTAAATTTCTTTAAATATAATTTAATCTCATTAAACACAATTTCATTTCTATCTCTTTAAACACAATTTAATATTAAATTTACCGTATATTTCTAACCTACTTCAATTTTTTTAATTTAATTACTCTTGGCAACCATATCTTTATCCCAATTTTAAATTTACTAATGACAACTTTATATTTGTTCCAATATTTAAATAAGTTCTAATTTGATAGTATTGCTAATTTGAAACTATACTTGTGGTTCCTTCTACTGTGGGTTTGTTTATTTTTCTTTGATTTACATTTTTTTATTTTAATTTTTGAAACAAATATAATCTTTATACTTCTTTCTTTTAATACGAACTCTTTTCGGGGGAATTTCTCGAAGACGTTTAGACATTTGTCCTTCGTGCATGTCAGAAGAGTGTTAACTTTGCATAGCTGACTATCTCCCTCTTGGTGAAGACGTGGTCTATACTTATTATGTTATGCTGATAATTTAACTTTATTAACACAAAATTGTTGCTAAAAACTAGTAGCTGTATTATATGTTGTATATTACGCGTCAAAAATATACATAATAGAATATTTTCTTCATAAAATTTTGCTGTTACTTTATGTGATCGCTTGATTCTTGAGTTTAAAGTTGTAATTTATTTCGCGAGTTTTTATTATTTCTTATTACATAATTTTTTTTCACCTACTGATATTTTATTGTTTCACTCTTACTAAATAGCTATTCATCTGATGTTTCACCAGAGAGCTTAAGAAAAAATAAAGTCTTTCACTTGCAAATAACAATGAAAAAGAAATAATGACATTGTGTGAAAGAAGTAATAAAAGAATGTTTTTTTGATGGAAATACTTAACACTATATCGTCTTGAATCGCGAAAAATACCCATTGTATTTTTAAAGATTGAAGACAGTGGTGTGAAGAAGAGAAAACATTTTACAAAGCGTGAAGAATCAATAAAGATTTTTTTTTCTTTTTTTTTTAGTATCGTTTCGTTTTATTTTCAATCAATTTCCTAATAAACTTCTTCACTATAGAAATAGTAAAAAATATTTAAAAAAAAAGATACTTTGTTGATTGAAACTGTTTCATGAAAAAAAAAAAATACCAAATTCATTCACAAAACATGAAGAGGGTTTAATTGATCGCTGTCGTCTTTTAACTTAATGGTTCAAGGTAGAATTTTTTTATGCCAATCTGGCGCCAATTATCAGTTATCGGGAAACATTTTTTTTTGTTCAGTTGTTAGGAAGAAAAGAAAAGAATTATAGAGTAAATTGTTTTTCCCAATGTCTTTTTTTGTTTTGTTTTATCGTACAAGCTTGTAAAAATGTTCCATATTTTTAATAAGTTATTTTTATTTAAAAGATAGTTATTCTAAGTAGATTATCAGAAAAGAGAATCTCTTTGTTTTGGGATTACATTTAACTGTGACTGACGTCATATTTTTTACAATAAACTTTCTGCAAAGAATTTTTGATGATGCCTCATTCTTTGTGTTTATAATGTTTCGACATGTCATATTACCCCCACCCCCTGTGTACTCAATCTAAAAATTCTTTCTATAAAATTTCGATCTTAAGGCATATGCATGCTTTCTCATTTTGAACATTAATCTAATAACATTTTCATAAGAAATAAACTGCATACATCCACAAAGATTATTATCAGTTATTATCAATGAATAAGAAATAAGCTGAGCGCATCATTTAACTGAATAAAAAGCGAATTTCTTTTTATTTTAAACGTATTGAAACAAATAAGAATAAACTTCAAAATTATGCAAAGTGTGTTCCATTTTAAATTTAATGTATTAAACTCTTATGTTATTCTAGAAATCAAGATTAAAAAGAAATACCTTTTCAGATGAAAAATAAGATAAAATTAATAATAAGCATTAATTTTAGCATATAAAAACTTACATTTAGAAATTAGTACCATATAATTATTATAAGAGAATACTCATTTATATTTTTTAAAAATTTTTAATCATCATCTAATAACAATATTTTCTCCTTAAGTTTTTTAATATTCAAAATTCCTTTTAGAATACTGAAACAGTTTTTAATTATTTGAAATCTACATTAGAATAGCCTTTTCAATAATATTGATAATCGATTTACATAATAATTTGTGTTCATAATAGAATTAGATAAGATGAAATTATAAAAAATTCATATCTAAGATTTTAATTAGTTTCGTTTTAAAACAAAAAACAAATATTATATTAAAATATATTATTTTATCACCTAAAAAAACGGATTTGTGGTAGTGTGGCGTACGTAATGTAATTCACCTACCGGATTTGGTTCTCGGCTATATATATATATTATCAGACTTAATCACCTAGAAGACCATAAACTAATATTTTGAATATTCTTATGAAAGTAATTTCCAAAAAGAAAATTATATAATTAGTGAAACTGTATTTTATAACACGCATGAAATGTCAAGTCTTGATTTCTTTGTAGGTTTTCCTACGAATATTACTAATGTGAATAAAAAATTCTTATAGTTATCAAGAATAAAATTTAAAACATAATCTTCATAATTAATTAGTTATGTATATAATCTTCCTTACAACACATTCCTATCCCTTCTCATTAGAAATATATGTTTTTACTTTACTCTGAGTATAGTTACAAATCTTTATTTTTGGACGGCAATGTTTGCTTGAAAACTGGAATATATAAAGGAATGGAGGATGTAACTCGAGTTGACAATAATTCAGTTTCTACATAATGGAAACGAGCAATGTGGAATAAACTGTTTGCATTTTGAATATAACATTATTTTCGGTACGTGAATAATATGTACAAATTCATAAATTTTGAAACACATTGTACACATAAAAGTACCTTACAGGGCAATTTTTGTAACGCATTTATTTCGTTATTTTTTTTTCAAATAATATACTATGTTATTGAAGCACGAATGCAAATGCTTTTGTTTTTGATTATATGAAGAATTCGTTCTATCTAAAGATGAATGGAATCTGGAGATTGAAGTATAATTCAGAAAAAGGGTTAAAGAATTTTGATAGCCATGAAAGGAATACATTTTTCTTGTCTATGATTCTAAAATATGCAATTTTGCTTTTAACATGCACATCTATTACGGTAGGTTTGTCAGTTTAATGCAATTTTTTTCCATGATGTATAAATGTAACTTACTTTCTACGAAAAATTCGTTTCAATAGATAATAACTCTCTGTCGGTGTGGAAAACCATTAAAGTATTAGTTTATCAAATAACATTCAAATAATCGACAGTGACCGAATGATAAGACAACATTTTTTTAAAGTAAAAAATCCCAGATTTAATCTTAGCCAGTAGTATTTGTAGTTATTCTTTATTGTTGTTTTTGACTTTTCTTCCTTTTGAAACTTGAATTTTCTGTTTCTACAAAAACGTTGTTTCATATTGCTTAAATAAATAGAGAAGACAACAGGATATAGCCTACATAATTCATCTTAGGCTAAGTCTATAATTGTTATGTGCGCCAAAATTGAGGCAAAATGGCATTGCGACATGAGTGATCACAATGCTTTTGTGGCTGACGATTGGCAAAGAGCTGATATGCAATTTTAGGAATAGATTAAATTTGTAATGGTTAATAAATTTTTCTCAGTTTTTGACGTATATATATATATATATATATATATATATATATATATATATATATATATATATATATATACATAATACTAGCTAAGTGTAACCTCTTTATAGCATTCGTTTAATCATTTTACATCTAATTCAATGAATTTTTTATAATCAACTTACTGCATGTTTATTTCATTTAGAGTTAATTATAGAATGAATGTTCCTATAGATTTCACCTTGCTATGAAACCAAAAGTAAAATAATGATGAAATAAAAATAGAAACAAAGCTTATATATCAAAAATACTTTTGTATAAAAAATACCAAAATAAATAAAAAAATCAATTTTTTTCATCATCGTCTTAAATTCAGGAAATGCATGATAATTAAATTTAACGTGTATTTTATTCTATAAATTTAAAATACAGAAAATGATTCGCTTCAACTGTACCTGCAATACCCCACATGTTTTAAAAAATAAAAAACAATATATTTTAGAAAATTTAGCACTAAGTTTTTGAATTTATTTATTCTATTTTATTCATTTCTTCGCCTTATTTGTATAGTATGAAACATAAAATAACAAATAAAATTTTAAGATTGAAACACTATCCCTTTTTAAAAAGTTATAAATTGATATAAAATATCACGCATGACGACAGGCATGCGAGATCTTTAATTGATTAACATTTTCAAAGAAATTCACATGCACGTATCACATAGCAAGAAATCTGAAAACTCTGAATCATTCACCAAACAGAAAAGGATACAGAATTTGATATTCAGTATTTAGTTCATATTTAACAAAAGCAGAACAGTATATCTAACCTTTCACGCTAAAAGGCTCTATTTAAGTCATGATTATCACAAAGTAATTCTAATATTATAGTGTTATTTGTAGGAGAGGAAAACACAGAATTGAATCTGTATCTTTCTACATCACGAAACACGCTTTTACCATAAAGAAAGTACAAAATATTAATATTAAATTACTATAGTAATAAGAATGCGCATTTTTATTCAATTTCAAAAATTACGTTTACAAAAGTATATAAAAAATATAAATGTGAAACAAATTTATAATAAATATTTAAGATATTTTTCCTAGTTACCAATAATGTACCGAAATATAACTTAATATAATTAAATCTATTTTCCATTAACAATACGAAAATCCACAAAAATGCATAGATAAAGAAATATTTCTTGCAGAAAACGAAATATTTCGTATTTTATTAATTCAACAAGGTAAAAATAAAACTTCGTTGAATTTAAGGGAGGTGAGCGGTACAAAGCCATTTGTATGCAAATAATACATTGAATAAAAATGCATTTCTACAGGCAAAGGACATTAAAAAATTCATTAACATCATAGCCCTACAACTTTTTGCATTAATGGTTTTTATAATTAAATTCTCCGCACAGAAAATAGGAAAAATTTTGGTAAAAACAAAAGAATTTCAAATAAAGGAAGCGATACAATAGAAGAAGGCTGCGCCGTCTCTATTTTCCCCTTTTTAAAATATCTTTTGTCGTTTTCATACATCTTTTATATAGGTTTTGTTTTTTATCAGAAAAGATGAAGACTTTGAGCCATTTCCTAAGTAATAAAAAGGTGTACGCCATTAATAAATAAATATAGGCAGAATGTAATTTAAAATATAATTTAATGAGTTATTTAATTAATGAAACAATTTTAATTAAATCATAATGACAGATGACAAAAAAAGAATAAGTGTTAGCGAATAAAAAATGAGTGCATTTAGGGACTGGCATTTAAAGTTGTATAATATTTGCTTGACATTTATATTTTGCAATTAAGCACGAATGAATTTTATGCTTCTTATTTATTTTAACAAAAATGAATCAATCTTCTGCTAGTACTCAAATTAATGTAGTTTTACTTACTTGATAATTTAATATATTTCTCTTTAATAATAATGTATGTTTTGTAATAATATATAATATTTATTTTTAATATTGTAGGAACGTAAGAAAATGGAAGTTACAACAAAACAAACATTTATTACGACATTACACATGATTAAGAATAGTTATAAAAAGAAAATACTTAACAATTATAAAATTATAAGCAAGGTTACATAGTACCTGTACGGTACAAAGTATAAACAAAGTTATTCAGGAACCGGATGGTTCGACTTCCATTTCTCACATCTCTATTCTAATCTTCTTTTATTGGATATTGTAGGTTGTAAGTCTATTGGGCAGTAATGCCATTTATTGTCAATAAAGTTAATATGGGTCTGTTACAATATATATATATATAAATTTATTCATTCAAAACAATATAATGAAGTAGAAAGTTTCTTATCTATCAGCTCATAGTTTTAAGAAAAATTGCTTTTAGGATATTTTAATATTATGTGAATAGAAAAAATATAAAATTTCACAATTAAGGAGCAAGCAATATTTTCTTTATGCAACAGCTATTGATTTTTATTGTACTTCATTATATGAGAATTTAAATTTTTCTTGAGAGTAAAATTTTTTCACCGATATATTCTTATTCTGTCAAACATAAAAGCTGAATGAATGATTTTCTTATCTACGTGATATAAATATGAAACTAATTAAGAATGTTAATTATTTAAAGGCGTGTCTTATTGACTAATGTGTATCCATGTAAGTGTGTGTTTATGTGTACATATATTTTATTCATTCAAATAAAAGGCATAAAAGAAAATAAAACTTGAATGTACCGATTTTTAAAATATTATCTTTGATAATAATTGTATAATTATTCGAATCTAATATTAAGAAACTCTCTAAGCATTTTAATTCTAAATTTGAAAAGGAATAATTGTATGTGAGTACAACAAGAACTTCTTTAAATTATACTTTAGTTTAATGTAACTCTTAACAAACATAATATAACTTGTTCTTTAAATTTAAAAATATAAATTATAAAGTGATTGTATAGTGTAATTCTAAGATATCACTACTGAGCATCGATTTTTGTATTAGAAATTGTCAGATTTTGTTACTTATGGACAAAATCTCTCTTAACAACTTTTGATCAACTCAGACTGTTTAGGTATCCATCATGTAAGCAACTGAAATATAAAAGGGGAATAAATACATTGAGCAGTATGTTTCAACTAAAATATAAATTGCTTACTTCATCAAATTAAAATTTACTGCGATATTTAAATTTTCTATCGAATTTTCCATATTTTATCAAATATAAGCAGTGTTTCATCCAGCAATCTTAAAACTGTGAAGTTTTTAGAAAAACCATTGTTGCTACTATTAAAAAACAATATTTTTTTTATATTCTCTGAAATGAAATTTGTTTAAAAGAATATTGTCTTCAAGAATTCTTTATATATATATATATATATATATATATATATATATATAGATATAGATAGATATATATATATATAAGAATGTTGTCAAACATAAAAATAACGAATTACAAACGTTTTGGGACATCAAAATGCTTTATCGAACCAAAAAAATCAATAAAACTATTAAAGAATGCTTTCAACTTTTCTACTATGGTGACATTTAAAAAGCCATATATTCTTATCTTTGTTTGTTACACTGAAAATATCTTGTTTATTACCTTAAAAACAAACTGTAAGCTAACAAATATCCTGGTCGAACAGTGATTATTTCCAACCAAAATAATTAAGCAAATTAGTTTCGTGATTCATAGACTGAAATATTTATAATGAAATAACTAATATGATTTTACATTTTGTTAGACAATGTGTAAGCGAATATATTTTTCCTTTGTGTCGTTAAGTTAGTAGAAAGTATATCCACAAAAACATCGATAATTTGTAAGATTGAGAGTAGTTTTAAAAGTTTGCAAGCAAATTGTTCGAAAGCAGAATAAAAGAAAAAGTGTACTAATGCAGCGTAATGTACTTAGGGCATCAAAGCTGAAATAATCAAATAAATAAGAAAAATAATGAGCTATTTTCTTTTTCCCTCACAATTGTGGGGCATTTTGATATCAGAATTAACATTCTACAATAGATGCTCATTCTTACGAAATCTTAAGGATCGGTAAAACAGTTTGTAAAATTAAAAAATATATATATTAGATTATTAAATTCTGATTTTTTTTTATAAAACTATATATTTTTTATACTGAAATACTATTAAAATAATTATTTAGAATGAATTATAAGAAATACATTCAAAATAAAATTCGTATTTAAAAGCACTTCAATGTTATTGATTGCATTTTACCACACAATTTTCTAAAGCTGAAACCGCATTTGGATTATGTTTTTAGATCACCATCATTCTTACGAAACTGAGCGTAAAAAATCTTTAATGCTCATCTTCGTAAGAAAGCAGATAGATTTCTCTTCAATGATATTACCATCAACAGAAATGTTCATTCCTCTCATTTTCCTCAGCCAAGTAATCAAAACTTCTTCCAGTTTTGGATGTTTTGCTTCTCTAAAATATTTTGGAAAGGGAACAATTTTACTAATAGTTTCTATTTTTAAAATTTTGTCCAGAGTTGTTAAAATTGTCGAGAGGCCATTCTTAAGAATTCCATAATTTTGGCAATTTTTGTCTTTAATATTTTTTCCTCCACTTTCAGAATTTTAATTTTCTCTCCTTCAACTGCAACAAATCCTCAATGGACTGGCTCAATCTCTCTCGACAAACGAAATTACATAAACTGAGTTTCATAAATAAAACAAAACCATCTACTGAACAAGAAAGCATAAGATTTTTAAAAGTTTTTCTCCTTATCCATGTTCTAACATACGGAGAAGAGAAAAATATTTTTTTTTCCTTTTCTATGTCTTTAGTACCGGAAACACAGAAGTTGAACTCGGCACCATAGATTTTTCCCATCAAATGTCTGATATCCATGAATCTTCGACTATTGTTCCCTCAGTGACTGTATTACTTGCACATGTCACTTCGTTGTACAAGAATGAATCAATTTCTCTGGAAATATACAAAAAAGGAATCAAATTAAAAAATGAAAATGTATCAGATCATAAAAAATAAAAAAACTTATCAGAATATAAATTTCGCAAAAAAGAAATTTTTCAAAATTTTAGTGCGTAAATGGAAGTTAAAAATATTATTGTGTCTAGGAGTCAGGGTAGGGACTAGCCATTAGTTCGTAGAAACGTGAAAGTTCGTAAAATAGAGGCTCGTAAAAACGAGAGTGTACTCCTATTATGACGTTATAAAAAATTATATATTTGCTCGTGGTTTCAACATAATTGAATTAAAATAATTTGTAATTGACTCAATCTCAGAAAATAATTCGTAATTTAAAACGCGGAAGCAAATAGAATCTTAGAAAAAAATTAATGAATCAAAATATCTGATACTAAAATACTGGAAAAGATTATAAATGCAGAAATCGTGATTTCTCGGAACACTTTTTATTGTCTCTGTTAGGAAATTTAATTCAGCATTGGTTTTGTAAAAGGTGACTTGAAAATGACTCGATAAAGGAATTTATCAGAATCTATGGCTTTAGGTTTTACTTAGAAACTTGACTAAGCACAAAAAAGTGCAGAAGGTAATATTGAAATGGTAGGAAAAGTCCTTTCAAGGCTGTGAAAGTGATTTCATGGAAGCGGAAAATGTTACAAAACCGAGTCATGAGATGTCATAGCAAATGATAACATTATCAACATATAACATTATAACATAATCAACATATCATCGACATAAAGCAAAAAATATTATGCTGCAAAAATGGTGTTTTCTTGTAAAAGGGCAAAGAGTTTCATGGTAATAATTGCAAAATAATTTTCAAAAATCTAAAAGATTTCGCCAGAATATTCTTGAAATGTAAAATATTATCGTGAAACTAATGAACATTGGATTGTGTTCCATAGATCACAAGATACCATGTAAAAATTAGAGAGTTGCTGAACATCAAAATTGAATGAACAGGGATAGAAATAAAGCACAGTTTGTTTATTGATCATTATATCCTTACTTATGGTCAATGGAAAACTTATGGCCAACGGCTTGAGTTCCATTTATCACAATATACCATGTAGACTCAAGAAAGGGAGTTGCTGAACATCGAAATTGAATGAACAGGGATAGAAATAAAGCATAGTTTATTTATTGATCATTATATCCTTACTTATGGTAAATGGAAAACTTATGGCCAACGGCTTGAGTTCCATTTATCACAATATACCAAGTAGACTCAAGAAAGGGAGTTGCTGAACATCAAAATTGAATGAACAGGGATAGAAATAAAGCACAGTTTATTTATTTCTTGATTATTGATTATTATTTTTTGATCATTCTCGATTCAGTGCGAAGTGTTACATCAAGTATATTTCGGCATGAAGAGAAAAAAATTTTAAATAACTATTTTTTCATTCTCTGAAGACTGTATGATAATGAAGCAAATTTATGGCTTAAAAAGAGATTTGTATGAAACATTAAAATATATTGTAGATACAATATATTGCTACTTAAATGAGATTTTCAAAGGACGAATTATATTTGCTAGGTATTAATATATTTTGAAAGCTATAGAATTTAATCATTATATAGTGGGAGGCGTCTATAAAATTGTTTCCAGTATCTTTATGTTAAGACTAAATAAAAAACATACTGAATTATACTTTTTTGAATTATTTAGAGTATTAATTTGAAGAACTCTGAATTAACTCCTTTCTGTTAACAAAAAAGATAAATCCTTAACTTTCAGCAACACTCAAAACATTTTACACACTCTGCACGCAATTGGTTCCCGGCAAAAAAAAAAAAAAAAAAAAAAAAAATGTGACGGACAAGACATTATCGTAAATCTGTGGTTACTTCTTGAAGGAAGGAAGAAAGGAGTATGAGAAGAACTGCGCGCATTTCCCGTGAGTTCCTCTTCCAGCGTCACGTATTCACCTCCGCCTGTAAATATTTTTACCCAGCAAAAATATATCGCATAGTGATATAAAACGTATATTCCTAAGACGTGATCGAAAGATGGCATTGGAAGCTATGCATTTTTAAAACGGAGTCCTTTATAGCCTTTTTTACTTTTCTTTCATTTTTCTTATAGTTGTTGCAATACCAATGCATCAGATTGAATGAAAAATATTATTTAGATAATATATTATTCATTATTTTCCTTTTAAAACAATAACTTTTTATATCATATTAATACTATAGATAAAATCTTAGTATATATATATATATATATAATATATATATATATATCATCGAATATATTATTTTTTAAGGATATATCTCCTCAGTTGGCTACCAGTATTCATGGCTTCGATTCCTACTTCAAGGATGGATGTTTGTTATGGTTCGGAATCCACTTTTAGTTACATGAGCCAGCAGAATTAGTTCTTCAGGTCGAAATGTAACCGTAAAGAGATTCATAAATCAAACTAAGTGAGTAAAACATAAAGAATAGTTTTCACAAAGCCTACACAACGTTACAGTCAGAAAGTGCAAAACCTAGAAAATGTATAAGATAACTAATAAGCGCTGTCTCAGTTCTTGGATAAATTATTAACTCTCTCTTCTGCTATGCTTTATCTCTCTAACAAAAGTCGGTTTGTATGTAAAAATTTTAAAATTAACCAAAGCAAAATCACTTCATGAATCAAGGTAAAAGCGATAGTAATTGCTTTCCACATTTCTAATGATATTGGATATTTATTTCCTGAATTATGGATATAAATGTTTACATAAGAAATAATATACATTCACACAAAATTAAAAACTTTTCAGAACTTGAGAGACATAAAAAGGAATGCCTTTAAATATTTTATTTCAATTGAAATTTAACGATACAAAAGAAATAATAACCAATTATATATGCATTAATTTTCATTGATATACATTTTTTTGTAACGAAGTCTCATTAAACATGGATTAATTCGATTTCTCCAATCTTCAAATACTAGATATGTCAGTATATTTAAGCATCTCTGTGTCTCTGATTTTAAATTCACATAGATACCCTTGTATAGATTAAATGCGCGCCCTCTAGAAATGAAACGGCGCATGTTTTGGTTAAATACCTGCTTGCTTGAGAGTAGATATTTTGACTCTCTTGTGTAAGACTGGAAATGTAATTATTTGTGTTGCAGTTGTATATTGTAATTAAACACGTCTGTTTGTCCACTATTGTTTTTCTATACGTTACATTATATTTAATAAGATGCACTATACAAAAACGAATAACATCGAATTGAAAATTAACCTATTAACATCCGTTTTAATCTTTAGAAATGCGTTCATTTACTTTAGGATGCAATATTACGTAATTCTTTTTAGAATGATAAACATTCGGAAAAGTTATCACGAACAGTGTGTTTGACATTTTGAAAATGTTAATCGTTCTCTGTATCCATCAAATGTATGACCACAAATCCAGTGTTAAGAAGAAAATTAACACTGAATCTTTCAACATACATAAAAATAAAGAATTTTATGTTTGAAGTCTAGTTTTCTGTTGGGTTTCTCTCATAATGAGAATCAAAAAGAGAAGCTTGACAAAATCAGTAGAATGCTTGGTTTATAAATATTTTATACTTTGTTTATGAAGACATTGATATTTTTAATTTAGTTCAACGAAACTTCTAAATTACCTAAAAATGGTGGCCATCACATTACTTTTAAAATCACATCTGGTGGGGAAGCATCTATACTAATTTTCGACTTTCAAACTCAGCAAAGAAGTAATTTATGGGTCTTTGAAGATGAACCAATTGGAGAAAAGCTTACGTGTTATAAAAAAAAAGTAATGTATATTATTTTCTTCAGAAATACAGAGCTGATCAAAACCATCGATTTGGAAAGGCAGAAGATTTGCAGTAAGCAGGTGTGCTCCATTTAAAAGTTCTTTAAGTAATGAATATGAAAAATCTTGACGATGCAACTTCTCATTCAGCAAAACTGATATTTGATCTTCTTCGACAGAACGGTTCAAAGTGATTAAATATCCACCCTATTCATTTGATCTGCTATGTGTGTCATTTGGCAATGTTTTTTAATCTCAGAAAGAACTTTCATGAACTCGTTTTCTTTCAAAAGGGATATTGATGGCGTTATAAATGCATTGTTTTATAGAGTCCAAGAAATGAAAGTCATGAGGCATTCACCCATTGAAATATATTACTATGAAAGTATATTGATGCTAAAGCAAACAAACTTAAGCATTACTAACATTTCCAAAAACATAGCTTTTAAAAACAATAAACATCTCAACATTTCAGAATGAACATCATATTCAATCTTATTTAACAGCAAACGAAATATTTAATTATAATAAAATAATGATAAAAATTATTAAAAGACAATTATTTCAAGTGTTATTGAAATGAACTTCATTTAAATTCCATAAAAATGCTTCCATGAAAATATATTAGGCGCAACGTATAATAAAGTCTTAAATTATATAATAACTTTTAAAATTAGTTATGTGAAATTCATTTAAAATATAAAATTCTTATCTTTGTTCTTTACATCATCCTCTGAAAAATATGTATGGTATTATTGAATCATTTTAAATCGGTATGTAAGTGGTATTAATGGTAGGAATGATTTTAAAACAAAACCAAGACATTTTTCACAAAGAAAAATTCACACTCTTATCTTAACCCTTTTTGTGTTCGGGAGGAAAAATTCTTTGAAATTAAAATTTGCGTGACCGTTGAAATTGCTATACGATTGCCAGTTGAAACTTAAGAAATCGATCACAAATGTGAGGGTTTCATCGTGCTGACGTTTTCCTTTGTGGTATTCGTCAGTCAATCGGGAAAGGCGTTTTAGCAGTCACACAATAAAAGAGATGGACTTCTCAGCGAAGGGTGGTGGCCGGATCAAGTCACGGACAGGACATCCCGTGGGACTCATCAACACACCCTCCTGGATGATTGCCAGATCCGTCCAGTAATATAAGGAGAGAGCCCAGCAACAAGACATTTAAAAAAAAATAAATATATTTTGGGTGTTTCCATAAGAAAAATAGCTACCTACGTACGAATATTCTATCCAGTTTCTTAAAGACGTTTACTCAACGCTTTGTTTATCCAAACAAGAACTTATGAATAATATAACAAAATGAAAAATGAAGACAGTGCATAATAGGGCGATTAACGATAAAAAAGTAATGTCTTTTCAAGATGATAAATAAGGGATAACTTTTCCTAGCAGCAGACGAACTTGAAACTGTTCATTGTTATTTTAATTTCATTGAAATAATGCTTTTTCAGAAATTTAAACAACGTTTAAAAATTTCGATTATTTAAAAAAATTTTTAAAAATTGTTTATTTTTTGGATGATGTTTTAGCTGAATTAGTTTGAAATGTCAGTGGTTAACTGACATTTATGTGTATGTCAAGTTTTATGACTGGGAGAGATGTATACTATGCAATTCCTTTGTATTGTTTATAAAAAAAATTCTTTATTGATGTTAATGTGATGGAGTATAGAATGCTTAAATTGCCCATTTAAGGGAATTTTTTTTATTCAGGGTCTGGAAGTAAGATTTGAAACAAAAAAAAAATTCTTATCAAAAGGAAGAAATTCTCTAAAAAGAATTTAATCATGTAAATAACTTATGATATTTGATTTGTAATTATTTTCTAATATAAATTAATAAATCCCTTATTGTGCTTGAAATAGTTAAAGAGAAAATATTGGTTTTATGTACAGCAAATGTTCAAAAAGTAAGAGACACGAGTCCTTGGATTCCAAGAACAATTTAAAAGAAATCAGAGCAGCTAAATTACTTATTTAAATGGTTTATATGGACTTAATGATTAACGTTTCGCCTTGAAATTGTAATGAAAAGAAAATTGTTGGGCTATTGAACAAAAAAAGGTGTTAAATGAAATAAACTTGTTTTAAGAAAATAGTGGATGTTAATATGTTTCGTAAAGTTTTTACATGATTAAAAACATTAAAAAATTGTGTTACGTGCCTCATTTCACTAAGCAATGGTTCATTTAACACCATATTCTATTTTTTAAACATTTTATAAAAATAAAACCTTATGACTTTTTATAAATTGTCACTCAGTTTTATAACTTTTGCTCCAAATTTTATCGGATCATTTCAAGGTGGATTTTTACTCCATTATGTCTCCTTCTCCATGATTATTTTTGCTTTTATAATATTTTTAATGATTCTATCAAAACTCCATTTGGAAAATATTTTCGCGATTAAGTAATAACGCAGGAAATCTTTTTCTGCATGTTTATATAACAAAATATATTTTATTACTATGTAGTGGACCAATTAATGGTCTAAACTCTTTGTAAGATACTTTAATATATACCTCAAGAACTGCCTTCCAAGAAACTGCACTCACTGTTCATAATGAATTTTCATAAATAATAGGCTGCATTTAAATGTCATAAGGAAGAAAATCCGAAAGAATTTCAAGCTTGTACCTGAGAGATATGTATGCAGAAAGTCCAATTCCGTTGAATGATTGGTATGGATCTCTAAATATTTAAATCTTAATATCTCTGTCTCATCACGAGCCCACGGTAGATCAATAATAAAATATATTATCAAAATTTGAATATATTTGAAATTCGAATTATTCCACAACACTCTCAGAAGAAGGAATAATTAAATATAACACCATAATAAATAAAAATAACTTTATAATAAAACAAAAAAATAATATCAGAGAATAAAACTTTACTATAAAATCTAATAAAACTTTACTATAAAATCTTCTACCTTGTATAATACAAGTGTTTATATTTTTACATTTCTTCGAATAGAGTAAATTGCATCATTAAATTTATACAGACGTTATATGCGCGAAATGTCAACATTGGTTATAGAAGTTCTACTAAAAAAATGAAGTTTTCTTAATATAAACGGAAAAACTAATTAATAGTATGCAGAAGAAGTAAAACAATCACAAGAAATGTTAAAAAGTACACTGGAAACAATTAACAATTACATATTTCTCATTAAATTTGAAATGAAATCTTATGTTTTAAACTTTCATAACTTTCGTAGGCTAACAAACATTCATAAATTAATGTTGATTGCTTACTCGGGAAATCTTGTAAAATTTGTTAAAAATAAAACTTTCAAAATTATGAAGAATATCTACATATATTGTGCTAGAAAAAATTATTAATTCACATTTTAAATTTAGGAACAATAAAATTAAAAGTACATTTCATTTCTAAGTAAAGCCACCTATTAATAAATAAAATTTTTCTGCTAACAGTTTATGGCATAAAGAAAATAATTTTTCAGAGCTACTCTCATTATTATCACGTCAAAAGAAATTTCAGTAAATTACTGAATTTTGTTTCCTTCTTGTACAATATTTATCTTTTTATCATTCCTACATTAGATTTTGAAATTATTTAGAAATGGTTTTGTGCTATCAATCATCAATTTTGATTGTTAATTTTTAGACTGAAGCAAACCATCCTCAGTTTTTATTAGCTATTCTTGATAACATCTCACATCCCCTTGTTGTAGTAAATGCGTAGGAAAAAAATACTGATATTGTTTATATATACTTATATATATATATCATAGTAATATTTTAAATAATCCTTCTATTATTTTTTTATCTCATTGAGGAAAAAAATAATAGTTGGATTTAAAAGTAGTTTGCAATGACAAAAAGAGGGCTCCAAATAACTCAACTTCTTTTCTACAAATTGTTTTCTGCAAATAGCACAAATCATTAACACAATAAATAATTTTCATTGACTGTTGGAGCAATGGTAGGAATTTATGACAAGCAATGCCACAACAAAGAAAGCAATCAACATCCATTTAATTTCTGAACGAAATAACGTAGTCTTTTCAGTCACATGTCATCATTTAAGTTCTACCACCTTGATTGTTAAGGTATATCTGCATTATGATCACACAGACATTGATTAATTAAATCATGGTAATAATGCGTTTTTAGAAATAATCACATTGAAAAAGAATACCCAGACCGCTTGAACTAACGACTGTTTTTGGAAAATAGTTAAGGTTTTTTAATCAACTTCAAAAGTGCTGGATTTTAAGTACAAAGGTTCTTTCAAAACTGTTTCACAAGATATAAAAACTGTCACAGTCCGCTCTGCTTTAACAGACAGAGATATTATTATTATAATAACTTTCTTTATTATATTTTGTTAAAAAATCAATTACAAAGCACCAGTTATCTGATCTAAAATGGAGATCTAACCGCTCGCGATTCATATACGTCGGATGGTAGAACTTTACTTAACTTTTTTATAAATCAAAAATTCCTTTAATTTTTTATAAAATATTCCCCTTAAAGGTATTTTTCCACATTTGAAGTTTTTTTTTTTTTTTTTTTTTTTTTTTGTAGCAGAAATTAACTTTTGCAGAAACAAAAACTTATATATGTTCTTGTCTCAATTATTTCCACTATTTCACCGAAATGAAAATTCTTATCTTATTAAAAACAGAAAAAAAAAAACTTATCTTATTAACAACAAAAATAAAATTTTTCCGCAATAAAATTAAAGATACTCCATTTCCAGATGTTTACATGTGCGTGATAAAAATATTTTATAAATGTTAGCACTGATAAGCCATCTGCTGTACATGCATTGACATTGTGTATGTTAACACTTGAAACATTTTCACCACATTTCTGTTCTGAATAGAAATTAGAAATATAAATAAATTGAATATTAAAATTAATTCACCGAAAATTTGTTATTTAATAACACCGCAAAACCTAATCAAAATTTAAAATAATTACTTGCAGGTGTGTTACTTATTTGAATGGGATTGGATGAGGCAGAACTACATATTATTTTGAACAAAATTAAAAACAAAATATAAAATTATTCAATAGGCTTAGACGTTATTAATATGATAAGTTTAAAATTTCAGCTTTTCTTAAGACTTCATTCTTTAATTTTACAGATTTAAGTAATATGGAAAAAAATTTTGAAAAAAATGACTATTAATTGAACGAATTTATTAAAATAAATTTTTTATCAGGTTAGTTTTTTTTACTGGAGAAATTTGCATTAAGTATAATAGGGTCACATTACAATAGACTACAGGTATATAAATGGAAATCATAATTATTTAGAAAAAACCAATATTTACATATGCTAAAATTCAAGTAGAACAAAGAATAGAAATTACTTTATTTACAGATGCGTGAATAAAATGTTAAACTTATTTATTTTTTATGCTTTTAATCTACCTTTTTTGTTGTATAATTTGGATTTAAATTGTTAATTTTTTTTAATTTGGAGACTAATGCTTCTCATAAACATTTTAATATTGATATTTTTGTTGGATGAAATGCAATTTTAATTTCAGTTTCATTAAATATTGTAATTCTAGTTTACACTAAATGGTCTTTAGAGTGATTTTATTTAAGAGAATTAATCTGAATAAAAAAATTCTGCAGCAAATTTGAATAATAAGATTTTTCTCCTTGAAAAGTTGATGGATGGAACAGTTTTGTTTATTGTAATCAATGGAACAAACTTTGAGTATTATGCATGCAATTTCCATTTTAACCGATAGTTCACAGATGTTTTGATAGTGGAGTAATTGAATTTTTAATTTTATTTTAGTGATTTGACTTTTAAATTATTGCTTAGTCGCTATCGTTTAGATCAGAGGTTAGCAACCCTTTTTTTTTGTATTAAGCTTCGTCAAGTTTCGCTTAACTTCTGTGTTCAATATTTAGAGAGCATATAACTCAAGAAATTCAACAATAAAATAATAAGTATCGTAAAGAGCATTAAAAAAACTGCATTTTGATGGGAAAATAGTAGTAAATATGTTAAGCTTCGTAAATAGTTGTAAACACTAGATTTTTTCTCCTTTTAATGTATTTAGTTTTTTATAAAAGAAACTCTAATATATTGTACTAAGTAACTGGCCATTTAACATAAGATCTAGTGATCCTGGGTTACCAACCCCTGGTTTAAAATGCCCGTACAATTTTGTTTCAAACTTGTGAGTTCAAGAATATTGTATTTGAAATTTCCGGTTACATTTAACAGAGCGGGTAAAAAAAGATTTTTACATTCATTCATTTCATATTGCTCAGGTTTTCCATTTACCAAAATGTTATTTTATATATTTTTAGTTATAAATTTTTTAAATTTATTATTTTACTGTTTTAATGGATTCTTGCAAAACTTGATGTTTGCATTTATATAAAAGTGCGTTCAGCATTTACTTTCTTTGCATGCTACTTTTCTGTATTTTAATTATTGGTGGATTATTATATATATATTTATATATATATATATATATATATATATATATATATATATATATATATATATATATATATATATATATATATGCAATGAGTATCAAAATAGAAAAAAAATTATTCGCTTCACACAGAAAAAGATATCTTGATATCTCTGAGTTGCATAAATATAAAATCACTTAAATTATATATTAAAAAGCACCATTTGAGTTTTCAAAATTATTATAATTTTTCTCTCAAAATCATATGTAAATTGTAATTTTCATTATAAAAAACAGTATAAGCAATAATGTTATAAGAAAAATTCGAATTCAAATTTTTTTCATGAGAGAGCTCACCACATGACGCAGAAAATAATAATCGGTGTAAAAGAATTTAAAAAAAATTGTTTTTGTTTTTAAATTTTTGGAAAATTTGAAAGAGAAAATGAAGAACCTTAAGCGTTTTAAAACTATTATTCATTAAGCTTAAAGTAAAAGAAATTTATATCAAAATGTGTAAGAACTTTAGGAGTAAAAATAAATTATCAGCTGAAAAATAGAATGACAAATTTTCAAGAGTGTGTAACTAAATAGAACTTTTCTGGTCGTAAATTAACCCACAGACAATTAATATTATCAGATCAATTATAACAATCTGACTCAGTTGAGGACCGAATTCAAATGATGCTTTTTTTTAAGCAAAACTTTAAAGTTTTGCTTAAAAAAAAAAAAAAAAAAAAAAAAAAAAAAAAACTTTTACAGTAGTATAAAAAAAAATTGGATGAAATCGGCTAAGGTGTTTCATGATCTGGAACGATATTTGGAAAAAAAATATTTTTCCAACATAAAAGAAACTCCAGAGATGGCAGGAATAATAATATTTACTGCTGGCTTGTTTTATGGATTGAAACTCGAGATTTCTTCAGTAGAATGCTTAGATTAGTAGTAGAGGGTTGGTGTAGGGAGCTTTTTTGCACATCTCAGGATCTACAACGAGACCCTATATATATATATATATATATATATATATATATATATATATATATATATATATATATATATATATATATATATGTATGTATGTATACATATATATACATATGTATATATGTATACATATTTATACATATATATACATATATATATATACATATATGTATATATATATAAATATATATATATTATATTATATTATATTATATATATATTATACATACATACATATATATATATATATATTATACATATATATATATATATATATATATATAAACATATATATATATATGTATATATACTTTATAAACATGTGTTTTCAAAAAATTTGTGTGTATAGTTTAAACAATAAAATTAAATAAATTAGTATCATCATGTTAAATGTTATTTTTGTTAATAAATACACTCCTGTAAAAAATATAATCTTTTAATTTTTATAGGGTTTACCATCCCAAAAAATTATATTTAAAGTAAATTTCTTGATATAATGTATAAAAAATAAAAGAAAGCGATTTTCTATGAGCAAAATTGACTGAATTGAGATTATTATAGTTAGAAGTATACTTTCATCTTTCTATATAATATTAGGATTATGCAGAAAACAATTTATGAAATAAGTTTTTTTAACAGTTTCATGTATTTATGGAATGTTATAAACTACACTATAATGTTTTGAAAACAATTAAATATGTTGAAATCTAACATATGATTTAATTGTTGATAAAATTGCTTATAACAACGAAAAATATTATATTTATAATATACAAGTATATTACTTTATTCATTTGTCGTGTGTTAATTTACGAATTCTTATTTTAAAGTTGGATTAAATGGAAAAGAATAGATTCAAAATCTAAAATTACCATTTCGAAATAATGGTCCATGTTGTGTAGTTACATTTCAAGTATAAACAGAGTTTTCCAATGGTTGCAATTCTTTTATTCTTGAAAAGCCCTCGGAAAAATTGCTATCAGCTGTAATTTCGAATGATATGTTTATCATTTGGAAAATGTTAATAAAAAAGAAATTTTAAATTGCTTATCGATGGTGGACATTGTATTATAATTGAAACGGTAACTGGTGATGAAATGTGCATACCATTTTTACTGTCCAACGAGTCAAGAAAGAAAAGTATAGATCTTAGAAATCTATTTTCGGTTACAATGGTTAAAAAACAATGTACTGTAAAAAGTGGTATGAGTTTTCTTTAGAAGTTAAGGAGCAGTTAAGATGATTAAATTTGTTTATTTAAACCGATCCATTACTTGATAGCATAATTACTGTAACTATGAACTCTATGTGCTGGTACACTATGAATGTCTTCCAGAATCTTTTAAAAAGCGAATATTAAAAGACTCGTGCTTCATCATAACTATGATCTGATTAAGTAAGTTTGAGAACAGAATTTCTGGATCAAAAACAAATCAAAGCGTGACAGAACATCTCACTTGTTTAGTCAATGTAATTATGAGTGACTTTGTCTACTTTATGTTAAAAAAAATATGTGGTTGTGTTCCAAATGTGAAGTTGATGGGGCTATAGAAGCATTTTTTCATCGATTCAATGAAATGAATGGCTTAACCTATTAATTTGTGGAAAAATTCACATGAAAAATTTCAGTACTTTTGGAAAAGACTATTTTGAAAATCATAAAACTACATAATTTTAGAAAGAGAGGTATACCTAAATAAATTGAGAATGACACTCATATGTTGCTATATGTAATTCATTATATTTTTCTTTGCGTTAGAAGAGCAACTTGATAAAAAAAATTTCTTTAATGAATTTTTTTCAACTGAAAATATTTAAAAACTTTCAAATGTTTGTGCAAGATTGTCTCAACACCCATTATTAATATTTTTTAAGTTTAAACTAAAGCGTTGAGCTGATTGTTGATGAGGTATCCTTATGACTTTTTATTTCACACTTGTTGCGTTCTCTTCTCAAGCTTGGGGACATGCATATTGGTTCAGAAAACACTTTAAACTAAAAGTCCCAGACGAATTATCTAACGTGTAAAAGAATTGGCAATAGAATGCCAAAACTAGTATAGACAGTAGCACATTTTTTTGTTTATAATATATTTGTTTATATCTTAGATAATTAGTTATTTTACTCTTACTCAAATTCTTATTTCAATTTTTTGTAACGATGTACTGAATCGACAGCTTTAAGAAACGAAGCATCTTTATATTCTAAACTTTAAATTAAACTGAACAATTTATATATCAACTTTCAATTTTTTTTCGTTAATTTCATAATTTGCGTGCATGTCTTATATATAAAATGTTTTTAATATATTTAGAATTATTGAAATATAAAAATAGTCTTAATAGGTTCCAGCATTTTACATTTCTTAAAAGCCAAGTGCGACGGAAATTTTATACACCTAATTAAAATAAAATAAAAAAAAAATGAATATAACAAATTAGGCTATAAATTAAATAATTAAAAGAAACAATTCTTAAAAGAATGCTTATAAAAGAAATCAACTAGAAAACTCATTATGGATAAAGACAGTTGAATAGATTCTTTTTCGTACTTATTTAGTAAAAAAAAACTTTTTCAATCTAAGGAGAGCTTTAAAATTTTGTAACTTGAATTCTGATTTACACAGGCAGAACACTAATTCCGCCAACCTCTTTTCATTGAAAAAAATCCAGTTTTAACTAAGATATGCTTATTGAATGACTGTTTCTTTAGTTTTGCGAAAATGTATCTTCCTTTAGTTATTTTTAATCATGAAAGATTCAATTTAAAAGAGCATTTTCTTGAAAGTTGATAAATCAGAATAACTATGAATAAATTATACAAACTAAAGAAACCACGACATACAAACTCAATAAAAACTATTTTCGCGAAATACTTATATTTTTAAATAAAATCTAACTGTAAAATTAATTTTCAGGAATTAATATAATTTTGTACCTATAATAGAAAGCCAGAAATTTGACACCTAAGAGTTACAATAAAAACAATTTATTAGAACAGCTGATTGAACGAATAATTAAAATATAAGAAATATTTTTATATTAGTAAAAATAATTCACATTCTTTTGTAATTTTGGAAAGGAATGTTCTTGTTATAAAAACACACGAGTGATGAGATTAAATAAAACTGTCATTTTTATCTTCAACGGGAGCAATTTTTTTTAATAAGGAATTTAAATTTAATCATTAAAACCATCATTAAATTACAAAGAACGTAAGAGCTAGTTTTGTTCTTTGTTGAAAAAATAGTTGGTTCTAAAATTCGTTCCATGCGAAAAAACGAAAACTAAGCTCTCGCGCTTCAAAATTAACATATAAAGACATTTTTTGCCTTGTTTAATTCTGTGCCTTTGGACAATTTTGTTATTCATTAGTGCGTGCGGCAAAAATCTCAGAAAATTTTCTTTTATTCTGATCTAATTTTCTGCAAAACTGCGTAAAATAACTCTTGATTATTCATGATCTTGGACGAGATTCTTGACGAAACAAACGAGGTGACGACTTCTCTTTCGAGAGATAATTATGATAATAAAATCAGCCTTCTCTTAATCCATGGATAATTATTCCGTAGGGAATGTTTTGGAGCAGAGAAAAGAAGTTTTAAATGTACTAGATGAAATAAGTCATCCTGGCGGTAGAACAAAGGAGTGAATTGGACGTTGTTTAATTTAGGCGTACTTATTTAATCTTTATATTTACTCAGGTCTATTTGCATAACAAAGAAGTTAAGGCAGTCTTAATGATGACCGAAATGACGAACATAATCAATATCGTTATTTTTTTGTGTGTGTGTGGAAGGAAAAGATTTGTTCTTTCTTTTGAGTTGCGAAACACAGCATTAAATTTCCCCATAAGTTGGCGCGTTTCGTGTGATTGTGAAATTAGAATTAGTTATATTGTAAAAATGTGCTTCATTTTCAACATTCTAAAATTAAAATATATATTCTTTAATGTACCTTTCAACGCAAGGAATAAATGAGTAAGAATTTAGTAAAACTATTCTTTTGAAAAAAGCAAAACTTAAAATAAATATAACATCAAATTTATTTTTAAGATGTTGAAACGGATATAAAAGTTATTTTATTTATATAACACAAGCAAAAATCGGTTCCAAAAATAAATTCAAATCAAAAATTATTTTATTTATTATAATTATATTACTAAATGCTTATATAACATTTGTTTCCTATATTTTTAATTGATAATATTTTAATTATTTTATTTCCAATTTTTAATTAAAATTATCCTAACTTGACTTTGGATTATTTAAATAAAGGAAATCTGAAAAGTTTGAATGAAAGGAAATCAAAAATATAAAGATATGAAAAAAATTCAGCAAGTTTTTTTTCTGGTCATTCTTACCTAGAGATTATAAAAAAATACGATATTTGTAATAATTAGCAAGGATTTAGAGAGATCAAGAATATTGTGTAAACCTTAAATTCGGAAAGCCAAATGAAAACTTACCATAAAAATTAATACGTCGGAAAGGAATGCAAAACAGAAAAAAATATATTCATTAAAAGTGTAAATTGTAATGAGAAAAATCTTGAAATTTTCAGAAAATTTTATATTTTTAGAAAATTTTAATTTTATATATGAATAAATTTAAAGATTTTTAGGAAAATCCTGAGAAATTTGTTCTCAGATCAGCAGCATTAACAAAGCTAATCTTCCTGAGCATGGGATCCATAGAGATTGTGTATTGTGGTTCAGCAGTCAAAGGAGCTTCAGTACTACGAGTATAACACAGTTCTTTGTTCATTAACAAGGCTAATCATCCTGAGCATGGGGCCCATAGAGATTGTGTATTGTGGTTCAGCAGTCAAAGGAGCTTCAGTACTGTAACACAGTTTTTTGTTCATTAACAAGGCTAATCATCCTGAGCATGAGGCCCATAGAGATTGTGTATTGTGATTCAGCAGTCAAAGGAACTTCAGTACTATAACACAGTTCTTTGTTCCTTAACAAGGCTAATCATCCTGAGCATGGGCCCATAGAGATTGTGTATTGTGGTTCAGCAGTCAAAGGAGCTTCAGTACTATACCACAGTTCTTTGTTCATTAACAAAGCTAATCCTCCTGAGCATGGGATCCATAGAGATTGCGTGTTGTGGTTCAACAGTCAAAGGAGCTTCAGTACTATAACACAGTTCTTTGTTGATAATAATTGGTGAGAGGTATTAAGCATGTCTTTCGACAATGATTGATCAGATTTCAAATGAGTTGGTAAGATAATAAAATATACAGACCAATAGCTTTTGTTGTACCAGCATACTTCTCGATATCAAGCACTGAGTTGGGTTTTACCAGTTAGTAGAATCAACTTGATGGGATCTTCGTAATTTAGAAGCAGGAAACTAGCAAAAATCAAACCAACAATCAAACATGTCTAGTATTACAGAAAATCATGACTGTACGGGCAAATAATCATGAATTATCAGGATGAAGTAAAATGTTATGGAGGCTTGAAGATAAGACAGAATTATGAGTTTTAACACATTTGGAATACAATGATTGCTATTCAAAATGTCAGGTACGTGAACAGAATGTTATCGGAATATATACACGGGGGCACTTCATACCATTGCTTTATATTTTGCAGGTAATGGATGAAAATGGTGATGTCGATGGCATGTTCGCAGCGTGCTTTTTCCACAACATTGTCATTAAACAGTGATGCTGCTGAAGTATAAGGAGAAAGGATTTATTTGAAAAGATGACTTGACAGTTTTTGCATCCAAATTTATAAATGTGATCCCACTTTTGGAGGCTCCTACAAGTGATATAGAGTATAGAGTCAAGATAGCCTAAGCCCATGATTCCCGGGATGGATGTTCATGCTTCTGCAAATTTCATCGAACTGATCATAAATATATTTGTTGCCTCGCAAGCGATGCTTTCCTATATTCAAGGTTCATACATGGTTACCTATTCCCCGATATGAGCCATGAATATAGGAATGGATCACTTGCAATATAATGTCTGTTTTTCGGTAGTTAGTGACTACTGAGATTCTATATAGCATGAGGTAAATTAAGATTAATCTATCTCATACCAAAAAATCACAGAATCTCTACCAAAACAAACATCTGTATTATAATACTAAAATTACAATTTACTCTAGTATAGCTGTTGTGATCAAGTTACTATGATTTTTAAGTTAGGAATTGATGGATCTTGACATATTACAATTAGACTTCAGTTGAAGACAGACGTGAAGTGTTAGGAAGAATTTCTAATATATACACGAAGTATAAAAATATCAAAATTATCCAAAAACTACAGTCAAATGTAATTTTTACATAAGAAATCTCTTACTTTAATACAGATTGCAAGTATTTCTACTATCGCTTGTTTTACAAGAAAAACTAATAATTTACCTATAATAAAATGTTTTACATATCTTGTAAATTTCATCTATTAGATAGATGCCTTCTTGCTGTAGTCCAATAGTATAAATCTAAGAACTATCTATGGGCCTGCACAGGAACAGGGTTGCTGTTGAACAAGGTATAATTTTGAATTGTATCGACTGAATAACCAGCCCCAGATTTTTCAGGTTATCAGAAGCAACAGGCTAAGATGGCTTGGCCATGTCTGGAGAAGCCGGAAAAACAACCCCACTAGAATATCAACGTTTAAAAACCCCGAAGGATCTCGTGCTCGAGGAAGACCACCAACAAGATGGCTAGTTTTTTTACACTAAAAATAACCCCAAGATACTGAAAGTTAAGAACTGGACAGTGTCTCTCAGGACAGACTGGAATGGAGAAAGTTTATTGCAGAGGCACCTACGACCTGAAATAGGTTGTTACGTTATTAAAGAAGAATAGTATAAACTAGCTCTTATGTTGTCAAATGGGTCTCTTTAGATTTTTACAACTTAATTGAAATTATGAAATTCTTAAAAATTCTTTTAAACTTTATTTTAATGCAAATGAAGGAAAAAAAGGAGAATCTAACCATTTTTCCAATTAATAAAGTTAGAAATATAGTAATGATTCCGTATGGTTTTGAATAGATTATAATCTTAATTTCCTATTTATTGTGAAACATTTTTCTGAAAGTAATCACAAAATATTTAATTTTACTATTGTAATACTGTGTAATGAATACATCTCTTCCAAGTACCCAGCATTTTCCATTTAATGAAGATTTCTTAAAGACAGAATGGTATTCAGAATTACCAGTGGAGAAAAACCAGAAAATTCCAAGCGAATCCAACTAGTTTAAAACAAAAATGTTTCCTACTCTTTTTTAAATGATTAGAATCATCGATTACGAGTACTTTAATATTTGGAGTACGCTTAACAGCATATTTTAATACTGTGTTTTTGATACCAGTGTACTTAGTCTTCATAATAATGCTTTTAGAACAATGTGTTATGATTAAGATATTTTTCTCGTTTAAAAAATTAGAAACATGTATATTTACGCAATAGAAAATGATTCTATTTATTTAGCTAATAACTATTATGTATTTGATGTTACTATTATTCTATAACTTTCATTACAGCACAAATCTTCTTTTTATTTATATCTTGATCAGGACAATCACTTTACAGATGATTGTCGAATTGTAATTTAAGATAAAGTAAATAATGTATTTTACAGCTTTTTTTAGAATTTTATCATTCTTAAATTCCAGTCAGATTTAGAGTAAAATATTCTAAAAGAAAATGTAAGCAATTAAGCGCAGAAGTTTTTTTTTTATATACTCTTCAATGAAGAAGCTTTGAAGAAAATAAACGCCATAATTGAAATTAATGTCCTATAATGATTAAACTATTCATATGTGAGTATAATAAACTGCTCTCAAATGTGTTTTAATGTATTTTGAAATATAATAATGGATACCTAAGAAAATCAACAAACATATTTTGAAAAATATCTTTTTACCTTGAAACTTTAAAATTTTTCTTAAATGAGTGATCAATTTCAATTGATTTTTTCTACATACTATTTTGAAATGATTTAGAATTTGTATACTATTGATTGATTTATATTTGTACTTGATTTCTTTCCTTGAGGTAATGTTTTGGATTTGTGTAAATTTTTTTTCACGAGTAGTTACTTAAAAATTTTAAAAGTCAGATTCGAGAAATTCAATATAAACTATTATAAAATCACAAACCTTTACAATACAGTAATAATTTATTTTGTAAATTTTGATAATATTTCCTCTAAATTCAGTAAGTGTTACAAAAAATGCTCGCAACTGATTTATTATATCAATTCACAACACATATATTATTTAAATTATGAAGTTATTACTTCTTCAAGATTGAAGTAATTATTTCTGTATTTATAAAATTAGTTCAGTTGTCCTCAAAGGCTACTTTTCGCAAATTAGGATGAATTTGTTCGAAAATTGCAGTTTTAAGTAAATTAGTAAATTTCAAACCACCGTAAACAGAATACCAAAATATGAATCAAGCATAGGAATTATGGGGTCTAAGTGTGGAGTAATGACCAGTCAATTGTTCTCAGGAAAAAATTTTACATTGCTAATATAACGAAGAAATACTGTACCGAGCAAAATTAAAACTAAATCATAGCATTATAAACTAATTTTTATAAAAAAATCAACTGATTTTAACACGTACTATAGTTAATGTTTTATAACAAAGTTTAATATGTATTAAAGTATTAGTACAGTTTTCTTTCTTTTGCGATATTTGTTCAATGTTATGTCAAACCTATATTTTTAGCTTTTAAATCCGTAATCAATAGATCATATTTTGCATACTTCCTATAAATGTCATGAAGTTCTTTGTACTGAATAAAAAGCATAGCATTATAAAATAAAATTTTTTTAAAAAAATAGTAGACCTTATATTTTATTTAATGCATAAGAAGGGTAATTTTATGAAATGTGTATCATTTAATAGATAATGAAACAAAAACAATTCTCAATACCATTATTTGCGTGTAAAGAAATTGTAAGTCTGATTTTTCAAATGAATTATCTATTATCTTCTTTCTCAATATATCAAAAAGAGGCCTCAACAAAAGTGGCGGTTACAGAGAACAATTCAATGGTCCTGTGCATCTCGTATCTATCCGAGTTCTGCCCGTAGTAGCTATTTAATGATGTCGATCTTCCTGATCTCAAGAGTTAACTAACACCAAACAATGAGGCGTTAGCTCGGCAGCTCTCCCCTCCCCCCTCTAACCCGCAGGCGACATTTTCTCAAACTTTCCCATGACCTTGGGGCTCGAGAGACAAGAGTTAAGAAAATATAAAACTTCTCGAAGACGAGATCGATAAGGGGAGGAAGAAGAAGAAAGAGCTCTCGTGACGGCGTAACCGGACAGGACACATCTCTTCTAGATGTCCTGGTCCGATAATAGATTTCAGGGATTGTTTCGGTGGTTGGCACCCCGAGGACGATGCAATTAACTCCGAAGCAGAGATCGAGACCCAAGGCAAGGTCGGAGGGGCTTTGGTCCACTCTCTCAGTGATAGTTAGCATTCCACTCTCTGATTTGTCTCGTAACAGCAAAAGTAAATCAATTTCAGGTTGTTTTTTTTTTTAAAACTTTATTTTTCGATTTAGGTTTGCTAAAATAAAAATATATTTCAAATTTTATTTTTCACTTTATTTTGTTTTTTATTTTGAAGAAATATTGCACTCACATTTTCCAAATTATTTAATGATGTAGATAATAGAAATATGATAAATATCCTATTAATTATAACTTTCTCTCTCTCTCTCTCTCTCTTCATTACTTGGTGATAAACCAGTTCTTACCAAAATAGAGAGAAAGAGGGATATATATACATATATATGCATATGTGTGTGTGTGCGTACGTGTGTGTGTATGTGTGTGTGTGTTCGCGTACGTGTGTGTACATGAGTATATGTGTGTGCATGTGTGTGTACGTGTGTGTGCATGTGTGTGTACGTGTGTGTGCATGTGTGTGTGCGTGTGTGTGCATGTGTGTGTGCGTGTGTGTGCATGTGTGTGTGCGTGTGTGTGCATGTGTGTGTGCGTGTGTGTGCATGTGTGTGTGCGTGTGTGTGCATGTGTGTGTGCGTGTGTGTGCATGTGTGTGTGCGTGTGTGTGCATGTGTGTGTATGTGTGTGCATGTGTGTGTGTGTGCATGTGTGTGTGTGTGCATGTGTGTGTGTGCATGTGTGTGTGTGCATGTGTGCGTGTGTGTGCATGTGTGTGTACGTGTGTGTGTGTGTGTGCATGTGTGTGTGTGTATGCGTGTACGTGTGTGTATGTGTGTGCATGTGTGTGCGTGTGTGTACGTGTGTGTGTGCGTGTGTGTGCGTGTGTGTGCATGTGTGTGTGCGTGTGTGCATGTGTGTGTGAGTGTGTGAGTGAGTGTGTGTGTGTGCATGTGTGTGTACGTGTGTGTATGTGTGTACGTGTGTGTGCATGTGTGCGTGTGTGTGTGCGTGTGTGTGTACGTGTGTGTGCATGTGTGTGCGTGTGTGTGTACGTGTGTGCATGTGTGTATGTGTGTGTGCATGTGTGTATATGTGTGTGCATGTGTGCGTACGTGTGTGTATGTGTGTGTATATGTATGTATGTGCGTGTGTGTATGTATACAATGTATTACGTGGTTACCTCCTTGTCTCGGAGAATTTAAAGATTATTGAATAGGCAGATTTTCAAGAATGAATAAGTCTATTTTTATACATGAACATTTCTTAGTATGACGATCAAACATAACATCTGTAGCACGTCTGCTCGATAGGAGAATTCAACCCGAAAAAGCCTCGAGAGAACTTAACCCCCTCAGAAGAGTACAACATACTGGTGACTCATTGGTTGAGAATAGTGGCATGAGATGACATCGTCGATCAGTTCAACATTCTATAACCATATCTGGTTATGTACATTTTGGAACAATAGGAGTGGTGTAACTCTTACATTTGTTAAAAGGGGTTATATATACAACAAAAAGGTACAAATTATCGGATACGGAAAGTGAATATATTATATATACATAAGTATTGAATATAAACAGAGGGATATATATATATATATCCCTCTCTCTGTTTCATACTTGATGACAAACCATCTCTATCCAAATCTAAAGCAATTTAATGAATAATTTGAAAATAGAGAACACACTGGCATTTATCTAGTAGTCTCTTAATTTTTGCATCCACTTAATTAACATTCCCTGAAATACAACACACTTTCCTATAACAAAATTGTTATACTTCGGGGCATGTTAGTTTGTGTATCCAATTTATCCAATCATGTTTCCATTTTGTTTACTGCCTAAGTAATTTAATTTACCTCATCACATAAATTTACTTTTACCCTTTATCTGAAAGAAACCGAGCTCTCAACTGAATGGTTAACACTTTGACCTTCGGTTTAACAGTTCATGGGTTCAATTTCCACCGCGAGTTTGGTTGTTTATAATAGTTTGGAATTTAATTTTAACTATATGCTTGGATCTAATTAACTAATTATGTAATTAATGGTCTAATTAAATAAAACATAATGAAAAAATTCAATAATCTTGAAAAAATGTCAAAATGAACTATTTCTTAAAAACAGCATTGAAAAGAAAATATTTTTATTGGTTTAAAAACTAGATGTAATCCATTTATCAATAAGATAGATGTATGTATATCAATTCTGGCGACGAATTCACGGCCAGCACTTTTTCCAAGGAAAAAAGAGAAATTTTTATAAATATAAATAACTTCGCTCAATTGAACCAATTATTTCCAAATTAGGTTTTCAGAGTTAAATGAAATACTGAAAAAATAATGACTAAAAAATAAAATTAACTTCATGCATTAAATATTTCAAGAATGAGAGCTCATATATATGTTATATGAAATTTAATGAAGTCTGATTTTTTATTTATTAATTTGTAAATTTAAGGTTAAGGTACATATGAAGATTCGGAAATTATAAATATAAAATTACATTATGCTAAACTATTAAATCTGTCTTAATAATTTATTTTTTTTATATCATAATATAAAAAATAGATAGCTTAATAGTAAAGAGAGGTTGAGATTGCACCACTTAATTTTTTTATGCGTTCTTTTCATAAATGATGGCTTTAGGGAGAAAATCCCAAAGATTCTCAACACCTTTTGATATAACTTATTCCCTAAAATTAATGTCCACACCAAAAGCAGAAATGCAAAACCATCTTCCATTGTTCAAGTGAACAGCACTGGTCACCGACACCAGTAGAAGCAAGCAGTTTTAGTGCAAAAATTCTATTCTTACCTTATTTTTTACAATATCGTGCTTCAGATTTTTAATTTCAAGTTGCACTCATTTTATTCCAATTAGGAATTTCAACTCTATAAGCGTTTTTTCACCCTAATCATAGATCTCTTCAAAAATAATTATTTATAAGCTCATCAGCAAGCACTTCAGTATTAGTTTTGAAACAAAATACTTGTTCAGATTTTATCACCTGTGTGTGATTCAGATAAAAAAAATTATTATAACACCAAAAACGGAAAAATAACATTATGTAAAATAACATTATATAACACATATGTAAAATTCTTAACGAAATAGTGAGGAATATGAGACTTGCAAATAATTAAAAAAGTTATAATTAAGAATTCTTGGTGACTCATTTTTCAATTGTTCTAATTGCAGTTATATGTATATTTAATATTAAAACTAAACCATCTCTTTTTAACTGCCACTAATGGAACTTGATACAATAATAAATTAAGGAGTTTTAATCATTTTATTTGTATATGTATTTAAAACTTAAACACATGCAAATGATGATATGCAATAGGTAATAAAACTATTTAACCACGCATAATTAATGAGACTTAATTTGCTAAAAATTCATACCAATAATAGAATTCATATTTATTTAATAATTTTTAAGTTCATTATTACTTTAAAATCAATAAATTTTCAATTCCAAATAAAGAAAGAATTACAAACTATATATTTAAATTCAATAAATATTTTTTGTAAAATTTTTTTCAAATTTTATATATTATATATAATATTTTAGTGGCAGATTAGAAAACAACTGTGGTTAGAATAACAAATGTCAAAACTAGAACAAAAAACAAAGGTAACATGAACACAGAAAACTATACTGAAACCACACAGTAAGACGTTCATTTGTGCCGCGCGCGAGCTCTCTTAAATCTCTGCCACAAGAGTCTCGAGTTCAGTGCAGGGTAGTTGATATCCATTCATTTCCTCTCATATACTGGACAGTTGGCAACGTGAACATGATAGCATTTTTTATACTGTATAGATGCTTAGAGTGGTTAAATCAGATCTGTCCCTTGGCCAAAGTGGAATATTTGTGATTTCATCGGCCCATTAACTTTGAGAGCAACACATTATGCCGAAGTCGTAGATCATTTAGCATTACGCAATGTGCTCCGCTAGGAATATGATTTATGTTGCCACCCTTTCCCATTAAAATATTTGCACAGAAAAATCAACAAATTTTTTTACCCATTTTCCCTTTTATAAACGAAAAAATTTGTTATCATTTTTCATAAGAGAATAATTATGGACAGAATTACTTAATTTTAAGATTACATATCGAACAATAATATTTTTATAGCTATGTACACATGAAAAAATTATTTGGAAAAAGTTTCAAGTAAAATAATAATTTAACTAGATTTTTCAATAATCTTATGCTAATGATCAATATTGTATTTTAAAACAAAATATTTATTGAAATTATTCATAATTCTTTATATATTCTGAAACCATAAAGAATTTCTATTTCTCAAAAATTATTTTTCATGTATGTTTCGCTTGCGTAATATTTAATGTTTATTAGGCTGAATAAGAAATTAAACACAAATGTATTTAAGAAACAAATGCATACGGAATTATACCAAAGAAATACTTTAGTTCATATTGATAACTGCTCTGAGCTATTTACTGAAATTCTCAATTTCATGATAATAGCAATGAAATTAATGTAATTGTCATACGTAATGGAAAAATGTAGTGTAAAAAAATTAAATAATTGTAAGCTAATATTGCAACAATTGAAAACGTTAGAAATAATTTTATCCGATACTTTATACTTTAACTTTAATTAATTATCAGTCACTTTCCTTTAATATCTTTATAATTTGTTTCATGTCCAATGAAATAATCGACAGGGAAATTGGTTTTTCCTAATTTCTGTTCTTTATTTCATAACAATTGAAGAAACACTTAAATTACTTTTTAAATGGCCACAAACGTCAAAAATATTAAATGAATAAGTTCTATCAAAGTTTAGGGAGAAAAAGTATTGTAGTTTCGGAAACATATGTTGCCAAAATCAGAAAAACAAACTTAACAAAAAAAAAATAATAATCGTCTGCGATTTTATATTGTGGCCATTGTTCTTTCGAACTAAGCAGATATTTTCTTTCGTCTCATTAAACAATTAAACACCCTTGTTTTTAAAAAAAAGTCAGCGTTATCATTACTTTAATCGTTTTCGTAATTGAGAAAAAATATATCTTCTTTCCGGCCTTTCCCCTTCCAGGGCTTTAGTTGATGACTTTTGGTGAATCGTAAACCTTCCATTAGATATCGAGCTGTTTACAGAGAAACACATTTTCAGAATGTTTCTTTTTGCTTACTTTGCCAAGAGCTTAAAATGATGTATATAAAATATATCTAATCTCCGAAGAGAAAACAAAACCCATTTACTGACACGCAAACAATACATCTTCACATAGAAGAAGCATACTTTTTCTTTGGTTTTATCAATATTTCGATTTAGATTAAATTTTTTATTGCTATAAAGCAAATAAATAATGTAGTTATTGCGTTTGTTTAATTCTACAGTGGCGCCAAGATACGAAACCATAGTTAAACATTGCCGTCATAAAATAAGTCAAATAAAATTTTTCTGATTCTATTTTTTCCGTGTATTTCTTATTATTAAGCAGATGAAATTGAACACATTTGTCATTTCAATACTGTAAGCATTATTATTTAATGAATTAGGAGTGGAGTTCAATGTAGCACCCGATTGTAAACTTTCCTAAGGAGTGTTTAGTTGCAGTAACTCTGAGCATTTTTAAATAATAATCTTTATTTAAGTAAGCCATTTTAATTAGCTAATTGAAAATGTAAGTTAAGCAATCAGAGCGTCAAAAGAGAAAAATAAAAATAATTAAAATAATATAAGGAATGTGAAGGAATGCATTTAAAAAGCCATTCCTTAAAAAGGGAAAAACAGGGCAAAAAAGGAAAAGAGGCAAAAAGGATTAAAAGGGGGGGGATTGTTGAAACAATTGTAAAGAAATCGTTATGTTGTTATTGTTGCATGCCCCCGTAGTCAGCAGCGCTAAACCAGATCCATGAGCACGTACACCTTTAAAAAGTCCAGTATCATAAGTGGAAAGTGGATTCTCCATCAAATCTCTCCTGGAGAGACCAAGGCATTGAAGAATATGTTCAGGAAAGGCTTGTTTATTTATGCATTTGGAGCAAATTTCGAATTTCGTCTTACCCTCGACGAATTTCAAGTTACTAAGATGGCCACTTCTGAAACGGGCAATAGCCGTTTCTTCTTGTCTATTAAGACCAGTAGCCAGGGAAGCACCTGGACGTGAGCAGCGGTACCAATGATGTTCAAGGGGGACAACCCAAGTGGCTTTATTCTCGTGTTTAATCTTTGAGTGAATCTCCTGAAATGTGAGAGGTGCCGAAGGCACACCGTCCTCATTCACAACAGTTTCGGCCAAAGTGTCCACAATATCATTCCAGAAATAATTATATTGTGACATAATGAATCTCTTTTTAGATATCCTTCATAATAAGATGTTGTTCATAAAGCTATTTCTCTTCCATTAGAGAATCAAAATTGATGCTGAATGAGAAACTATCTGTGGCCTTCTGTTCATCAATTTCTAGGCTCGATTCTCACTTCATTTATTAAATGTTTGCATAACTTATGGCTGCAGTTTTCAAACATATATCAATTACTGACATTTATTAAATGTACCGTAATACAGGATACAGATTCTCCCTTTTTCAACAAGATGCACACATTCAATAATGCCATGGGCTTACTGTTAAAAGTTATTTTCTATTTTTTTTTCTGTTCTCATACATATAATATGCGAAGATACATTAACAATAACTGTAATTTCTGAATAATAACAATAGTTTCTGAATAATTCAATATTCATAGAGTTCTTATACCATTTATAAATTGCAATTAACGTGTTTTACGATTGAAAAGTCATTTTAATGAACCATGATTTTAATAAAGACTTTACAGTATTCGCATTCTATATATTACTGTCAAAACTAAATTTCATAAAGTGTCGTTTTTTATTTATGTGTTGAAAACAAAATGAGCAAATTTATTTCTTAAGACTACTTTTTCTTTTCCTTTAGTGTTCTGATCAGAGTACATTATTATAACTACCCAGTGTAAGTATAAAAAAGTATATTTATGAAGAATCTTATAAAAATATTAATGTTCATGTACTTACATATATTTATGTGACTGTTTCCTAAGCTGACTTTGCAGATTGTGTATAAATATATATGGAAAGTCAAAAAATTATTTATGAATTTATACTATTTATTTATGAATTTATACTATTTATGAAATAGTATAAATTCATAAATAAATATATAATAAATCGAATGTAAAATTCATAAATAAACACACATACAAATCAAAAATTTTATATAAAAAAATATTAGATCTCTTATTTACTTGAACAGTTGTTAATAAGAGATGGTGTAAATAAGAGTTGTATGGAAATATATAGTGATCTTCGTGATTATTTGGAATTCATTTGTTAACAATAAAAAAGTTATACATAGGTAATCAGTTAAAATCATTAAGTTTACCTATATATAATAAGTAAATATTGTCTGAAATTATTTCTGGTTAAAGTGCTCAACACTCTCTGAAGAAATTTTCCAATTAAATCAACAAGATGCGAAAATAAAGTATTTTTCTTAAAATAGAAACCATTAATTAATGTTTTCAAATAAGACTTTATTTATATAGATAAAAGTTTTATGTTTGTTCAGATTGTTTTGGAAATATCTTCTTTTATCAAGTAAGGAGAAAGTGTGATGTCTAAACACATATATCTCTATATCTGGAAAAGTGGTTTAGCCATCTGTATTATCAATCAATATAAAACAAGATTATTGTCTATTATTAATCGAAATCGAAACGCTTGATTTATTTGCTAATAACTCTCTATCGAACATCAGGAACTGAAGTGAAATACATTTTATTTACCTGAGCCTAGTTTACGCAATTTCTATCATTTCTGAATGAATGATAGTTACTTAATGAAAGACGCGTCGATATTAGATTTTTAAAGCTTTCATTTTAGAAATCTTTTGAAACTTTTGTTATACCTGCACACAGTGGGTAGAAAACACTCATTACGCCTTAAGCGAATTTCAAAGTTTCCTCACGTCCTCGGATTTCTTTTTTCCAGGAGACAAAAAAGTTATTTTTAAAAGATGCTTTGAGTTTAAATTCATCCGCATGAAAAAGGTCTTATTCAACAGTGAGTAATAATTGGATTCTAAACAAAAAATTTATTCCTCACTTGACTATTACTGAGAATTGCGTTTTGTTGTCTTTTTAATATATTGTATTCTGAATATGGCAACAACAAAAAATTTTTTGTATGTAAGCAGCATTATTGCATTTGAAATATCACGCTCTTTCCTCCACGCAATGTTTAATTGTTAGAATGCAACAAAAACTATTATAAATCGTAGGAGGTATGAAAAGGAATATATTCCGCACTCATCCTTTTTGCAGAAGGATGCCCAATATATATTTTTTTACTTTTAATGTTTTCAGTTACATCCCATTTTCTTTCTTGCAGTCAAATCTGTTGCTTGTTTACATTGTCAGGAATTTGTTTTTGGACAGAGAGGAATTTTACTCTTGATAGAAAAAAATACTGAAAATTGCAAATATATAAATTCTGTTCGATATTATATTTATATATCATTGCTTTAGAAACTCTAAAATAAAACAGTAATCTCTTAATTATTTTTTATATTTTGTAGTTATAATTTTTAGTTTTCTATGTTTGTAAATAATTTCATAAGATAAATTATTCTATTATTGAGCTATATGAATAGTACACAGACATACCAGAGCCAAGCATTAAGATTCGTATAGATTTCCCAGAATCAAATTTCAGGAACTTTAAGGAGTTTTCCAGAAAGTATTGACATTCATGTCGTTCCTTTATTTTACTTTAAAAATAGTTCTTAAGCAAATATACATATAATTATGTATATGTAACATTTTAAATTATATTTGTAAATAATTAAAATAAACAATTGCAAAAAATTGTGTTGAGAATATTTTTTATTTAAATTAGAATTATATTTATTGATTACTTCAGAAGCCTTCAAAGAATTTATAGCTTTAACAGAAAAAACTTATTTCAATAATCAATACTTTTTATATTACTGGTTTATACATTATATAAAATAAAGTGTTAATTTTGAGTTTTTAAGCATCATCAATAGATTCCCAATTATTAATTTATTATTTCAAGATGTGTAAAATAACCTCTTTTCAAATATAAATATACTTAGTCAAAACAAATACAATTATTAGATTAAGTTTCCAGGATGTCTTTTTTTCAAAATTATTATTTAATAAAATCATTTCTAAATGTTTCTTCCGTTTACTTTCAAACTCTTTTAAAACTACAATTTCCTTTCCATATGTTTACCTTTTCTATTTCTTTAATCATTTAGATTTTCTCATTTATTGGTTATTTACGTATACAAAATTTTGCTGACTATTATTTAAACTTTTATTAAAGAGAAGCACATAATTATTAGGATTTTTAACTTTTCTTTCAATAATTTGGAAAAATAAGGTACAATTACAAAAACTGTTAAATAAGCACACTTTATTTTCAGTACAACTGAATAACTTTTCAATATCACTATCTGGAAACATTGCTTGAAAGAGACAATTTATATTGCTACTAGACCTGTAGCTGGATTACCTTTTAAAACTTTAAAAGTTCAAAGAATTTTTTAATGAATACACGATTTCTTTCTTTTTATTTGCGATATGATTGTCAATTCAACCCATATTTGAAATACAGAAGTCTCTTGCAAAACAGACGATAGGCAAGTGTTTTTTCTGAACCTCGCAAAAGCCAATCTTTGTATGGTTTTTCCAGAGTCCACTGGTCAGTGAAACGACACTTTCCACCAGGTATATTAAATAATTTATTCCAGCTTTTAATTCATTGAAAAACAATTTTATCCTAATTCACTGAAATTATGCGCAGTTTCCATCAAGGGAGACACTGAAAATATATTTAAATATTAATATTCAGTGAATTTTATACAATATAAGAAAAAAAAGCAAACAGAAAATAATCTACCGTCTGATTGCTCAATATGACTATCTTCTTTGGTGATTACTTCACTTCACTTCCCATACTTAAATCTAAATACTACTAAGCCGGATTATAATGAAATTATTGCTGAACAAGAACACTTTTAACTGTTAAAAATATAACAGTAGACAGTAAAGTATAGAACAATCTAATATCGATCGTGTAGTGGAAATACTAAGAGTAATTAGATTTTCAGATATATAACTTCAATGAAAATTTAAAATATAAAAACAAAAAAACTAAAAAAAATTAATAAATACATCAAGGTAAGTAAAAATTTTAGGAGTGATTCACGATTTTCAATTTAGGAGTAATTCACGAAGTCAATTTAAAATTCTTGGAATTTCAATGGGCTTTAAAAAAATTTTGAAATATAAAGAGTTTCCTGAAGTTATGCAAATTCTGCAAGCACTCTTATCTATAGGCTGTATTTGGATGACCACTAACTTGCTTATAAATAGTTAACACACTGCTTTTCAGTTCGACACTTTGTAGGTTCAATTCCAAGTTTAAACGTTTAATTGGAATCTACTTAGAAATGTAGATCCAGATTGAGTTAGTCCTTGTGCGCAAAATATAATAGTAGAAAAACCACAAAACCTTTTTTTTTTCTATGCAAAATCATGATTGTGAAAATCTGATTGATTAGAAAATCGATCGAATCTCACTTTTATTTTCATTGTCTCAATTAAAAACGTCATAACCCTTTTCCTAATGAAATTAGATCGAGCGCAGTTATCGATTGCAGTCATTGACAATGTTCAAAATAACTAAATCGTTGTCTGGAAGATAACAAAGTTTGTTGCAGTTTAATGATAGAAAATTAACGGAATAAATATGATACCACTAATTCTTTCTCAAAGATTGAAGATGAAAGTTTCACAAATCTCTAACTAAATCATAAAAGTGTGATCAGGATCACCATTGTCCCAGAAAAATTTATTACGTATTTCAAATTATTACAAAATTGAAATAAAATCCAACTTTTTGCATGAAAGCAAAATTCATATTTAGTTAAGCTTAAATTTTACAGATGAATTAAGTTTGACTTTACCTGAAAATTTGGCTTTCTTAACTACTTCAAAACATTTATAAAATTTGTAAGAGTATTAATTATTTTCCATTAAATCTGTATTGTTTAATAATCTATATTTAATATGATCAAGTGTTTTATGAATGACGTAATAATGAATTCTAATTCTTATAGTATAACTTTATATCGTGGATTGTATTTTGTCCTTGAAATTTTTTCATAATACAATACTAATGTAATAATGTTTAAATACAATTAAAAACTTTTTGAAGTGTATGTAAATATTGAAAAATTAGTTTATATAAGATATTCAAGAAGTAATAAAAGAGAAAAAAGTCTTTAGGCTCATAAAGTTGGAATAAATAATTGAAATGATAAAAAAAATTTACACTGTATAAAAAGACTTTGTTAGTAAAAATAAATTAAATAAAAAGAATTCTTTAATAATTGTGGATTATATTAGTTGTTGAAGAATTAATTAGTTCGCGAGTTAATAAAGAATCTAAGGAATGAAATATAGAATTAAATTATTTCTACCTGCAAATGATATCAAAAATAAATTATTGAAGAAAATAAGTTACTATATTCATCTGTATTAAATTGTACAAAAAATAAAATGCTCCCTATTTGTTCATACATATTTATTTATACATTATACACTGCTGGCCACCCAAACTGCAACACCGAGATAAGCAAGAGATATCATAACAAAATTTATTTTATATATAACATGTAGATTAAATATCAAAGGATTAAATTTATAGAGACTTCTGTGAAGTGTGGTTCCTGGCAAAATCAATAGCCAGAGTAGCAGCCATTGTTGGAGATCACCGCTGCTACACACCTTAGCATTGATTCAAAGAGAATTTGGATGAGTTCTTGGGGTACAGCAGACTAAGCAGCTTCCACACGTTGCTAGAGTTGATCTGGTGTGGCACAGCGATCCGGTCAGGGAAGCAATTCAATCAGGCGATTGACAAAGAATCCTTGGACAATGCTTTCCACGTGTGGTCGCGCATTATCTTATTGAAATATGGCTGTGGGCAAGCCCTGAAGATAAGAAACAACAACTGGCTCCAACACCTCAGAGATGTAGCATGGGATGTTTAATGTACCGGCAATGCGTACTCGAGGAGTGCGAGAATGATCTCCAATACTACCCCATACCATAATACCCGGTGCAGGACTAGTGTGGCGGTGCATAACGCAGCTGTTCAGCTTTCTCACCCCACGGTGTCTTCAGATTCAAATGCGACCATCGTGGTGTTGCAGACAGAAGCGAGACTTGTCTATAAAGAAAATTTCATTCCATCCTGCCATCCACATCCTTTCATCGCACCATTGGCTACGGAGACGTCTGTGGTTATGCGTCACGTGTAGACGAAGCAACGGACGTTTTGCGGGCAGACTACCCTGATCAAATAACGATCAAACGATCAAATATCCGCATTACAGTTGTTTTGTTTCGTAGAATACAACTACCGAATTCCCTGAAAGATAATCCACAATCTTCGTAGGCCACTTTCCTTCCTCAGCCGAACTTGAATACTTGATCAAAAAATGATCGCTGTTTTCTACAAGGCATACTTGATCTTTTTTTTTTTTTTTTTTTTTTTTTTTTAAACCAAAAGAAAAACACAATTGTTGAACATGAAGTCGCCTAAATTTCCAAGCCTTAAATAGCGCTTTCAAGTGGCTCCACAAGTGCGCGTGATGTGCTTCTGCGCTGAAATTTTAATCATTTGCATATCTAATCTCCGCTAATGCATGATGTAAATTTCACGTTGTTTCCATGCTTCTTTCAATGCGCAATTACGGCAGTGTATATATACACATTACTTAAATGAAATATTATAAAATATTATTAAAGAGTATTTTTTATGAAATTATATATCGAAAAAGCAAATAATTATGGAGGGATCTAATACAACCACACAGAATAAAATATGTGTTTGATTTTGATGCATATTTTAAGACAAACCATTTAACATTGAGTTAATATTGCACATTTTCTGACAGAAAAAAAATTAACAATCATGAAACATACCTCTGTGTTTAGCATTGAGCACCTGTATATTAAAAACCTAATTTCAACAAAAAAAAATATTACAAGAAAGAAAAAGATCTATAGAAACCATAAAACTTAGACTGAACTGTCAGTATGAATAATATTGTGCTACCAGACCTTTTTCTTATGAAATTCATTTAGATTGATCAATAATTTTTCTTCAACATCCTCCAGTTATATAATAAATTAAAATGTAAATTCACTGTATCATTTCTTGCTAGCAACTGTCTATATTTTTAACAATCAATTTTTTTTTTTTTGCTTACAATCATTTACTTAATAAAAAACATTTTAAAAACAAATCATTGTTAAAAATATATAGCAGAATCAAGTAAAAAAAGAGAAGTTTGAAGGCGAATAGTTAATTCTATCAGTTACCACAGCTTTAACCTTAACCGAAGTATCACAACTTTAACCTAACCCAGGTCACCTTAACCTAAGTGCTTAATGAGCCATTCGATCTCCAAAAATAATGATCATTACGTACGTATTTCCCTCATTTAACTGAATACCAACCCTTGGTTACAGGGAACTAGCTTTCAGAAGTGCATAATACAGTTTGAACAAACTTACAGAGAAAAAGATTACTGGCAAATAAAAGACATTGCAAATTATCACAGGTGCTATAAATAAATAAATCTCTTGTTTTTTTTCCCTTTAAAGGAGAAAAAATATAAAAGGATATTTTTTTCTTCAAGTAAAAAAAAATAGAATTCATTCATACTGTACTGGAAAAAAGAAAAGTTGTTAGTTAAGACTGATTCAATAACTTAGAAAAGGAACATTGTCATTTTATATCAAGAACCCCCAACCAATCCAGCACCATATGACTGTGACGTGAGATTCGATTGGATATGTGCGTGTTAAATTAAAAGTAACATTAGTTGCAATATAGAAAAGAGATTTCACTATCCCATTTATCGACAAATGCATCTATTTTTTGAAAAAACAAGGGCTTGAATTTTAAAATTATACTTAAGGAAAAATATCTGGAAATATTGTTTTTTTTTTCTATTTTAGTTAAGTGAATATAAAAATTTTATGCCATAGAAAATTGATTTAGGGAACTTTACTTCGATAAAAGCTTTTTTTTTAAGTTCAACTTGACATTAACTCGTTAATTATTTATATAATGTGATGAATGAAAATGTGATTAATATAAAAATTTAAATTCTTATCACATTATTGAAAAAAAATGGCGTAAAAACTTAATAAATACATGAAAAAATTCCTGATTTTTTTAAATTAAATGTTTTACGTATGATATAATTATGAATTTATAATATTACATGACTTAAAAAATTAAAGCATATTATACATTCACAAATGAGATTGATATTGTATATGTGCAAAGTAGTTAATAGCTATGAGTTTCATTCGGGGGTTTAGTATCATTCGAAGTGGAACATTTAGGTAATTCTGGGAATAGCATGTATGTAATTGTTGTAAGAGATAGTAAGCAATGAACATCTTTTTCTTCGAATTAGAAGATCAGCACGTAATGAACTTCACTAATCTGCTAATGGAATTTGTCATCACATACCAGGTTCAAGAACTTTAACTATGTGTCTATATAACCATCAAAAGATACTAGCATGATTCTGAACAACAAATTAGTCGATCAATGTAAATAGTCTGTTTAGCCTAAATCATTATGTTGAAAAGCTACATTATTATTTTGCAAAAGAGATCATATATTGAATTTTTCTAGTCATCAATGACTCTCACTTTTAGTTCAACTGCAATGATAAATCTATGGACTGCAATGATAAATCTTCGTAATGGTATCAACTATAAGAGAACGCTATATCGAACCTGTTTCTTCAAATAATCGAGAAGTCCACTGGATTCATTTAATCAGCAGTTCTAATACTCAGATAGTTTTACTTAATATAACTTTACTCAATCTTTAAATTAATATAACTTTACTAAAATTTTAATTGTAAGAACTGAACATATGACTAAAAGAAATTTTTAGATGCCCATCAAAAATTCTTAATGAACCTTCAAATGTGTCACATCCCACACATTTGAAAACACAGTTATAGAATTTTATATACTGTAGACCCTAAAATTAAACAGATTTTTTTTAAAAATTGAGGTATAAATGATAGATTGATAAACATAAACAAAATTAATAAAATATAAGGATTTAAATAATCAAGAAAGAATCATCTGATTATTAATAAACGCTTTTCAATGAGGTAAGACTGCAGAAGTTAGATGTAGAAGCGTGTACCCCTAGGTTTGGCGAAAAATTTGGTGATAAATCTTAGCTATAAAATTTAATTTCTACTAACCCTATTTTAGTTTAGCTTTTGTGGAACGGGAACGGCTATCTTGTTAGTCACCTTTTGGCGCCTATCTTGGCGTCACAAAAATCCCCAAAAAATAAATAAATAAAGCAATCAAGAACTATTGATTGCAAACTTTTACCAATTGCAATTATCTGATAACGCCCTTTACAAAAATATAAAATTATAAATAATTTGCTGACGTCCCGTCCCGTAAGCAAGTTTTTTGGTCCCCATACAAACAGGGTTCGTTTTGTTGCCATCTTAATCACAAGTCTGAGAGTCATCTGGTACAATTAGCATGTTTCTTGTTCCCCTCTATCATGTTGCCCAATACTCACACCAAATGAATATTTGTATCTTACATCAATAACAAAGAGCACCCCTCAACGTTAACGGTATTTATTTTAACCACTTTTTAGTCATTGAGGCCGTGGTGGCCTGACTTGTTTTGACGTCATTCTGATTATCAGAACGTAGTTAGTTCGAATCCATGCTTAACCGAAGATTCGTCGGGTTTACTATAAAAGCGGTTGGAGCACGTTAAATATAGGTCTCAGTTGCAATGTTCTACAAGTGAAATGATATCTCTAAAGGTGACGGGTCAAGTATCAAGGAGTCTTTCAGCTTGATCCCTGCTTCTAAATTACGGCGAGCGAGATTACAGTGATTACAATGATACGCAGTTATCTATTGAAACAAATTTATTCATTCTTGCCAAATTAAACTGTAAAGTGAATGTTTTGTCTTGTCTTTTTCACACATTTTGCTGTTTCTTCTGTTCTATTTTCAACATATATAACAACTTTGGAAGCAATATCGCTAAAGGTTGGAAAGCTAATTATTTAGAACAATAGGTAATTTTTATGATTTCGAAAACTTTCACACGCGTAAAAAATTATAATTAAAAAATACTTCTCTATTACCGCTAAAAACATGAATGGGTTTTTCTCATCGCCGACGACTCACTCAGACATATGAAGGTGACACAAGACAGTCAGACGTACGAAGGTGAACTTCGCCTTGTTAGCTACCGCTCAAAGAATGTAATTTGGAGGTAGGCAGCAAGTTCGTCAACAAGTCGGATTTACGACGCCGTCTCAATATGATGTAACGTATATGAAACGCTATCTGAAGTCATGGGTGTTTTCATCCAATGAGAATTGTAATGTAATGTCGTAATCATGATCTCAACTGGAACGAAAGAACACCACCTTATGGTTAAAAAGCTGCTCAAATTGGGTAGTTGCCAATAAATTGTTGTTTTCCGCTAAAAGTTATTTCCATTTATTCATTTTTGAAATCTGATAACTCACTTATTTTACTTAACACAAGAACCAAAATATATTTAAAGATAGAGAAAATGTTTTTAACTTTTACAATCAACTATTATTTTATTGGCAAAACTGCGACGCGGAACTTATTTTTTTCACATCCTATGCGTTTTTGACGCCAGAAATAAATTGTGATCTAATATTGTGATTGGACCAACATTTAGTAAAAGACACTCTTTACAAATTTATGCACTACATGTTGTTATAGTTTGGCAAAAATGAATTACAGTTAAAGGATTAGATGTAAAATTGGCAACCTCTTGGTTTGGCAAAAACTTTGGCAATAAATTTTAGTGATATAATTTGATTTCAGGTAAAACTGGTCTTAGTTTAGTTTTTTGATTAACTGCAGATGTTATCTTGTTAATCTCATCTTGGGATAAAAATATCGGCAAAAATTAAAGGTGGTACCCGATTCTAAACTTTTACTCAATTAAAAGAACATTGAAAAATACGAGGTTTTCTTGTGTTTTTGACCCCTTCCTTCACTTATGAAAGAATGATATGTATCAATTTTGATTTCCATGTTTCCTATTCTACTTTAAAAAGGTAACTTATGTTGTTGATAAGTTTTAAATTTTTCGAAATACTGAATAACACTGATTACACATATTGTTATATTTAAATTTCATTCTTGACAGATAAGACGAAAATTTCTTTCGAATTTAACTTCACAACATTGTATGGAGAAAAATATTGAAAATCGATGAATTTCTATGTCAAAATTATCAAAGGCATTCAAATAAAAATAGCAAAATTTACTATCTATTATAGCTAAATAGTTATTGACATAGGACAACTAAAATATAAACAAGAATTTGAGTTTTGATCATGATTGTAGTAATAGTTATAAGAGTAGAATTGTTCCTATGTCATGTCACGTGAAAATTATTATCAAGTATATCTCAATCTATTTACTATCAATCTATTGACAATCTCTTTTCACAAAATAAATCTCTCTAAAATTATTAGCATATAATTTTCAGCCAGAAAAATTTAATTATCATACATATTCCCAGACATCATCAAAGTTAATTACAAAGAAAATAAGCTGATAAATTCTTCAAACAATGTAGTGGCAACACCCAGTAATAAAAGAATTAATGATGAAAGAATGTCAACATATTCTACAAGCGTTAAGTTATTTGAATCCTTTCTGCAAACGATCTCTAAATTAGATATGTTCGAATTTCGAATGCAGTATATTCACCTGCTTTTTTTGCTATCAATTTATACAGATGTCGTATAAATACACCCAGGCCCATTAGTAAATTTTCCTGTAAGGAACAGTTTCTCACCCCTGCTATTTAAACAATCAAAGTATTTTAAAACATTTGTCATCACAGCTGTTGTGCTATGTTAATATTCACCTGCAATAGAACATCTAAAATAAAATCACTCAGCTGTAAATGCTTCAACTCGTTATACAGATGTTTTCCATTAAGCTATAAATTAGAAAAGGAAACAACTCCAGACGTGTGACGAGCTCTATAGAGAATTGAAAATTTGACTTCTCTTGAAAACGAATATTGATTTTGTTCAGTTTATTTATTAAAAAAAATGCTGCACTCAGCACACATAAATTGTTGTGTTCTTCGAGATTTGGATCACAAATTCGTTCCTAAGAAATGTCCTAAAATGAATATTTTTATAATATACTTGCGTCATTCGTATTGAAATCTTTTAATATTATGGTAAAATATTTATTTTTAATTTATTTGTAAATAAAGATTCATGTGCCACAATATATTAAAGAAATGTATTTGGATTTCAATATTGAGAATTTATTATTAACTGCTATATATATGTATATTTTGAAAATTATAATCTAGGGGAAAGAATGATTCGTCATGAATATTGAAATTCTGAATTATCATAAGCATTTTTTCAATAAAATATATTAAATTTTTACCCACACAGTTTATTAAAATATATATATATATATATACTGATGAAAAAGTTAGTGGTTCTTAAAAATAAATTCAAAATGGCTGTGAAATCAACGTCAAATCCATTGTTTTTGAGATAGCCAAGATTATGTTTGACAGATTATGTGATATTTACGCTTAATTTCAGACAAAAAATAATTTGGGGCTAGAACAAATCTGATTCGCAGAAGTTGTTTCTGTGAATGAGGATAGGTAAAAATGATTTGAAATGATTTTTATTAATGAAGAATTCACCTTATCTATTTGTGTAAAAATATTAATATTAATAAAGACATTTCTGTTGACCTTAATTCCAATTTTACATCTTCCAAGAGAGGAGGAAATAATAAATCGTATAGTAAAATGAAATGCCCCATTCAAAATATTGGGAATTACTAAGATTTTTGAAAATAGTACTAACGATAGTCTAGCAAATTTTGATAATTATAAAAGTCAAGCATAATTGAAGCAAGTGTCTTTTTACAGAATTTTCCACAACAAATCATTTCACTTCGAGTCACTCATTCAAGTGATTATAAACGCCCAGGTTTATATTCTTTCAGTAAAGAGTGTACCTCCTAATATATTTACTCTTACTCATACAAGTGAAATTAAAAATATTATTGCAAATTTTATGTGACTATTACGGAAACGTTAGAAATATTAAACTTTAATAGCTTTAATAGTGAACTATAGAGATAATTCTATTTCTCTATAGTGTAGAATTAAATTTTTTTTTAAAAAATTGTTAAGGTTTCTTTTTACTTAGTTAAAATAATATAACTCTATAAGTAATTATCCAGCTAATTCTTAGTAATTCTGCTATAGTAAACACGGTGTTTTTTAATATTTTAAAGAATATCTTTCTATATCATAATAATCTAGTAAATGATTAAAATCTATTTTTGTTTTCTGATATTTTTCATTTGTTTTATGATATAATTATTATGTAGATACATGTAAAATAGCTATATCTAAATAATTATATTATAGAACAAGTGCTATAAATATTTTGTAGGTACAGATAAAATAGGTTAATTTTATAATGTATATTTGAGGTTATTCTATTTTCTTCATAATAAATTTCTTCATTTAGAATGCCTCAGCAAATTCTCAAAAAATGTTTAATCTGTTTTTAGTCCAAAAGGGGTAAGGGGGAAATATTCTTTAAAAAATTATTTTATATGTAATTATGTATATGTATAAATGAAACAAAATGTCTGTCAAACAATTTCTCATAATGTCTAAATTCATTAAAATTTCATGTATGAATATATGCAGCAGAATTTACTATGGAAATTTGATTTAAAAGTTTCATTTAGGAATTTCCCACTTGTGTTATTTCTAAATTCGTTCAAGTGTTAATTATACAGAAGTAAGAAAAATAAACTCTCAGTTTGTTGAAAGTAACTTCTCAACTCTTTCTTAAGTACTTAAAGTCTTGACAAATGTTCCTACTGCGATTTCGTAACTACTGCCATCATTTCCAATTAAGCGCAGACTAAAAGATTTTCTTTAAAAGTGAAAAAGAGTAATTCACCTAAGAAGACTAAAACAAGAAGAGAGCATTAATTTCAATTAAAGATATACAAGCAGGCTAGTATTTTCTGCTTAGATAAATTTGTGAGGAATTAAATAATGACGAAAGGAAATTATTATGTCCTGACAGTCTTATCAAACTTAAAAACTTATGATATTTTCAAATTATAGTTTTTGTTATTGATAAATACGGAATGTGTAAAGTTAAACACAATCAGAAGGGTGTCAGTAGCAAATGAACCAAAAGGAAATTCCTGCACTCTCTTTTTTATTCGCATTGTTCGAATTTTTCCCAGGATCGATAATGATCTTAAAGTATTTAAAAGTATTGTCCTTGTAAGATTAAATCAAGGGATATAATAATTGTTATTACTGATTTAGTATCTGATTATTATTTAATGAATCGGATATATTAATATAAGTATTATCAGATTCATAACATAACCATCAATTATAGCTTTTCAATTATATGTTAATTTCAGGCTTCGTAAGAAATAATTTAAAATTAACTATAACATTTTCTCTCTTCTCTCTCTTTTTATCACTGCGATTGCCAATTTTAGAAATTCTTGGCTTACGATAACTGAAAACGGATGTGGCAACATTGTTTAAAAGGTATATTTCAATCTACAACACTTACATCCACAATCGCAAAGTGAGTTAACCCCAAGAATTATTAAATCGAATATTAGAAATCTCGCTATTCAGCTCAATAATTAACTTTCCAAAATTAAAACAAAATTTTCCATAAAAGGAAAAAAATAATGTTATTGTTGAGGGGAAAAAACAATTTCCTTAATATAAATGTTATAAAAGTTTTACCAACGAATTATGAAGACTATTTGATTTTTCCTTAAGATTCTAATATTGATAAGCGTAAGTGTTTCTTTACCTTCATTTTATATCAATTATTGCAGCAAGGAGCTAATTAATCAAATCAGTTTAAAGTAAAATTATGATGTCACGGATGATTTAATCCATTTTTTGCAACGAGATTTCGTAAGAAGTTATGCTATGCACATTAGAGTAATGAGCAAAATTAAATTTACAAAATCAACTTGAAAATAAAATATAAGTATTGATAAAGTCATTTAAATTTTAAAGTATATTTATATACATGTAAAACTTCAAAATATGATTTTTTAAGTAATGTTATTAATTTAATATGCAAAATCACTGAGATAAAACAAAATTTTTCAAAGATAAGAAACAAAAGAGTATAAGAGACAATGTTTATTAATTTTTCCAATTACATTTTGGGCAAAGCAATTAATAATTTATTAATATTAATTAAATGCATGCTTTAAAATTTACGTGGCTCAAAGAAATCTGTTTGATCCTAAAATTATACTTCTAATTAAAAGAGATTTGTGAAAAATGTTTACAAATGAAAATTATACTAGGAATAAACTTCCTTAAAATGTGCTTATATAGTATGATTTTTATAAATAAAATTAATAATTTAAATGCTCCATCTTGAAATCATGTCTTAGCAACAGCACAATTCTTTTTTTATGGTCTTTGATTTTAAATGAAATGATATCAGAGATGAATTATCCAATAGATATCTTGTAGGAAAGTAATCATTTTGCTGTAACTAATATTCGTATTTATTTTGATAGCATTTCACGTTTAATGCAACAGTTAAGCTTACAGGGAAGAACTATAATATTTAATAAATACAATAAAAACTCATTTTATTTCATCCAAAATTAAACACGCAAATTTTCCTTGTTTGCCTCAATATAAATTTATGAAAATTCATCTTCTCCTTCACTTCAATGAATTTATTAAGACAAAGTCTAAAAAATTTCATTTAAAAACTCGAATATTAAATCGTTAAGATAAACAAATTTTTATAAGCATTGTTTAATAAATTAGGAGCTCATAAAAGTAAGAATGAATTTAGTGGTTCAAATCGAAGAATATGAATTCTAGTTATGAAATAAAAAAATTAAAACTGTTTATGCATAAGGTTTTATCGTTTGATTACTTAACATAATCACGATTTCCAAATAGTTATTTTAAGCAAATGTACTAACGAAAAATAATGTTTTTTTTTTTCAAATTGATCAAGTTTAGTAGGATTATTCTTATATGTATGTAAAACAATATTGAAAATGTCAAAATTGCGCTTTTAAAAACACAACAGAAAATTACAGCCCTCCACTTACTACACAATTAATTTTTTTGAAAATATATTATTCCCCTTAGTATGGAATAGTTTATGATATGTACCTTTTAAACTGATGTAATAAAATCTGCAGTATCTAAAACCATAGAATTCGCATTAAATTTCGTAATTTTCAATCGCAGTTAAAAGACAAAGTCGAAACTTGAGTTAGCATCTTAATTTCCTTCTTATATCCGAACATAATGCAGTTGCATAAATTAATGTAACTACTATTGCTCTATTTGTTACTATAATAACAAATTAGAGAAGTATGTTTATTATAAGTTATAATTTCCACTAAATCAAAGAATTTTACTTATTAATTTTATAAGTTTATACTGTCAGTTTTATATTGTCAATAAACGTTAATATTATATAACACATTTTTTGTACAACAAACATAAGTACAATACATAAATATTGGTAATTTTATTTGTTCAATAAACATTAGTACCAAAAAGTACTTACGCTAATTTTATTAATTGCTATATAAAAGAAACAGAACTCACTATTTACTTTAATTTCTATTATAATTTTAAACAATTTCTTATATTTTTATTGGTGTATGACATTTTAATTACAAAAATCAATTTTGATTTATTTTTTTCCAGACTTAGAGGGGAATCTTTCAGCTTCTTTAAATTGAAAATGGAAAAAACGAGTAAAATATTTTGTGGAAAATGCCATTTTTAGAATACAATAAATTAATTGAAGGTATTATAACAATTAATGGAGACTTCCCAACTAACATAAATTAAATGAAAATTTAAAAATATAGTGCAGTTATTAATCTTATAATTGCACTATATTTTCACACACACACTGTATTATCCTTTCAAAGTTTTTGAAAGAAATATTACATCTATAACTTTTCCAGAATTCATAACTTTCTTTTTCCTCGGAAAAAATAAGGTTGTCTCAAAATTCCAGTTCTAAATCTCTAAAATGTGAATAAAAGTATAAAACTTTATCATAAAATGAAAATTGAAAATTTCCAACTTTTTTTTTAATTAAGGTCTAAATCCAGCTTTACTAATGACTTGGCTTGACATTCACTTCTATTGAAATTCGAGAATTTCTTTTGAAAATAATTATAACATGAACTTTGTATGAAAAAAGTCGATTACCACAAAGAATATGTTTCATATTACTGATGTGTGTAACCTTTGTAACCTTAAAATCGAGCATTCGCACCCAAACTCTAAAACTATAATTCTTTTTTTTTTTTTTTTTTTTTTTCTTTCATACTTTTTATGATTAAGGGTGTGTTTTATTTTACTCTCTCTCTCTCTCTCCAAGTAGAACTGTTGGGCCAAATTACAGGATACTTCAGTACATTAATTTTCGACCTGTTTCTCTAACCTTTGACATTGAAGTTGTGCGGTTACAGAGAATAACGCCTCTGCTCTATTTTGCAATTCCTCATTTCATCCACATTCGGTATCTAAATTTGTTATTATATGAAATCTCTTATAAACGAAGAGTGAAACAAGAAGAACAACTTATGCTTGGGGATTTTATTTCTTAAGAAAAAGAAATAAATATTTTGTACATGGTTGCTAAAACTGTATCACAAATATTTAAGTATTGCAACAATTCATATCTCAAAACTAATGATTTATTAGATTTTTGATTCGGAAAGAGATCTATATCAATAATATTAATCACAAATTTATAAATTTTAATATTTTCTGCTTTTTCAAACTTTGATTAAATTTCATTTAAAATGATGATTTGAAGCATATAATCGAATGTATAACCAATTGTGTATAGAGTTCATATTTCTTTTAAATTTTCTTCTGGAATTGCAAAGTGTTTTCTACGTTTTTAATCGTAGCTCATTTAATTAATTAAAGATTTCTGCAGCAAATTATGAATAATTTATAAATCAACAATGCTGTTTTCAGTACTTAAAATGTAATTGCAGTACTGTGTATACGAAACCTTTGAATTTTAATATTTTTAAGATGAAGCATTTTTAAAAGAAAAAATTTTTAACTAAGAGATAAATAATAATTTATTTTCTTTAATTTTAAAAATCTTTGAATGCAGAAATATATGACTTAAAAATATGGAAATCTATTATATGCTCGTGAAATAAAATGCATCAAATAAGAAATCGTGTGCAAATGTTTTTAGAAAATTTACTATCTATATGTAGAGATTTTTGGATAATTTTTTATTAAATTTAGGTCACTGAATAATAACCAATTATTATTTCAGTATTTACTGTAGTGATCCAATCTTTGAGGATTCCTAAATATTATCCCCCATACCCACCTGGAATAAGAAGTAAGACAATTATGTAATTTTAGATTCATTTTTATAAGAACAGTGTTAAATTTATTACAGTTTAAATAATCTATGCAATTGGATGGTGAATTGCAATTTGTAATTTATATGCACATGCGCAAAGCTTGAAATATTTTATGTGAAACAAAATTAGCCATTTGTTTGTTTCTGAAGTATAATGCCTTCTAGTAGTCTTCTTGAAAGAATGAACTCCACATTTTTGCATTTCTAGTAGTAAAACTGTGACGTTTATTAACAATAAAAACGACTATTTGAACATTCTGTTTTAAAGAAAAATCATTTTAAAAATAATTTTAATGTTCAAATGTTGATAATTCTTAAAATTTTAAGTAAAACAGCAGAATAAATAAATGAATGATTTATATTCCAAACTTTTTAAGATTTACTTTTTATAAATCTTGTAAAATATAAATATGTAAATGTAAATCTTTCTGTGAAATGTTTATACTATATTCACATATACAATAAATCACAATATATTTCCCAGCATTATCTTAATCTAATATACATACACTTTTCCTTTTTTGACATCTATTCATAGTCTAATGTTTTGAGAGTTCCTTTTAAATAAATACAGGCATGAATATAAGAAAGGCACATTTTAATACCATATATGAGATAAATGATTGCAATTATTTGACCGAAAATTTCACGAAAGTAATTCATCATACAGAAAGAGCTCAAAAATATTTGTAGGGAAGTAGGAAAATGTCGAATTATTAATTCGTCTTCAATCAATATTGACGTACTTTAAGCGCGTCTAATACTAACAAAGCACGGTTGAAATTGAATCCCTTTCAGGTAATGGCACATTCTGCCACTGTTATCGAAAATGGCAGCTGTACTCCACTGATCACTAGGGAAATATAATCCTGTATTGTTCCATGTCATCTTTATTTCCATAATCGGAACAGATGGCTCACGCGAGAAAATCAATTTATTGTCTTCCGCCGGATTTCTGTGCCTGAGGAATCTTATTGGTATGCGAAATATCAACATCTCATGTTTCACAGAGAAAATTTATATACTTGCCGTCTGTAAAATGTGCAATCAGAAAAGTGGACAAAAACAATGTTTTACGGTCTTCTTAAAGAAGATAGATGCAATAGGAGCGTGGAAATCTTAACAGAAATAACAATAGAATATCGAAGAAATTCATGAGTCTGCTGATTATTTGCAAAGTCAAAATTGCGCTTTTCCATATCAACTCACTCAATTTATTTTCCTATTGAAGCATAATAAATATGGTAGTGGTTTTCTTTTTCAAATTAATCTAGAATTATAAAATCACCAAATAATTATATTTATTTATGCTTTTGCTATTAAAATCTAAATATTTTGGCTATCTTCAAGACAATTCAGGAAAAGAGAATTAGCGACGTATAGAAATCAGGGTCAAATTATTAAAATATCACAAAGCTTTAATAGTAAATTTTAAAATATTATAATTTTAATTTAAAACATATTTTATATGCATAGAAATGCACTATTTATACTAACATCATAACTTATGCATGTTCCTTAACCGTAAAGAGAACATGAAAAATGCTACAACTAATACAATTGTATGCAAAAATTTGTACCGAGAAATGAAAAATTGTATATTACAAAGCTAAAAATGATCTAGGGGTAAATTTATGACACGAGGTACTTTGCTATAAAGATTACAGTGAAATATCAACGGTTGGTTTGAGGCAATTAAAATAACATAAATATAGAACTAGATTAAAATGTTTGTTACGTAAGAGTGGACTTCAAAATTCTACACCTAAAAAAAAAAAAAAATGGCGTAAGGCCTAACTCTCACTTAATATCGAAGTACAACATTTTCGTTAGTATAAATGTAACTAAGAACAAATTCAATAACAAAATCCTAGAGCCTTTAACCCAAAAATATTCTTAATATATATTAAAAAGCAAGATAATTAATTTGTAAGAATAAAGTTTTGTAGAGCAAAGGGCAAGTTGTGACCGCATAATGATGTATTTTTAACAGTAGATAGCTTTGGCCTCATCAAATCCTGTGAAGAGAAAAATAATATTTTCTCACCCACTCACATGAAGACAAAAAGGAGGATACCTGTTTTTTATGTTAGTTTCCTACAAAAACATGCGATACATAATTTTGGTATTTTGTAGTAAACATACATTTACATCAATATTCAGATTTCATTTTAGAAACATTTTTTTTTTCGTTTTAAATTACTTCAGCCTCAATTTTTCAGACACGAGGCTTTTTGAACTCTAGTGTAATATTGAAGTAGCTCCAGAAGGCTCGAAAGTCATCACTGGAACGAAATTTTAAAAACATTGTTCAAAGGAAACCGATTCAGAGATCTCTGAAAAAGAAAAAGGAATAAAAATAAGAAAAAGAAAAGAAATTACTGAGATAAAAACATCAACAAATATATATACATATATTTTTTAAGAAAAAGTTTAGATGAGCAAAATTCCAACACCTCCATATTGAATCCAACGTCAGACTACTAAAATTTTGAACAAAACTTCTAGGAAAAACTTCAAGTTGCCAAAAAATCCAAGAAAAACTTTAAAATAAATAAATTTCAGTAGCAGACGACATGTAAAAAGCAGACTATATATATATAAAGCAGACGATATCACAAACTAAAAGTTTCATACAACAATGCTATTTAACAAAATGTCATTGCTATTATTTATATTTAGGTTCTAAATTCCATTAGAAGGACTTCACAAACTTCATGGGTCACGATCTACCATCTAAAAAGACTAATCAAACTCTTAATCATATATTGGCATTCACTCATTCTATTTTGTTCACTTTTAGCAGGTGTTTATTTGCATCTTCTATTAAACATTCCTTAAATGCTTATCTGCAATCAAATATTCATCACAGAAAACTGCGATAATAAAGCATTGAAATTTTTGCATAGAATTCATTAATATCTCATTTCAACTCAAATAATTATTCAACGACGTGCAGCACAACATAATTAGAGACTGAGGAGAAAATTATTTTAACTACAATATATGAAATTAAAGACAATATGAATAAATGCAAAATAATAGAGTTTTTGATAAAGTACAAGTTGAAAAGTTTGTATTTTGGCAAATTTATTAGTTAGTTAAATTATTAATAGTGAATTACTATTACCATCTCAGCAAAATAGCAATAGAATCCGCTTATGAGAAATATATCTAAATAACACATTATACAATAATGCTAACCATAAAATATAAACTTTTTTCTTTGACAGTCCGTCATCTTCAGTTGAATTTGTAAGTAGTTTAATTGCGTAAAAAATCGAATGGAGAACAATTTGCTTAAGGCATTAAACTAACTAGGGTCTTTGATTCAGCAAGTTGGCTCTATATTTCCCATTGCTCAAAGATCTTTACAACATGAATATATCAGATTTTTTCCTGAGTAACGGACTAGTTTACAGGATTTGTCTATCCACTAAATATTTTGAAGGGCAATTAGGTGAATCTTAGTTTTAGCTTTTTAAATTGGTCAAATACCCCAATTTTTCCTCTTCAACCATCACCTTTTTTATAAAAGCAAGACATTGAAGTTTTGGAAGACTGAAGGGTCCCTTTTAGCTATTCCTAGTTAGTATGTGGGCAAAGAGTTTGGCTCTTCGTTTGTACTCATTTGTGACAGAGCTTCTGGAAACGACAATTTCGAGAATGGCAGGAGGTCATACTAAGAGCCTCTCATTTTTTGAGGCAGAAAGATCTTTGCATCCTAATCACAAAATGTCAAGCTCAAAAAGCTTCTGCTGAGCACATGCTGGACTGTTTGGGACTTTCCAGGGAGGACATATATTCGCCCTCCCTTCTTGTCCATGGTTTCCTTATGATCAGCTATCTGATGGATCCTGTCTGATTTCGTCAAACAGCTAGAAAATAAAGCCGCAACAACAGCAACATAAATTGATCAATTTATAAGAATATTAGTTTCATTAATAAAATGTGTCACAAGAAATGAGTTACTAGATTCACAATCACTAGTACCACTATCAAGTAGAGTTTTTCTTCCTAATGCAAGCAAATCAATACGAATACGATTTTGTATTTATTCAAACTACTAAATCCCCAATCTACTGAAATCTATATTCGTTTTACATAATTTTGTAATGATCTTATTATATATTTATGAAGTTCAGTGTGTTACGTGAAATTAATTACTCGCTCTTATATGTATTTTCTATTATATTATTCCTATAGAAATAAAATTAATTTATGCCTCTTTTTTATTGCATTTATTATATGGTCACATATTACAGGAGTTCACATTTTTTGGTAAAGATACACCTTGAAGCATGCAGAAGGAGATGTTGTTTAGAGACTTATTTTACATAAAAACAGAGCTGATAATAATAGAAAATTCTAAAAAAATATTGTAATAAAGGGTTTCAGGGTGAAAAAGAGTCAAAAACTGCAATTATAAAATTTTTGTTTACGAGAAGGTATTTATTTGAAAGATCAGTAAGTAGATTTATCCCTGAAATATAAGAAAGTGAAAGGCATTACTTAAAATGATTGATTGAGAATTTGTTATCAATCCGCTAATTTAAGAAAGGTTTTTTTTTTTTTTTTTGCTTTGCTTAAAGGAAACGACCGAAGAAATAATAGTAATTATGATAAATTCTCTTAAATAACTTTAAAAATGAAAAATACGATCAAAAGAATACAGAAGCGAAAAAATTAAGTTCATGAAAAATGAATAATAGTTCCTCAAAAATAGATATCGCAAAACAACAGCTTTTGATTAAAACTATCTCAAAAAACAGAATGTTTATTAGAAATCACGAAGTAAAAATTTGCATGAAATCATTTTATAACATAATTTAAATTGTAAAAAAATGATGAAGTTTTATTCAAATATACGTTTAAACTTCTTGATAAATTGATGTAAATGAACTATTATTAAACGTATTAATTTCAAATTTATTAGATAAATTCATTTAATATTTCATGTTAAACTAATAAAACAGATTCAGTATTGAAATTTTAAGCAATTCAGTATGAAAATGAACAGTTTTGTTTTAATAAAAACATGTAAATTGTTTGAATTTATTATCTTAAAATTTTAATCATAATTAATTAATGCTATTTATGTAAAAGCTTGATGATCAGGAATAAAATTATCTAGAAAATATATTTTTAATTTTTATTCATTTTTTGTGTAGAAAAGATTTTATTAGTTAAAATAAAAAATAATGGTTTAAATCCTTTTCTATGAAAATACCATTATTTTAAAAATATACCTCTCATATTGCAAGTTTTAGCATGAAGAGCTTTTTCAGCGTTAAGCAAATACACCAATAGAAGTAAGTTTTAAATTAAGGTTTCAAAAGTATGATAAAAACAGTCACATAAGCTAGCTTTACATTATTCAAATGTGATGCAGAGGAAAGGAACTGTAAGACTTTTTCATCTACACTCGAAATTAACTCTTCGCTCGCCCTCCTTCCTCCTTAGGAAAAAAACTGAATTAGGAAGGAAACTAAAATTTTTTGCTGGACACCCTCCCCCACCTCATCATTCATCATGGTGCATTTGAATCCTAAAATCTAATCAATCTCACCTCCTCTAAAATGTTCCAAAGTCAGCTAGGTGGTGAAGGCGGGTGCTTCCTCCCTAAAAATTTTAGAATTTAAAATTCCTTAATGTTTTTCTTGAAAAAAAAAAGAAAACTCTAACTGTATGGAATACTGGAGCGTTACAAAAAAAGTATATTTGTTGCAAAAACATATTTTACTTCTGACAGAGATAAATGTAGTTGGGGTAGCCTATACTTTCCTATTCGAATGTGTCACTGCTCACGGGGGTGTACAGGAATAAAAAAGGAAATGTTTTGAAAGATTACCCTCTAAAATGGTGATGCATTTATCCAGCATGTGTGATTTATTCAAAAACTTCCTTTCCTGACGCTGCATTTATTTCATATTTGAATGTTTTTTCCCCACTGTACCTTATACTTTATTTTAAGCAACGTCAAATAGAATTTTATTTTTAATAATCATTTCATTTCGTTCAATGTTTATGTGGACGCGCTTATATTTGCTTAAATTTATTCTGAGATTTTAGATTAATTTATTGGTAGACAAAATCTTTATTTAATTGTGAATGTTTGTATTTAAGAATTTTTTTTTACGCGGGAATTTTTTCTGCCCCCTCTCCCAAAAGAAGATTTCAATACATAGATAATTTTCGTAAATATGAATTATGCTAAATTTATAAAATTAATTAAAGTATATAGATTTTCAGATTTTAATTCTCAAAAACATTTTTACCCATTGTTGTCTTTTTTACTCGATATTCTTTATTTTATGAAGCAAGACGTACAAAATCTAATTTTTTTTTCTAAATTACCAAAAAAAAAAAAAAAAAAAAAAAAATTGAAAATTTGAAAATATATGAGTAAGTACAAGCATTTTTAAATTATACCATTAATAAAATTTTTGGAAGACTGTATTGGAAGAGATAGTTATATTTAAATTTCTTATGTGTGGTTTTGTTAAATAAATGCATGAATATCATCATTAATCTGTTAACATGGTAACAAATAGCATTCTTTTTTTCACATTTAATTTTAGAATTAAATTTTTCATTAGTTTGACTACTGATTCATGTTAGATGAGAAAAATAAAACCTGTTTGAATTCGCTTACTTATTTCAATTATTTATGCAATGCCTACTGAATTAGTATATATTCACTCAAGAAATTTCTGAAAATTACAAAAATTTAGTCGTTTTTCTCTTTTTTATTTTTATGATTCTATTGATTGCCAGTCAACACTACCTTCTGGTTACATAAGTTGTCACTTTTCTCTCCACATCACACCACATCAGCAGCGGATGGATTCCAATGAACTTTTAACGTACATGGGTCCACTCAGCACGGCGGTTATTTTGCGGCATCAGGTATAAAGCCTGCATCTATTCTACCCAGTCACCGTGGTCAATAAAATTTGTGCCACTGACTTCACATAATTTAGGATTTTATTAAAAAGTTTTACTCAATTAATTTTAATCAACCAAAAAATTTTGTTTTGTTTTTAATATACTTAAAAAAATAATACAGTTATAAATTTCTACTATGATGCAAAGTATTGGATGTTGTAAAATGCTGAATATTGACGAAAAATAATTTGTATTTTAGTAAATATATTAAGCATATTGAAAATGTAACAAAAATTTCAGAAACTGCTTCATCTATTGTGACAGCTAAATTTTGACGTCAAATAAAGTTTTATTTGAGTACATCGTCACTATTAATAGAAACCCAAACCAATTTTATTCTTATACTTTTAAAAAATCTTCCTTAGTAGATAAGAATTACGATTTTTTTTTCTTTTTTTAAAAGATGTGAATGTAAAGAAACTATGTAAATAATTGTTAGTAAGCTGTAAAATTAAAAAAAAAATTAAATAATTTGAAAGTTTTATTTATAAAACAAACTTGGATGAAGAATAAATTATATAAACATATTTAATGCAATCGAATTTTTCAAATAATATAAAGATTGACATTGTAAAAGCTGTGGTTTCAATTAAAATCTAATAAAAAATATAAAAAAAACTTGACATTTTCAGTATGGCAGCAGTGGTTGTAAGGAACAGGAGTGCATAGCTCAAAGAAGACAGATGCGCTACTCACAAGGAGAAAGGTCAAACTCCTCACCTTTTATATAAAAATAATGAAAAAGATGTGGGGTTCTACCTGAGTGAACACCCCCGTCGCATCTTCTCTTCAGTCAAAAGAAGAAAAAAAGATTGAGGTCTCAGAACGCGTGCCATCACAACGTGGGCCTGACGTTTGGCCTCACGCGTGTCACGTGCCCAATCTACCATCTGCCGCAGACGATTTCAGATTTTCATTTTATTCGAACCCGCCAACTCAACAATGAGCTGCCACCCTGAAAAGAAAATTTAAAATCAAAAAAGAAAATTATAGTAGTACAATCTATAAGAATATTTTCTTTATTTTCCTTTACAGTTGCTCTAGCAGGTAAGGACATTTTCTTTTATGTAACTTAGTACATCATCAAAACCTTTCTATTAGAATTAAATTGTTATTTATATAATACTTTTATGCTCATTGATTTTTAGAAACTTAAGACAATATTGTCTTTTATTAAGTTTTATTATTGATAAATTAATGGGCATCTTTTCTATTTTTTATTTGAAATCATTAATTATTGTTGTCGAAAAATTAAAGTTTAATAAATTACAGCAAGGAATTTTTTCAACGCATTTAAAATCAATTAGAGTAGTTTGAGAGTGAGAGCGAGAAAGTGAGGATGAGATAGTGAAAGGGAAGTTACACGTGTCTCTTACAATTATTCAGTTGATTAATGTATCTATAATGCAATTTTTATTAGTCCAGTTTTTAAATTAGTTAATTTCCATAGTTTTCCTTTTTTCATATACTTTGCAGTCAAAGAAATAGAATATATTCATATATAAATATTAGAAATATAACTTTAAAAAGCCTACGGAAATAACTTTTAATGAAAAAAGTCACAAAATATGCACAATTCTACCATAAAAGTTAACTTTATTAAAATATTTTTTTTTAATTTATATCGATTATTTGGATGAATATCTTACTTTCCTAAAGAGAAAATTATTTGATAAATTTTAATTGTTCATTGTATTTGAATTTATGTTAACACGATATTTATTTTAATTTTTAATCTCTAAATTTTATAAATTTATTGTAAAAATTATTGATAAATACAAAATATCGATAAAATACAAAATAGAAATTTCAAGTACAATATAAATATTCCTGGTGTAAAATAAATATATTTTAATTTACAGAATTAGACAGGAAGTTTAAGTAACTATATTTGGTTAAATGATTGACGAATTGCTCTGCAGTTCATTTTTAGCATAGGACGACTAATTCAAATAAGATTTACAGTTTAAAATTTATTCCAAACTAATATAAACATTAAAGTTTTAGGTAAGAATTGCATCGATGTATTTTTGAATTGTATCTATTCAATAATTATAATAAATTTCTAACTGTAAAATTTTTTTAATAAAAACAATTTTTAATCATTATAGGATTTTCAGGATACTTTTCAATTAATCAATTAAAAACAAAAGGAAAAAATGATATATTAACGATAATGGCTAATTTGTAATATCACAAAAGTTCCATATCAGATAAATTGAACCATTGAATCTTCTTATTGAGTTTGAATTCAGAAAATAACTCAATTCTTATAATATGTCATACATAAATATCATTATTCTATATCAAATATATAAATATCCAATTCATTTTATATAACTCATCTTACATAAATCTGAATCAATGATTATTCGATTTTAAACCAAAATAATACTTAATTTTGGTCTGAAATCGAATAATAGAAAATTTCATCAAATTAATTCTTATTATACTTTGGCAGCTGAGCCAATATACCAATAAACTGATGGTTAAGGGAAAATATGATTTTCGTAATGTATGAACCTGAAAAAATAAAGATTTAAAAAAGTCTCAGATAGTGAGTTTTTTATGGTTGCAGTATTTCTTAGGGATCATATACAAAAATACATCCTAGTGAAAATTCAAAAATTAAGAGTTATGAAATATTTAATTAATGGATTATTTATATACTATTTAACGGATTCCCCTAGTACAAAACAGTTTGAAAATATTTGCATAATTTATAAATATGCTAATGTTTATTTGCAAAACATGATAGAATACATTCTAGGTAAGTATTGTTCTTAGTGACAAGACAAAGACACAATCGACGAAAAATACGCAGATATTTTTGTATAATATACATATTTTCAAAACATAATTTCATTATTTTGTAAATCTGAGATACACAAAATCATTTCGCATGTCATTTAAAACACCTAAATTCGTGTCATCAACGCTTTTTACTTTTGTTTTCCGATTTTAAAACGTCTGTTGGAAACGTCACCTGCTGAAAATACATGTAAGTTCTTTCTGTTTAATCATTAAATCAAAAAAGTTTCTCCCAAACTTAGAAATATAATATTTTAAAAGAAATTTTTTGTTTTGTGTTTTTGGAAGAAATTATGAATATAATATGAATTTTAAATAATTTTAACACAATATTAAAAACTAGAATAATAGCTTCCAACCGTTATATTTGCTTTAACATAATATCATATTATTTTTCTATTGAAAAATAGGTCAGTTTGAACATCTGCGAGACAATGGGTTGTTTAAGGGACTGAAACCTAAAAAAATATATATTGTCAAAAATAAAATTATCAATGATTTAAAGCTACATTTGTATAATGTTTATTACTTCAATTACTTGTAATTATTATTATTTGATTTTACTTTCATTTTAATTAGCATAAGCAAATGTATTTAATTTTCTTCATTAAAACGGGGTTCAGGTGATAAAACATACTTTTTCTTTAAACTTTATGCATTTTTCTTTGATTTTTTTCATTTCCGTTTCAAAAATGGCAGCACCAAAAATCGCCAGTTTTACTTATTCTATTGATGAAATAAAGGAATATCGTTTGCAAATACCTCCACTGTAAATAAGATATCATAGCAAATGATATTCCTTCATTTCATCAGGACTATCATTGGCCTTATCTATAAAACCGTGTTATCAAAACCATAACGGTGCTCATTTGTTATCATAAGGAAAGAGCAACAGTTGTTTCATTATCGTGTTTCTGGGCAACAGTGTTTGACAAACTTCGTCTTTCATGAGAAAGGCAATATTGCACGGGGCTCGAGCTCCATATGCACGGTAAGAATTACAATTTTTAATGGAAATATCAATTTTTGTGCTTATAGATATCTTATTATAATATTCTGAATTATCAACAGAAAATCGAAAATCGAAGAAGAAAGTTTAAATAAAATTTTAACTACATTGAAAAATTGTGAAGACTAAGGAAAATGAAATCTTTGGAATCTTAGAGATGTATCAAGAAAATATATAAAAATAATAGTTATTATTAAAAATAGAGCTAGATATCAAGATTTTAAATTGTTCGAAATGGAATCGGTAATTATTATTGAGTTTTTAAATACGGAAATATGCTTTGTATAAATCTATACTTCTTTCAATATTAGCATAATTTTCAATTTATCTATTTAATGTATATATATATATATAATATTACATTCCGTTATAAATCAACAATAAAATTTAATTTTATAATTATAAAGACACGAGAAACATAAATAATTAACAAAATTATTTTGATAATTTTTCTTACGACTGGAAATCATTTGCCGTTTCGATTTAAAGCTTTATAGCAATGAATAAAATAACTCTCAATATAATTTGTTTTTAATACGACTCAAACTATTTCGACAGCTAAATATTTACTTGTAGTTTCTCAGAAAATGTAATGTGGTTGACGAAAGTTAAAGCTTAATTATATGATTGTTCTTTCAATTAAATTTCCAAAATGACCCTCAGTCACAGATATCACCTTGATCTCAAACAAAAACAATGTAACATGTTGTCACAAAAAGAGTTTTCTTCTTTTGTGTAGCAAATGATTTCAGTGTGACTTTGGGGTTCCTCACATTTACGTTCTGATTGTTGGCAACAATGAAGATGCTGATCTTTATCTTCGATATCTCTCTTTTCATTTGTATTTTGGAAAAACAAGGACAATATGTGCATTCGCTTGAATTAACTCAAGGTTTTTAAAAAAACGATAATGTCTTGAAGAGGTGTTTCATATTTCTTTTTCCTCATTTTTTATAACTGTTTTGTTGAAATATACAATTTTTTTTGGTTTCCTTTAAGACATATGGCTTGTCTTTGACCTCTTTTATAAATTTTAAAAATATTTTTCCTGGAATTATTTTAATGATCAAAAAATATTTTGCAAGGACTCATCAATACATATTTTAAATTTTCCTATTAATTAATTAATGTATTTTATATTTATTCAGATACATATATTATCATTATTAATTCTAAAATTATTTTTTATTTTAATCTTTTTTATGAATAAGGCATAGAAGTATTAAATTAGTATAATTAAAAAGTTTTTATAGAGAATACTAAGTTTTTGTTTGAAAGTTGTACATTGAATATTGCTTATACAATTGATACGACCAGTAATAATCATAAATAATGTAACTCTTTTAATTTGATTTGAAATTTAAGGAATTTGTTCTAAAAACAATTAAATATCACTTAATTATTTACAACTAAAAATATGTTTCTAAATCAATTAATATTAAAAATAAATGTACTAACTTTAATAAAAACATTATACATTTATAAAAAATAACTCTTGTGAAAATAATAAATTTTAGATTTATTTACACATACATTTTTTGAAATTTTCTATTTAAGCGAATATTATTTCAATAAAGTACCAAATTCAATAATGAAATATGCACGCACTAAAAAAGTATGCTTTTTATTGATTTACATAAAATGCATAATATTTTTGCTCTTTTACACATTTAATGATTGTTTTAATTTTTAATTTATTCGTACTGCAATTACGGATGATTTATTTAAAAGAAAGATGTACATTTTATAACTGTTATAAACAATACTTAATTGAATAGCTTAATAAAATATGTATTAGAACACTTTCTCCCATTTTTATTAACCGCAAATAAATAAAAAAGTAAATTTTAAATTAACTATAATCTATGTTATTTGTAAATATAAAAATAACAATCTATAATTTGAGTTATTTTTTTAAATACATAATTAGTGAAGAAGATAATAAATGTGTAAAAAGATTTTCATTTATAATTTCAAGAGAGACATATAGATTTTTATTGATATCATGGTGACAGGTTTTTATAGGATATTCATGCATTGTTAAGAATACAGATTTTTTTTTTATAACTTTAAAATTCTTTTCTCTGTTATCAAACTAATCTTAGATGTTTTGATAAATATAGAATTCACTTTTCTACTTGAGAAATTAACTCAAGTATTTGTTTAAATTTGAGACAATAATTATAAGATGATAAGAGTAAATAATAAAAAGCTGTATCAAATATATGTAGAAAAATGTAAAACCTAAAAATATAAATAAATGCAAATTACATGAAGCTAAATATAAATACATGCTAATGTTGAAAACTTTTTTCTTTCTTTTTTATATGTTTTTCTTTTCCGAGCTGAAAAACCAATCGTGATTACATTGATATAGAAAGCTCAAAGCAAAATATACACGAGGAAAAATGAAATTTGTAACGACTGATTGTGAAAATCTAATACCTGCTTTTGTAAGAAACTAATTGATTCAGATAAGGACTGCCAAAGTATCCTTATTGCTTAGAGTATTATTCTTAAGCTGAATATTTTTCAAAGTCTTTTAAAGAACAACAGAGAATCATAATATGAAAATATCTTTTTATTTCTATATTCAAAATCTCATATAATTCTCTTTTGTGGACAAGAAAATGAAACAGTTTTTTCAATAAGTTACTTATGCTTTTGGAGTGAACCAAATTCATACAATATTCTAAACTTTACTTATGAAATTATTATTAGCGTGGAACAAGAAAAGTCAAATGAACCCTTTGAAACAAAAAATGTCAAATTTAAGCTCCATTCTTATTAAGCATTCAAATGTAAACACCATTCAGTCAAATTAAGGATGTACTCAAAATTTTCTTTGAGAAAAATTTGCAGACTATTTTAAAATTTCTCAACAATTATGTTTTTATTGTTTATATAAATCAATATCTTTCATGTGTAAAGTTCGAAATTCAATGAAAAAATATTTATATCGATATCAATTTCTTGGATTTGCTCCTATCAATCAATTTTGGCACTGAATGCCAAATTTTTTACACATTTTAATAAAATCATATCAAGGAAAGTGACTGCCTTAATTTGAGATAATCTCTGATCAAACGGTGAAGTCTTAGTTTAAGTGGGCATTGTCCAAGTGCTGCTGATGCTTATCATCGTCAGATTCCCGAAGTGGACGTCCTTTACCTATTTGGCTGATACCATCTCCCAGGGCATACCAATCTTCAGAAAAGCCGTCGGATGACCTTTACCGATTAAGGAAGAATTTTGTATTGAGGAATTATTCTCTTAACAAGTCGGGTGGTAGGACAGGAAGACTGCTGCTCATCAGATGGTTCGATAAAACACACTGATTGTCTTTGTGACCGGAATGTCAACAGGTGTTTGAATTCAATTTCTGTAAGAGCTGCTGGTGTGATGACGATGGTTGTACTATATGATCTTCTGTCACGCAGACGTTTTAGATTTGGTTTGGTTTAGGATATTCAAAGACAAAGAGCGTACAAAAAATAATAAATATCAAGTTAAAAAGGCTGATTCCTCATAAGATTTAATATTGATTTAAATATCGTTTTAGGATGAATTGCTTTATTAAATTACTTTCAGATTGATCTATTTTTAGATAATGGGTCAATCACACATATGGCTCATCAAATTATTTCTGCAATTAATGTGAGTTTCCAGAAAAATATCACATCATGTAAATTGAGTTTTTCTGAATTTTACCTTAATTTATTTTAAATCAAATAATATTTTATTTTAATCATCGAATATTTCCAAAACATTAGGTTTTGAAAGAGGTATTTGCTTTTATAAAATTATGGCGGCAGAAATGCCAACATTTTATGAAAAAACATTGAGTTATTCTCAGAAAAATACTACTTATTGGTGCTAATAACAAAATACAACTAGTTCATTAATTGGAAGTAATAAGAATTTGTAAACATTCTTTAATTCATATAGGCTCGGAAATAGGACGGTATTGAGCTATCTATTTTTATTATTAATTTTGTTGGGTTCTAACATAATACTTCCATTTATAAGTGTAGGAGACTGTTAAAGAATATGTCTAAACAGGCCTTTTTTTTCTTTTTTTTTTAAGCAAAAACGCTATGAAAACTCGATATATGTTATTAATTATGTGTGTGTGTTCGCAGATTATTTGATTTTTAGCTTTCATTTTTTGAATGTTAGACTTTGCTGGTTATGATCAAATACATAACATTCTAAGAAAACTAAACTTGAGGACGAAAGCTAGTTAACAATGGTAGGACATTATATGAACTACAGTGCCCAAATCTGTTTTCCTAATCCAGGGCCTTGGGGTGTAAAGCATGTGTCTTGGTTAGGTGATCAGCCTAACGTGAAATCGTCAGTATTTAGTTCTCAAGCATGGCTGGTGCTTATTTCATAGATCAACTGAAGGGGTGAAAAGCTGAGTCGACCTATCTCAACTCGAGGATTGAACCTCAGACCTGTTCCTTGGGAGCGTGAAACACTACCACTAACCCACTGGCCTTCACGTAAAATTCAGATATTGTGAAATGATTGATCGATACGAAGTTTATACAAACTACCTTTTATGCAGTCTTGAAATATTGAAATGATTCCAATATTTAACTAGAAGGCAATAAATTATTTTGTGGCTTTTATTTCAGACATTGATATCTGTGTACTATATATTAAGTATACAAATTTACAGTGGATGTAAAGACATGTATTGATTACAAAGATAACAATTTAATTTTAGATCTAGTTATCTTTTATCTAAGGGAAAGATACAGGATTCCAAATTTCAATTACATACATAATTCATTCAAGATAATCTTCTGTACAATTTCGTTTTTAAAGAACTTTTACCCAAAGCTTCATTTCTTACTTTCTTTCAGATGATTGACCTGAACACGTGGACATAATTTGTTTGGGTAATTATTAAGACTGAAAAAAATCACAATGCCATCTCTTCCGTATGAAGATTTCATCTATCAAAAGACAAATCGTAAAATGAGTGTTCTGACTTTTTCTAGAGCTGTAATTGTCGATAATTACATATGGCAGATGGATGGGGGAAAAAAGCATTGAAAATAATATTGTTTTATTATTCTCTTTTTACTTTTTGACTGATTATTTCCTCTCTTATTTGTCTCTTATCCTTTGCTCGAGTGGGGCCGATGTTATTATTGCTTGATCGTGAGAAGTTTTTGAGAACAATTCACAGACGAAATGTGATCATAACGATACATCGCAGTGTTGGCACTCTGTTCAGAAATAATCATAACATCTAAATCTTTCAAGAAAAAAAAATTTATAGACAAGCTGCCATAAAGCTCATATTGAGAATTCAGTATATAAATATATTTTTTTTTCATTTCTTTGATAAGAAGAAATGAACTATATCTCTTGAAAATTTATTGGTTACAGTGTGCTGAATCAAATACACAAGAAATAGAATATATATTTAACATCACTATACAAGAAATTTTAAGATAAATACTAAGTTTTCTCGAATCTAGACCGAATTCCAAAATTCTCAAACCTCAGAAATCTTATAAGTATCGAATTCTTAGAGTAATTCATTTAAGAATAATAAAAATGTAGAAAGATTTTTTATTTACTGTAAGATTTTTACTTGTGAAAAAAATACAAACAACTGAACAGTATTCTAAAGAATATACGTCACTTGCAAAAATATAATGTTTGATATCAAAAATATATTCTTTTTTAAAATTTTTAAATTTTGAAAACAGTTTACAATAAAACTTACATTTTCATTAAATACATAATATTTAATATATAATTTTTTTTACCCTAAATGTTTAATATTTTTATTAAAAAGTATTGTGAAAGTCTTTGCGTATATAAATAAAATTATTAAGTGAGTTTCAGTATGTAAGGATTATATTTTTTGTCATTGCAAAATAATTATGATTATTCAGAAATTTATTAAGTGAATTTTAGGAAAAAAGCTCAATATTAAATTATTTATCATATTCAGGAATGAATTCCGATAAATTCTTGACAATCTGTCCATTTACCTCTGTCTTATTAAAATTATGTGGCACTTTGCTTATAGTTGTGCATGAATATACATGTATTCAATTTGAAACTACAAGATCAGTTTTTCTTGTTCTTTTAAATGTTTTTCTTATTCATTTCCTTTATTACAGTTAATTTCCTTAAAATAGGCATTTATAACAATATTGCTTTTATTATTTATCTAACCATGTTGAATAATATTGCTTTCATTATTTTTGTAACCGAGGAGATCTTAGTGGAATTTGATTTTAACTTTTCTAACACTTGTTGTTTTTCCTTTCAATTCTATATTTTTTTATATTTATCTATTTTGTAATTTTGTATACTTACAGTTTTTTTTTCTATGAAAAATGCTCTCTAAGAAAAATTAATTTCTATGTATCAAAATTAATGCATTGTACATCCAATAAGCTATATTGTAATCAATTTTTATATTATGCAGACGCCATAAAACGATAAAGCAAACACTCGATTCATTCCCTTTCAGTATCTGTTAATACTGATTTATGAATTCAATCAGCGAGATTTTGATATTTGATTCAGATCACTGTTCTTAAATTGTATGTCATCACCTGCCAAAATACTTGAGATGATGCTGTTTGTTCAGAAAACTTTATAAACAAGTGAAATCTTTGAAAGTAACTTCGCCCATGTCCTCTTTTTAAGTTCCTTTTACAGCTGTTGCAATAATCACTTGCTACACTTTCACCTGTCCCTCATAATTTACGCTGATGATGTAATAGAACTAAAGAAGTTATTGTGTTCTTAAGCGTTTTGAAATGATTATTTTCGAAGCTTTTCCCATTCACTTTTTGTAAAGATACGTGTTGACCATTTTAATAAACGACTTTTCTTGTTGATAATTATTTTAATGCAACTTCTCTTTATCCATGTGTGCGTGTCAATTCATATGAGTGTGTCCATGTATATGAGTGTGTCTATGTATGTGAGAGTGTCCATGTACATGAGTGTGTCTATGTATGTGAGTGTGTCTATGTATGCGAGTGCGTCTATGTATGTGAGTGTCTATGTATATGAGTATGTCTATGTATATGAGGTCTCTGTGTACATATATATATTTATATTTAGTTATCGAAATTTCTGGAAAAAAACGTATCGTGGCTTACGAGTTCAAGTAAAAATTTTAGTAGTGCGAAGTTGCTACTAATGCAGCTCTCTCTCTCTCTCTCTCTCTCTCTCTCTCTCTCTCTATATATATATATATATATATATATATATATATATATATATACATACATATACATAAAGTAATGAAATTTTACATGATGTCTGTATCTATCTTGAAAAGCTAAATTTATCCATGTGACTCGCTTATTGCCCAATTTCACCAATCACAAGCGCGTGACAAATACGTGTATAACTGTAGGATGTGTGCATTACTGCGCCGCAATTCCTGCTATCGTTCTGTTTCCCGCTCTAATCTTGATAGGCAATTATCTGCGGCTTCTGTAGTTTTTTACCTTCTCGCATAAGTTGTAAAAAGAGTCATATTAAAGGCCAACTAGTTGAGGGATCATCTCCGTATACTAAGATCTTTTTTAATGTTAGTGTAGGTGCCCTTGTATGTTTCATTAAATATGGAGGAATGTACCTATCTGTGTATCGCTAAATGTTTCGCCAAACAACCAACGAATAAAAATACTTTAATTTCTGCAAAATGTGATAAATGTATGTAATTTGTCTTTTATTGATTCACATATGAATTAAATTAATTGTAAAAGTAATGTATTATTACAAACATAATAATTTAAATACGGTAAAAGAGAAGTAGATGGCTCAAGCAAGAAAAATAATAATAATTTTAGTATTTCTGTATTCTTTTGATGCATTTTGTTGGAAATGATATTAAATTCTCAACTCAGTTTTCGAACTTAAACATTTATGGACAAAACTTGTTATTTATCTGTTATATAACTACAGATGTTTAAGTCATTTATTAATTTTTAAAACATTTTTTAATAGCTGATTCTCTTTATGATCTTAATCAGCTCATATTATAATTAATTTTTAAAAATTCCAACTTATTTAATTACAAATGCGACTAAAACAGATTAATTAGGGAAAAATACGGGAGTTTTTTATTTAAATGATGAAAAGTTTTGCAGCTGTATTTTATTGAAACATTGCAACTGTAGGTAATTCAAAAAAGGAAATTAGCTTAACAATGTATTCTACACTCGATAAGACTCAATATCTAAAAAATGCTGTTTAAAGCATTTATTATTATAGATATATACGTCTTAAATTATATCAAACTACTTTTTTTTAAAAATGTAGCATCATAATATTTTAAATGGTACTAAAGTAACTTTATATCTAATGGTTCTATCATAATGTAATCTCCCTGGATTGTTTCGAAACCATAATGCCAGAGAAATTATTATTTACGTAATATTAAGAGAATATTTTTTCCAATGAGCTTTGCTTACCATAGCAATATGTGTTAAAACAGATTGATTTAAAATAAGAGCTAAATTACCATTATATCATTGGCCAATCATACCTTATATTATTCACAATGTTTCTGTTTCGTTAATAGATATGTCTCTTAATGTTTTCCATACGAAATAGACAATATGGATAAAATTTTGCAACGTTGAATAAAGTTTTATTTAAAAGATAATCGGAGAATATTTTCTAGTTTAAATTTCACATTTGTTGAGGATAGTATCACTTGATTGTTTCACTTATAGGCATCAATAGATTGTTGCATGAGAAAAATGATTAAAAGTGCATAATTATTAATTACTCCAATGAGAATTTTTGTACTTTTCCTTCTTTACATTTTGCTTAATATTTTATTTTCATTAATTTCCTTATATTGTAATCACTCTTTTAATTAAATTCTAACATTTGATGTTGCGCTTTTTCTATTTGCGCAAAAATTAAAAACTTTTTACGATTTGTGAATTAATCAAACTTAATTACTTAACAAAATTTTTATATAATAAGCAAATATCACAAACCCCATAAACTTTGATAATAATCCACATAAATCTAAAGTAAGAAATGCAGTAGTATTACACTGTAGTGGATTTTCCAATCTAATAACTTCATTTTATTTTATTTCTTGTATTTCAGATAGGCTTAAGTAGGAATAACTATTGTCAATCAAACAATTATGATGGTGGAGTAAGATCAGCATTCAATAAACTGGGTGGCCTATACTTTAGAGTGCCTCTCAATTTCTCACCAATTTGGCACCATATTGTTAGCGATGTTATTTTATTTCTGGTAACCTTTGTAATTTTGGCTGCATCTTATTTCTTCAAACAACCCTAATGTCACACTGGACGAAAAAAAAATCGCCAATTTTTATCAAGTGGCATCCTAAATTATATTTTTTCTCCAATTGATTTTTTTTAGTTAAAATTATTCCTTTACTTAATTATTAACAGACAGTTATCACTAGTTTAATAAACAATAATTTGAAACAATTGTCGTGGATAAAAAATATTTTTCAAAATTTTGTAAGAGCAAAAGTAAAAAAAAAAAAAAAAATACACGCTTTGAGCATCAGTAATTTTATTTTTTCAGATAAAATACAAATAGTATTATTGTTTGCTTTAGCTTAAAATGTATATTAAAAGAATTGAGCTACTGACGGCACAGAACATTTATACAAAATAAGTTGACATTGGAACCTCATTTCGAATATGTTCAAAAGTAATGATACTATAATTTCCACATATGTCAATGTAAAAAATATATAAAATTTTAATAATCTATATAGTAATGTATATATTAATCAAATTTTGATTTTCTAGAAAATATTTTTTTTATTCATCTTATTCCATATTAATTTAGAATACTTTATAATATTTACGGCACAGATGCCGTATAATCCAGGATAACAAATTCTGAGTTTGATGATTTTTTGGAGGATATTCATATGTATAGGGGCAACCTGGCTTGCATTGCCTCATAGATATGGCGATCTATAAAAATTACGCAGAAAATTCAATATTAGTAACACTAGAATTTACGTCATCGCGCACGTCACAATACGTCATCTTGGCAATATTTCCTCATCATCAAAAAAATTCGAAATTTAGCATCCTGGATTATACGGCATCATCTGTGGCATATTTACTATGAAAATGAAAAGAAAAATAATCAAAGCACGTATAAGAGATCTGCTTATAAAATGTTGGTCACCAATTTCTTACAGAACCTTTGGTAAAAAAAAAAATTCACATAAATCATATCTAACATTTTTTTGAGACTCAAAATAAGAGAGAATCATGTATTTTTATTATTAAAATATGGATAAAAGTTTTAAAAGTACAGAAACTTTTTATCGGTTTACAGCTGTTGTCTTGACTGCCTGTTTTAAATTCTTCGACAAGAATAATTTAACGGTGCAAAACTCATGTGCATATTTAAAAATCGATGATTTCATTTTGAAAACCAATCGATTATGCACGTTTTTGTTTTAGTGTTGAAGACACACAATTTATTTCAACTTTTAATATTAACGAATTCTTCTGACTTAACTCTGCCTGCTTCTTTGCTTTGCATATTGTATTCAAATGTGACTTCTACCAGCAATACATCTTCAATTATTTTTGTATTTTTTAAATACCTACTTTTCTTACAAAATCTTATTTTTAAGAACGATGGGAAATCCGATAAACTAGTAAAAGAAAATATCAAACTTTCATTTTGAAATGGTGTGAATTTAAAATACATATTGATTTTGAGGTTTTACTTTTCAAGAACGTTGAATTTAAATCATCTTTGTTTTTTCCTAAAAAAAAAAAGTAAATTGCGATTTATCAAAACCTTTTATTGATTTCATATTAAAGTTTATGATAACATATTTATATTAAAGACTTTATTTGTGATAATTTATCATAAAATTTGAAGAATATTTGAAAATTCGATATTAAATTTGCCTTGGTTAATAATGTATTAAACTTTGTCGACAACATTTTTTACCATAATTCAAATCTAAAAATAAAATGTCCTTATTTAATGTCTAAATCAACAACAAGATGTGATTGAAAAGCGACATAATAAAAGTAATATTCTACAATTTTTTTTTTTTTTTTTTTTTTGTGTTTATATTCATGATGGAAAACTTATTTACATTAAGTAGCCCAAAAAAGAGTGAAAATAGCTAGTCTGAACTTATCACTGACATACTAGTCTGTGTCCAGATCATCTCTTTTTCGCAAGTCTAATTTGAATAATTGTCTATATTTCCGACTTGATATATAGAGGCTACGTCATGTGTGTTTCAATCATTGCATTTCCTTCATCTTATTGTCTACAGTTGGGCTCACTCATTAAAGCTTGTGTCACAACATCTTTCAACAAGATACTGTGCATGATCTCATTTTATCCCCAATATTCTTCGATGCAGAGAGTTCTTGACTGTTTTTTTTTAACCATCATGTTATCCAGACCTATTATCTATTGTCAAACTGACACATAATCTTGGTCAGGCATTTGTAAACGATAACTTGTAGCTTAGATTCAAAGCTACTTGAAATTAACTATCTGTATTTATCAAAATTTAATGTTTTGCTTATATTATAGTGACTGGTACAATAAATAAAAATTGGTCATTTGTCTTTTTTCTCCTAGTGTAGCAAATTATTGATGAATAGACTATAGACATACACTCAGACACTTTTATCCACGTTTATTAAAAGATATCTAAATTACACTAATGAAACAGTTGCAGATGATTATTAGTAATAATTAAAGTTCATTTTGTATTTAAATTAAAATTTAGGATTCAAAGCATTTCCCTTTAGAAGAAAAATAATTTTTTAGTAAGAAAAACTTTTATTTTATGTAAATTATGTTTATATTTATGAATTTCTTTTTGATGAGTAATATACAATTAAACGGAATTGAAAATTCACTTCTTTTTATTAAATGATAACTATATGAATAAATTATGAAGTTTTCTATTATAAATTCATAAGTTAAAATATTCTCAATGATTAACAATATTTCAGTATGAAGCAAAATAGTTCAAGATGTTCTAATAAATTACAATTTTGAGATTACAGTGTGAATATATCAAAATCATCTTTTTCAAAAATAGTTGAACATGGTTAAAGTTAGTGAGGAATTTATATTATAACATTTAATCGTAAGCATTTTAAATAATCCATTGCGTGATATATATTTACAAGTAAAACACCATTTAAAGAATTCCTTGGCTTGTGAATTTGATTGACATTTATTAAAGTTGCTCATTCATGAAAAATTTATTTCAGAAATTTACAGTCACTTCTGATATTGCGCCAGAAGAAAATTCTATGAAAAACAGCTGGGACAGGGGCTTGAAAATATGGGCATTATTGACCCACCCCATAGATACCAACTGCTCTAAGCAGCTGTTCTTCAGGAATTCCTTTTTTACAACTTGCGCACGCCACCTTGCCTTTGTCATTAATTTCACAGCAGAGGCAGCTGAAAAACCCTCTGATATTTACAAAGCCCGCACTTTTCTGGGTACTTGTTGAGTTTGTTTTCTTCCTCATTTTTTGTCCCATTTTGACAAATGTCCATGTACTTTTTTTCCAGGAAAAAGGAGTATTTTTTATTTATATGATACCTGGAGTGGAAGCATTTGAGTAAACACACTTTTCTACATGTTTTATTGTATATTCTAGTTTTAAAAGAAAAATAAACTGCTTATCTTACAATTACATGTCATTGTGATTTGAGTAATATCAGTTAATTATGTGCACTAGGAAAAAATCAGGCGACGATTATTCATTGTTTTGGAAAAAAAATAAATTAAATAAAAAAGACTTTTGAGAGACTTATCGAATTTTTTGAGGCCATGTTTTATCAATCTTTTTTTCATTATTTCAACAATATTAATTAAAAGAAAATTTATAATTTTGGCGTAATCAAGGCAATAGTCTTAACATTTAAAAGAGATTGCTTACAAATATATCTGGATGTTTTATCATGTCTTTTTTTCATTTTGTTTTTTCTGCTGTTTTGTTGTTCATGTGTTAATTGTTTGAATCAATCGAAAACAGCTTCCCAAATCGATATTTTGCTCATTATGTAAGAAAACGTTTTATTAAAAATAAACTTTGATAATATTCTCAGACATTCAATGGTGAACTTTGCCTTGTTTGCTGCCTCTCCAAGAATGTGATTTAAGGCAGGCAACAAATTCATCGACAAGTAATTAACAAGTTGACAAGTCAAAAACAAAGGTTTCGAAAATGGAGTTTTCTTTATAATTCTTAATCGTCATCATATCTAGGACGTAATAAAAGCCAGGTTACCAGATACATAAAAAAAAAAATCCGCCAAAAAAAATCACCAAACTCAGCATTTGGCATATGTGCCAAAATATATTATATTTCAGGAATTTTTTAAAACTATGTTGCATTGAGGTAAAGTTTAAGATGCACAGAGTAGAACTATTAGTAAAAGCATCCATGCATTCATTAGTAAATCTTATGCATTGAGAAGCAATTACTAAGCAATTGTCGAATGGTTCGCTAAATGATTTTCATGCTTGCGTCAGATCCATGTTCATTCAGAATCATGTTTGTACCACGTTAAGCTTTCCGCCGTATTCTCATAGTGATATGACCGCCTCTTTAAACTTAGTAGATTTCAGTTTCGAACCTAGATATTGTTGAATTATAAGAGATGATAAAGCTCTTTCGTTTTCCTGTAGGCTCATCCAGCAAGTGGATGCAGGGAAGTTTATCAGATTTTTCCTTACGACACGGGAATGCGATTCCTTTTGTAGGAAAATTTCATCCAGAATACAATAAAGGGCGGGTGTTAACATTTTCCGCAGTTAAGCTACCTTTTGTGTGGTGTCATGTGAGGAAAACATCATTTGGAAGGAAATAAACCTTTCCAAGGATCTTCATGTTGATAGAGCCGAGATTAACAATTTAGTATATTCATCAGTTGAATAACATAATAGAATCAAGTTTAGGATTTTCCTCTACCTTTAGGTTACAATTCTGATTTAAGATGTACATTTGCGGCATATTTGAGTGTTTTGTTGTATTTGAGTAATAATATTAAAATGTCACTTTGGAACGAGGCCAACAGAGACCTAAATAGAAATTTAAAGACTCAGAAAGGCTTTATTCAGGGAGTTTTACACCTAAGACATTCTCTTGACTTAAATTATGAACCTGAATATGTTGTACCACCTCGAAATCCAATAAATTTGAAACAATTTTGTTATAATCTTGATCTGTGTCAAAGTGTCAATAAAAGTAATATGGATCCTACTATTTTGAGAGTCCTGGCTTACGAGGTGTTGAGTAGATACTATCCTGAGCCATAGTGGCTACGGATCTTTACCGATGGATCCCTCCTATCAAAAGGAACAAATGCTGGTGCCGGAATTTTCTCCGAAGTCTTTTCCTTTTTGCCCCGGTGGGATGGGGCTCTGCCTTTGATGGAGAGATCGCGGCAATTCGCTTGGCTCTATCTCAGCTACATTGCCGCATAGAAAAATTTACAAAAGCTGTTGTCCTCTGTGATTCAAGAGCTGCTCTGATGGCCATTGTATCCTCTAATAATCCCTTAACACGGGACATTTTGAACTGCCGCCAACATCTTGAGAACCTGGCATCCCTTGAGAAGACCATTGTCCTCCAGTGGATCCCTGCCCATTGCGGAGTCACAGGTTATAAAAATGCAGATTACCTTGCAAAGAAGGGCGCTTTAATTACGCAGACTTCTACACGCGCTATACCCTTCTGTTCTATTAAGAATCTTGTCAAAAGAACTCTTAAGTCCAGAACTCATGAAGAGCTTACTAACCGCATTTCTCTTAAATCTTGGATGAATGCCCTCCTAAATCTGCTCAATAACTCAAGACACAGAGCGGTGGCTGAATTCCCCCTTGCTACAGGGCACGAATATGCGGTCATCTGTATAGATTTGGTATCGTTCCTTCTCCGGTCTGCACTCTTTGCAACATTGGTGAAGTCATGGACGCCGCGCATCTTCCTCGCTGCCCTGCACTTCGTAAGATGTCTCTAACTGAGTGCTATTGGGGAGCTAGGGACATGTTAGATTAATAGACTCTATTGCAGTATTTTTCTGTGTTATTGTTCCTTGTATCCTTTTTATTTATTTTGCTGTAACTGTCTATAATCTGCCATTGGAAATAAGAAAATAAAAAAATTAAATGTTAATGCGATCCTATGTATGAAGATCAATCAATTTTTTTAATATATCATTACCATTATATTCTGTTTATTTTAAATGAAATTTTAATACAATACTGTATGTGTGTGTGTGTGTGTGCTCGCTCGCGCGCGGGTGCGTGCTGAGCGAAGAGAAATATTTAATTTTTTGCATTAAATATTTTGTTTTCAATTTTTTTTAAATTTGCACAACGTTAATTTTTTTCGTTCTCATTTGCTTAAAAAATAGCTAAAATTTTCAATCGAAATGGATTCCTTTCTTGAAAATTGCTTATTTTCCCTTCAGTTTTAAAAACAGGAATCGAAGAATTCTAAAAAAAAATGATAATAAAGAAAAATGTATAATTGTAAACGACAAAATTTATTTGCTATGATACAGACATTTTTTTATCTAAACATACAACAAAATAAGAAAATCTTTAACAATAGACATTCCACACAATTTCTAAAAAGAGGAAATATTGCTTTTTAAATTGCCGACTATGCACAAATTTGTATACATATTTTAGCAACAATATGCTATTTTGTGAGAGTGAAAGTAAATAACGTATGCGCATTTTGTAGGCCATAATTTGTAACCATGGAAACTAAACCGAGGAGAACTAAGAAGAGAGGAAAAGAATAACACATATTATTTCGCCAATCGTAAATTTTAAGCCAATAATCGTGAGTAATTTCCGATGTCAAGTTACACGCGCCCAACAAAAAATGGAGGTAATAACAAAATAAAGTTATGCAGTTTTCAAAATTGCCGTCATTTTCTTTCCTTTTAAAGTATGCGACCGTTATTGTCACAACAAAAGACAATAGAGTTTGTGCACTTCATTAGGGTGGTTCCGAAATATTACAAATATTCCGTAACCCACAAATTTGCCTAAGCGAAATGGCACTTTTTTGTTTCATCTGTTAGTGATTTTAGTGTAAATTTTACACATGTATGATTGTAACACACAACAGCAAAATGTATATTATTTTGCATTTCTGTAACAAATTAAATAAAAATTCAAAGTAGCAAATCACACGAAATTTATCTTTGAGTTGAACTTTGAAATGAATTTTTGTCTTTCGTTAAGATTTTGATACAAAAAATAAATTAAATACGAAATTTAAATTGTATTTATATTTTTCAACAAAATATTTGCTTAAATTATCGATATGAGACGAGTTTTGAATTTTCACTTAAAAACTTTTTGATTCCAAATATTTCTAATAATTTATAATAAAATTTACAGGGAAGAAAATAAAATTTCCGAATTAAAGTCAATATGTTCGGTTTCAGTCATCAATGTGCAGAGAAAGATGAATTTTACCTTTCTGTTGTTGTTACTAATGACACTTAGACAAGTCAAGCTCGCTATGCCTTGGCTATGCGAATTTAAATCGATTGGGAGCGTCTTTCATTTAATCAGAGCGCTATAAAGGTGAAAGTACTACTTTTGCTCTTCAAATCCTCTGAAAGATGGCAGCACCAGAGGACATATTCCCTCGATTTTGGCATTGATCTGAAGAGGGAGTAAATTTCTCCAGATCATTGCACCCATGGTAACTGCTCAACAACCTACCACAGGACTTTCGATTCCACAGATTTAACGAGCACGTATATCGCATGTACTCGGTGGGTCTTTGGCGGCATTGAGAATCGAACCTCACCCTTTCGGATGGAAGGCCGATACCCTAACTACTAGGCTACCACGGCCTTTTTTTTTTTTTTTTTTTTTACTTTTCTTCTTTCCACATACATTTCTATGAATACGGGAGTTGTGGCAAACTCTTTCGGACAATTTCATTTGCTTCATGAGAATACAATACAATATTTCTGAAAAATCTTTCAGTGAAGCCTTATCAGTTCGTGAGTTTGATTCTCACCTCGAGCTTGAATGCCGACAGTGATTCGAAACTCCATTTGAATTGTAAATCTTTGTCATATTAATTTTGATGTGAAAATGTATTCGGAAAATGATAAGCAACTAGATAGAAATATGCTGTAGCCGTTCAAAAATTCGTGCAACAGATTTAGCTGTACTCACAATGTAAAATCAATAAAGATATACTGAAAGCTTTCTTGGAGTAGTGGTAATACTGCATTTCGGAATGAAAAACTCCTAAATTCTCTTCCAAACAATGATAACATTGCCTGTCTTAATTGAACTGTTTGGTCTGCTACTTAGTGTTACAGAATAAAAAGGTGAATGCGCATTGGAGCTTAATCTTATAAATGTGTTTCGAAACGATAGATCTTGATTTTGATCTTGTCGTTGTCGTGCCAAAGAAGATGATTGTTACATTTTTTTTATAAAATACTTCAAAAGTAGAGATATGGATGTTTCGTAAGTATTTTCCCTTGCGAATATATGCTTCTAACCATTTAATATTCTATAATATTATATGTTGCGAGTGTTCAAAAAGTTATTAATATATTTGCATTTTAATTCCAAAGATTAGAATACACAATTATATGTTCTAATTTGATGTAAATGTTTGCAGCTGAAGCAAAATAGAATTTTTTATATTATATTTCTATTATGAATAAATAAAAGACATATTTAATATTGCAATTTTCTGAATTCTTTAAATGTATTTTATTCTAACATAAGCGAAAATGTGTAATAAAGTTTTTTCTTCCCTAAATGAAGAACATTTCTAATGATATTACAAATTTAGGCAGAATCATTTTCATTTCCTGTCATAAAAATAATTTAGGCATTTCAAGTAACGATTTAGAGATGTTTTTGAGAAACCAAATAATATCGATTTTGTACAAATTATCATTATGTCAGTAATCCAAAATTATTGAGTCTAATAATTAAACATGAATTTGGCTTAAGATTATGAGATTAGTTTGCTTTATAAACTTTTTATAATGCGTAGCCAAGAAATACATTGAGTAATGTCAAAAATATGTAATGATCAAATCACCTGATTTTCAGTTTTACTTTGGGCATAACTTTTAATTTTGCTATCAAAAAAAAAAAAAAAGACATTTTACAGTATATAGTTAACACCGAGGGTTGTAAGCATATTTTTCATAATGATTAGTTTAAGTTAGTGATTTAAAAATTTTTATTGAGTAAAAAGGGCACTTTAACTATTATTCATTCCTACTGGGAGAACATTAATTTGTCAAAAAAAATTCTGTCTTGAATCAGTTTGAAACACTAATGGATTTTTTGAACTCTACTAACTAGTCATTAAACTACCTGACACTTAAAATTTATAGAATTAACCAGTCAAACAGTGTTTCCTACTTAAATTTATTAATTGCCAGTTTAACATGATTAAGCAGCCGTTTATTTTAAGAGCCAAACGATACAAAGGAGCAGCTGAAGTCTGAAGCCGAAGTCGTTTGAATATACCCTGCTATGTGGGTACAGACCCAGCATTCAATGCATCTTCTTCAACCCTTCATCGCCTGAAAATTTAATTGCTTTATGTAAGCAGGAGACCATTGACTAGGAAATGGAACACCTGCTACTCCACACTTTTTCGCCATGAATCGATAAAGCTGAATGCACAGCAGAAGCGGGCGAAAGCTGTGTGGGTATTAAGCCATCTGACTTTCTTTCAACAAGTGAGCTGGCTGAGATAAATAGCTATTACAGATCTTTGCTCCATTCCATTCGTCACTTTCTATCGATTAATCGAAATAACGCTAGAGGTAAATATTTTAAATTGAGATATGAAATGGCAAATACTTGCCGTGATATGAATGGTATTGTTTTAGGAGATAATATCATAATAAATAGAAACAATTTTACTAAGTGTTTTCATTTTAAGAATTTTACAGAATAATTTTGTACTTTACATTAGAATATTTTTAAAGAATGCGTAAAAATATCGTAAGTTACATTGATTATCTGAAATTCTTAAGGAAATTCATTCACTAGGATAATAAGCTAATAGATATGTCGCCATAATTGGCATATTGAAACTAAAAAATATTAATAAGTTATCAAATTAATTTTTGAAAATATATTTTTCTGAATTTAATTATTAAAAATGTGTTGTTACTTTTCCTACTATTTTAATCTCACAAATTTATTAACAATATAAATAACGAAACAAACATTTTGATATTGATATATCATAAATTGAAATTATTAGTAGATTTAGAGCTCATCATACACATTCATGTATATGTACTTTTTCACATTAAGTAATTTTAAAAAAAATTGATTCAATTCTTTACATTTATCAATTTGTTTCTTTAAATGTATATACAAAGCAACAAAAGGATACAGACCTAGAATTGTTAATACGTTAATAATACACAACACTCTTATAGTTTATTTTTGGATAAGCTACACTTAGTCTCGTAAAGAAATCTTACTCGTGCATGTCGAAATAAGAAAAACTCTTAAAATAAAATTCATGCACATTATTCTATAAGCCAAAACATCCATTAATATAACAAGAAATATCTAAACAATATAATAAATTTCTAGACCTAGATTAAACATTGCTTACATAATAAAATGGCACAAATGCCATATAATCCAGGATGCTAAACTCTGAATTTTTTTAGCAGTGAAGAAATATTGCCAAGGTGACATATTGTGACATGTACGATGACGTAAATACCAGGGTTTCCAAAACAGAATTTTCTACACAATTCTTACAGGCCTCCATATTTATGACGTACTAAAATTCAGGTTACCAGATACATAAGAAAATCCGCCAAAAAAATCACCAAACTCAGAATTTGGCATCCTGGACTATATGGCATCTGTACCTAATAAATAAATTTTTTTTCCAACTATATATATATAATTTTATAATTTCTTTTCCGTATAAACATATATTTCTATTATTTTTATACGAGCGTTCTTAATTTTTGTGACAAAACTCTCAGTGTGAATATTATTAATATTTTTATAATTATTGTAATTACAATTATAACACTAATTTATATATTTTGCTTTTTATATACATATGAAATAGTGTGATGAAATATTTCTTATGTAATTAGTTATTCCCATTTAATAGCCCATTGAATCCTAATTAATAAACATAAACTTGAATTTAAGACTTTTAAATGAGATAATTATAATAAATAAATTATTTATAAGTTTATCTATAAGGCAATTACTCTTTGTGCCTAGATTCTCAGCATCATAAAAACTTTGAAACCAGATCAGGAAAACCTCAAAAACAAGAAAACATTTGTTCGAACTCGCAATCAAATTGCGGCAAAACTTTCTGCTTGTAATAAACTGATATTTGGAAAGTGTACTTCCCCATTCTCATCATACTACTATTTGATGCGCTTCGTTTATTGGTCTTCAAGTACCTTTGCTTCAGAAACCGCAGGATTCTCCTCGGGCCATTTGGTGTAAATATTACTGTTTTATGGCAGGGAAATATATTCCTCCTCATACTTCCTTATTTCAGTTCTGATGCTTTATTTTTTAGTGAAGTTTATGGTTTTACAGTTATTAATATTTACAGAACATATGTATGAAAGGAGTAATTTTCAGAACTTTTAGAGCTTCATTGACTATAACTAATCATTTTTATGTGAAAATCTCAGGTACTTAATTATTTGAAGTGAATTATGGGAGTTGGAGAAACAAAGTAGAATCTCAGAACTATTTCTCACTCTGGTATTCAAATAATCCAATCATAACATGTAAGGAGATGTGTTGATAAATATTGTTCTTACATCGTTCCGATTAGTTCTTTTTTCTGATATAGATGGGAAGTGTTTCAGAAACTTGTTTGAGTTTTGAAATTCATGAGTTGTTTTTCTTACTCATGAATTTAAGGTTAGACTGATAATTCTGATCTAGAACAATTAGAATTTGACTTCAATTGAAGAAATCTAATTCTAATTGTTTTAAAAGAATTTTAGAATAATCAGTGTTCGGAAAGTTTTAGATTGGATAAAATATCTCATTTTAGGTGGTCAGGCTATGTATTAAGATACGATGACACATTTCCCACAAAAAATTCACCTTTTCAATTTTGGAGGGAAAATGATGAGAAGAAAGACCACCAATCAGATAGTTGGGTGACATAGAAAAGAACGTAAGAAGAACAGGTGTGAATCGTTGGCAGGCTATTACACAAGGTCGAGCGGATAAAGTTGGCGAGACAGTTTAGGTCTATCATAGACTGTAGGTTTAATAAGTTTCTGATAGAATTTAATAGTTGAATTGTCAGTACTCCACGAAGAAATGATTTATCAATCCTACTTTTTATCAACTATCTTGGGGTCAATTGAAATCCCCCATGATAAGAGCGATAACAATGTCAAAATTCACCAAGAAGGATTGTGGGACGTTTGTGTAAATGATAAATTTTCTAAACTCATTTTTAAAAAATGAAGGAAAATCAAATTCACAATAACGAATAACTAAACATGACGTTTGTCAAGCATTCTTCAGTCTTAGAATCTATGCATAATACGTGTAAGTTTACACTGCTATTTGTTGTCAACTACATGCAGAAACCAAAGAAAAAAAATTGAGAATCGAAATTAATTTAAGTTCTATTTTCCTTGAAATATAATTTAGTTTCAGTTAATATTACAAATTAGTTAGACATATTTGGGTGAACAATATTATTGCCATTCCATCCTCTAGTGTACATTCACATGATATTTTCTAGTTACAATGATGTAGAACATTTTGTATACAGCAGTAAAATGCTTTGTAACGGATCAGTAAACATTGCTTTATGTGATAAATGTTTAGCTCTTAAGAAATTGTTAACATTATATCTGAACAAAAATTTTGTCTTAGCTAACGCAATATAGCTTTTATTGTGTTTTTAAAGAGCTTTTAGTGAAGAGTGAGAATTCCCCATCTGACAGGTTTGAGATCATATCTCTGAAGTAAAAGTTAGATGGTAAATACAATCTGTACCAGAGCAACTATTTGTGTTTTGCCTATACCATTCTTAACTCATCATATCATCAGTTAAAAGGGATTAAACTGAATCATGTTTAATTTTATTGATATTAATATTAAATGAATCAAATGAATAAATCTTAAATGAATCAATGAATATTAAATGTTCAAAATCAATGCTCCATAATGATTACATGCAGAATATTTCTCTCGATATTGGTAATTGAAAAAAATCCAAAGATAATTTAAATTTTTAATATATTTTATGAGAAATCTTTTCTTAGTGTGCTATTTTTTTTAATTTTCTTCTCAATAATAGAAATCATATGTGCATGTAATTTTATATTTTTATCTAATGAGTTTTTTTTATATATATATATATATTTTGTTTTTTTATGTAAAGAGTGTTTTTAAATTTTTTTCTTTTGTTTCACGTATAATAGGTAATAAAAATACATTAGTATCTTTTAGACATTTGTATATCTTAATTACCATCTTAACAATGGTATTGGATTGTTCCTAATTGCATTTATCAGATATGGAGAAATATATTTAGGCGAAAAAATTGATAATATATTTTTGGAATTTGGATTCATTAAACTACCTCTTTAAAGCAATTATGATAGCATTTCATGCAATAAATTCGCAGTAAACAGGTTATAAAATCGATTGGCTGTCAATTTAATCAGAATTCATGCAGATAAAATATATGAGGAATGATCTTATTGTTCTTCACAAAAAATCAATTCACTGTAAAAACTATTGTTTATGTTCTAAAACAAATTCTGATATTAGTATATGTGGTTCTCACACTGTGTCATTATTGATGTATCTAGTAAGTGAGGAATTAATTTTCACCGTATTCCAGAAATTTACAAACTGTTTTATACAAATCTCCATTCAAAGTTTTAAAGATTTCAATGAGCAACCAATTGATTATAATATATAACAAATGATATAATACTAAAATCATCAAATAAATGCATTACATTTTATAATCGGATACAATGAAACTCCTATTATATCCAAATTCCGTCCATCCGAATCGCTTTCAAAACTTAAAAATAAATAAGACTAAAAAAGCGAAGAAAAATCAAAAAATGTAAAAAACTCGAAGAAAGGTAGGGTACAAGAAAATGAAAATGAGGTGCTTTGCATTTGGGGTATACAGAAATATTCTTCTGAAAATTCCTGGATGTTCAAAGGTTAGTGCTGAAGATATAGGAGATTGGATTATGAGTAGGACACTTGATTACAAATTTCAAATGATGGTTAACTTATTGAAAATCACGAAGAAGAAGATGACCTTAATGTCCAAGTTGAAACACAGGCATGGGGCCATCCGTTAGTGAAGCATTTGCCTTCTCTGAAGCTGTCTTGAAAGTGGATGGAGCGTCAGCCTCATTGTGATCACTTGCAAAATCTCTGACTGTCAAGCGGATGCATGGTTTGGCTGCCCAGAAACGGTAGAAGACAGTGAAACAGCTTACCCTGTCCGAAATGTTCAACAAGCAATGACTTCCATTTACAGTACTGTACATGCATACTGTATTAATGTACAGTACTTGTAAGTACCTTTCAATTAACTGATAATGAATTACAAGGAAAAAATTTTGATTATCAAAACTCGGTCCGGTCTTAATTGATTCGGATAATTGGAATTCTACTGTGGTTTCTGAAACTAGTTAGATGAATTTAACTTATTATATAAGATGTTTTATTACATGAATATCTACGTTTTTTACATATCTTCGGAGAAATATCGTATCTTGACAAATGTAGAATGTTTGATAAAATTAATCACATAATGGGAAATTTGATATGGTTAGTTATTCTCTAATTTGCAGATTTTTTTTTCAATTTGAGAATTTATTAGTCCAGGATTTGTTATACAAAATTCATAAATGATAGGATATTAAGTACTTATATTGTGTTTATTTTCGACCTAAGACAGTGGACAGACTATTGACCTAAGAATATTGAAAACACTTTTCGCGCCCAATTCGTATATTCCCTTTCCAAAGGACTTCTTTATTTGTTAATAAGCCGTATTCGTGTGTCGTGAGGCAGTAAAGGCAGAAAACTTCCAAGCACCCACTATTTGACAGATAGGCATGCAGAAGAACATCTTTCTCTCGTTATTCAACAGTAGTTAAAACTGAACTCTGAAACTGAATAAAAATATTTGTCCTTTACAACATTTAATGTTCTTGCAGTTCATTAAACAATCATCCAAATATTCAGAGGAGAAACACCATACTGAAAGCCAAAATTTTTATTTTGTCATATTTGTAGTTATTTTTGCTCAGTTATATTCTTTCACTCATTAGTTCCAAATAAAAAATGGCAATACTAATTAATTAAAGGTTATTATATTAAAAGTTTTGATTCACTTCTTAATATTTTGAGTTAGAACTTTCGGCAATAAATCCTTAAAGTTCCGACGTTAAGAGAAAATGTAGCAAAATTTTAGCCAGCATTAAAAAAATATCTTTAAAATAAAATACATTTTTAAATAAACGCAGCATTCAGCCTACTTAACAAATTTATTCGAAAACAAGTCAGAGATATTAGATTCAGTCCAACAGGAAGAAATAATTTAAATCTAATTAAGATAAAAAAAATCTACTATTTCTTGTTTATTTAAATTGAAATTGATGAAATTGACAAAGGAAGTTAGTAAAAAGACTGAAAACAAATCTCAAAATTATGAGATCAACTTTTTCTATCATTAACGTTTAGATAAACTGTCGAAGGTATTAAATCTTATTTTGGAACATTCGAACTTTAAATGGATCCTTTTACCCAAGTAACTGATGTAAGAACAATTTTCTGAACTGACAAACGAATAAAGACATGAAGCTTTAAAGAGAAGGTCATTAAGTTGTTTTAAATTGCAAAGTCAAATGCTTACTCTGTATCACGATTTATGGATTAAAGTTAAAAGAAAATCCTTATTGCTTTTCTTATTAAGTAAAAAAACGCACTATTTTAGAGCTTTTGACAAGAAAAGGAAACGAGTTGCATAAAATAGACTTAATTATTATTTATCTCTGTTGAAACCAAAGATGTTGATAGTATTCATTCTCAACAATTGTATTAATAAATTTTGAATTTTTGTGATCAGACAACTTACATTTTATTTTATTCCAGTTGGGTTTTCCAATCAAATAAACTAAGGATAATATATAACTCATTTCAGTATTGTAAAATGATGTCGTAATTTTTTTACCAAACAAAAAACTAGAACTAAGTAAAGAAATTGTATAAAACAGCATGAAAAATTCATTTTCATTTGTAAAGAATATAGTCAATGGTAGAAAGATGCAATAACTCTAGTTGTTTTTGGCTGAAGAAATATAGGCTAAAATGATACGGAGGATGCTATAAGTAAGATAAAGTTGGGGGTCTTATCACTTTATGTTAAATGCTTGTGCACAAGAGATTGTTAGGAAAGAGAGTTTACAATTTAAAGTGGATTTGATTGATTGATTGTTTGTCGCTCAACGGTCATTTTTTGCACACGAGGGCTAACTAGACCGGGACCTACGGTTTAAAGTGGATTCCGAACCACTACAAACATCCATGCCGTAGGTGGGATTCGAACCCACGAACTGTTGAACCGAAGGCAAGAGCGCTAACCATTCGGCTGCCAGCTCGGCAATTTAAAGTGGAAATCTATGGTGGAAATTGAATCAATGAACGTTTGAACTGAAAGCCAGGGCAATAAACATTCAGCTACCAGCATTGTTTATGAAATGATTAAAAATTATTGATAATGCGGTAAGTTTCTCGCCATAAAATGTCATCATTTATCTTATTATTTAGGATAAAAGTGACTTGCGTTTAATATAAGGAGAAAATTCAGTTAAAAATCCATCATTTTTATCTGAATGGAAAGTTGCATAATATCAAAATAATATCTATAAATAATGAAATCGGTCATTCATTATGTCAGTATTTTCATCAGTATTTTTTCTCAAACAAAAATCTCCAAAAAGGGCGACGAAGATGAGAGATTTGGTCCTAAAAACTATCGCAATATTTATATCCCAATCAAGAATATAGAAGATCACGGAACACAATTTTAACACCTGTCCTCTTAAATAATTTACTAAATAATTTAAAAAATTTACATTGAAATTATCTTCCATTAATTCTAAAACTATACTCTAACCTCTTCAGAGGGTGAGCGTACACCAGTATACATACCTATACTTCATCCAGAGTCATGCTTTGTCAGTCAGACAGAATCTACTGGGTAATAGTCTTCGTACTTTAGAAACTGAAAAATTTGAAAGCAAAATTCATTAAAGTTAAATTGGCAAACTGAAATTATCCAATAATAATTTAAATTAATTCAAATTTAACATTAATGCTATTAAGATTAAATTTCATAATTGAGTTAAATCAGAAAATGTATCTACAATTTTCACTTGTAAAAATCAAAATCTCCCTCCTTTAATCAAATTTGATATTAAATGAATAATTTTAAATTACATTAATAGTTATAAAAATTGTGTGAGATAATTTACACTGTTAATAAAAGCAATTTAATATAAGATAAAACTAAATTTAAAAAAAAATCAACGGAATGTTAGAAATATTCGATTTTTTACATTGTGATATGACTGTAACCGCCCCTTAAGAAGGTCTTTATGCTCATATGTTCAGTTAAGTAATTTCATCATTTGTGACCATTAAAACTGAATTCTAAGCGCATTTCGATGCAGGATCACTTTTCATGATTTTATGGCAAGTAACAGAAAAAATGGGACCTTGATTATTTGATACTTTTGTAATTTGAAAGAAATTGACTATATAAATGATAGTTAACAGATAAAATAAAATAAAGATTCTTTTTTGAAAGATGCAAATTTGTAGATCCATGGGCATTTCTTATCATTTTAGAGATTTTAATTTGATGAAACAAAAGTTTCTTTATAATTGAATAGAAATTACACTTGGTTTATTTATTTTGTGTGTGTATTTAGCAACAACCCTAAGTAGATTTCTTTGACTCTGGTCTTATTTGATTACGAAAAAAATGCATACTTCATTTCCTGTTATTTCGAGGAAAGATTATACAACCCAAGATTTTTTCACAGTTTTTTAAAGTAATTACATGTTTATGTATATATACATTTTCATTTGTCTACTTTTGCAGGTCTATTTCTGTGTGAATTCATTGAACACTTTCCAAATCTCTAAATCACTCAAAACAATTTCATGCGTACGTTTGAAACTGTCAGCAAGACAATTTAATGCTTAGATTTTATTTGATGATTATCTTAGACAACAGTATCTCATTCTTTGTGACAGAATTTTGAACCCAAAACATCATCCTCTAATCCCACCAAGTCTTTTTAAAACCTAAACTAATCTAAAAAAAAATTTTTTTTTAATGTCCCAGACTTTTAAGACATTATTTAACTCAACTGATCGAACTCGTCAGATGTGTTGGTGGCTTTCCGCTTCAGTAACCAGATCCGCTGAAAGCAGATCAACAAATCTGCATAACAGTTGTCGGGGCAGCGCGTAGCAGACGATCACCCTTTCTCCAAGGTCTCGTTCATGGTACGGGGAAAGAGTTTTTAATCTCTACAAAGAACAATGGAGGCCATTCATAATAGCAAGGCCACCAAGCTTAAAGTTTTTTAAAAAACAACAATTAAAAGAAATGGTATCAAAAGTCAATCGTCTCCCGCGACTTGACTTGATTTACCAAAGCGCAACTGGCCTTCCGTTTCGACATTTTTTTTATCTTGGTGGGTGGGTTACGGAGAAGATGAGGTTGAAAAAATGAGAAAAAGTTAAAAGACGCCACGATCTTTATTAGTCTTCCTGGGGAATAAGTAACTCCTTTCACGCTCATATTATTGAGATAAGGGTTTATATTTAGCAGAGTTCTTTTTTTTAATTTTGGAAAGGGAAAACATACGATGGCATGTGAAACGGAAACAATTATAATGATATATACGCAGAAGAAAATACTTTAAAATTTGCTTCGAACGAAATTTCTTTATAAGAAAAACTAGTTGAAAAAAACAAATATTTTAATAATTTCAAAAAATGCAGCAGTGTTATTTTAAAATTAAATAATTTATACTGCTTAAAAACAATATATATTGTCTTAAATGTTAAATAATACATCTGTGAGGAAGAATATTTCACTTGATCAGTATCTGCTTTCGCATTTATTATTTTTTTAAAAAGTTAATCATACCATTTTTAATTACAATACATTATCTTCTATCAGCCATTGATCCCAAAGCGGCTTATTTGCAATCGATTACCAAAGTTATTTTCTTAATCAGTACTAGAGAATAATTAAGACAAATATATTTTTTCATGCTTTAGTAAATTTATAGTGTCCGGGATAATGTTTTTATGACTTTGATTTATTGCAACAAGTTTTCAAAAAGCACATATTTTTTTTATATCTGTTATGATTGTTCCGAAGTATCTATCTTTAGTTTTTATTTTTAAAGATTCGATAGATTTAATTTGTTGTTTCAGTTCTCAAAGTATATAATAAATAATATTATAATTCCAAATTATATAAATATATTTTAATGATATCAAACAATTCAGCAGTGTTTTTTTTTTAAAGTTAAAAGAATACTGCTTAGAGAAAAGGCAATGTGTTTTATCTTCCTACTTGTTAAATTCTGACAGTTATATGAGGAAGAATATTCCAAATGATCACCCTATGCTTTCTTTCTGAGAAGAATTTTGTTTTACAGTAAAATTTTAAGACAAAATTCATCTCAGTCATATAGTAAAAGCTATCAAGCCAAAGTGATAGTTTTAATTTAATTGAAATAATCTCTTCAAGTGGCACAATAGGTTGATGAACACTGATATCGTTCCCATAAAAAAACATATTACGCGTACGATTTTCATGCCTGCCCCAGAACGAAGATGATATAATAACCTTCCATTGGTGAGAAAGAGAATTTTGGAAAGGAGGATGCCATCTCTGGTGTCGACCTCGTCATTCAACCATAGTTTCAAATTGGCTGTGTTTAAAAGAAATATCCATCCGAAAATATTTTGCAATTACTTATCCTAAAAATACTGTTTTATAGGCTTAAATATTTTTTAAATTACTCTTACTTGTGAGGTAATCTAATCATTTAAAAGATGCTTAATCTATATCAAATATTTGCTCAAATTATTTTTTGAAAATTAATAGGATAATAATTTCCTTTCCTTTTTCACACACATTAAGTGCTGTCGACAGTTAAATTCACTCACCACATTTCTATTTATCCTTTCAATTAATATATTTCATAGGAAAATTTTCTTTCTGGTTGAGCATGCCTATGAATAATAATTAGTGTAAAATGGAATTAGTAATAATTAACCTTAACTTTTCTGTCTATTTCATAGATTAGTTGCTGATAAAATATTTGGAAAACAATGTTCCTTCTGAAAAATAATTTTCTAATTAACATCATAAAATGGGGGCTACTTTTTATAAAATATTCTTCATGTTTGCTATTAAAAATGATCCATTCATTTTCATTAGTAAGTTTTTCAGAATTAGTTTGTACCATAATTTTCCCTTCCAATAGAACATTTTTTTTTCAGAAAAATACGTTAAATACATTTTCTCTTTCAACAAAATACTTTTTAGAAGAGAAAATGAATTTAATAAAATATTTTTTCCTGTGTGTGTGTTAAGAGGATAGAATGATCTATATTATATACCCATGCTTATATTATTTATCCATGCTAATGAGATAAAATCTTAAGGTTATAATGACTTGATGGGGATTTGTGTCAAACACCAAATTTAAGCAAAGGATAGAAGCGCTTTCTCTCTCTTTCTTTTCTAACAGTTTATTGTTGCTGGCGTATGATTGATAGAAAGTCGTTTGGTACTTTTTTAAACCGATTTATCTTCGTAATGAGACAATCTGTGCACTCTAAATATTTTCAATGCATAGTTTCTTTTGATGTTAGGGTACAGAAAAAGATGCAATCTGGTGTCTACCTCTTCCCTTGAAAGTCTACAATGGATTTCAGTGTTTGATTTTCGCGGAACGTAACACGTTAATTAAATGGTTGCCTCACCCCACCTCTTTATTAGGTGTATGAACGTGATAAAATGATTTCATAGAAGTCATATGTAATGTTATAGGAAAAATATACGCAGAGAGGGTTTAAATATTGCTTCTCTCCCAGAAAAAAATTCCCGTCTTTAAAAATATTTTTGCAGTTATGTGGAAATATACCGCATATTTTCTCCTTTTATTACAAAAATAATCAATAACAGTAGCTGTCATTTATTTTTTCTTCATTGTAATTTGTTTATTAAATGTAATATTAAATGTATAAATACGTTTTAAAAAGGCATATAACCATACTAACTATAATGTAACTATATGTGATATCTAAGCTCATACTAAAGAGAAATTTTTATTGAAATTTAAAATGCAATTATTTTCAAATTATACTCAATATCCATTCACAGACAGAGGCAGCATTTTTTTATAACAGCATCTTAAACAACTAATCTGGTTCTTCGGTACCTCGATCAATAAGATTTGTCTCGCTTGGTGCGATTATCTCAAAGCTATATCGAGAGCGATTAATCAGAGATTCGTTATATATATAAAAAAAATAAACCGAATGAGTATTTCCTGCTTTGGAAACATTTCCCATGCAATCTCAGGATGTCATCATGTGGAGTAATTAAAATACTGAATACAGAAATTCAAAACGATAAAAAAATGGCACATAATTTGGCTTATTGCCATTATTATCTCAACAATTTGAAAACAATCATCTATTATTGCACATAAATGAGTATTTATGGAAAAAACTAAAGCTGTGTGTGAAATCATGTAAAAATAGCAATATTTTACGAATAGATATAAATAATTAAAATTTATTTAATCATCAGAATAAACCACTGAAATGTTAAACATTTGATTTTATATACAGATCTTACTCATTTCTTTATTTTTTCTAATTTTATTACAATCTGTATAAAGCAAAACACTGTGGATAATTTTTCAGCTAGTATAATTGAATAAGCATATTGGATGCAGATAATTTTCTATCAGTTTTAATAATGTAAAACTTCTGGTAAAATAAGTCACTCATTCCCAATCTAAAACAGCAAATTAAATAATCATTTTTAAGATTCAAATCACGTTTCTCGCATTGTTCTGGGCTAAACTCCGGGTGATTTTGTTCTGCAGCCTTTATAAAAAAAAAAACAATGTTGCTATTGGTCTCTAATTCTCCTAATTGTTTCTCATTTAATTTCGAAAGCAGATTTACATTAAAATGTCGCTTTCAATTAAACCTCGATGCCAAAGGACAATGCTTTGATTTTCGTATATTTGCATGATAGTTAAAGCAATCCGGGCGCTTTTATGAACATGCAACGTCACGAAATAGAATTTTAAATGAAATTCCATTGAGTCCTATTCTAACGATCGACTTTTATCAAAGAAGAACATTGCAAACAACCTTCTAAGAAAGAGTTCGATTTCTTTACACAGAGTTCACTTCCTAGTGTTCCTTGTTAGTGAAGAATGTTGTCATCAACAGACTTTTAAAAAGTCTTTTTCAATCAGAAATTTTGCTCTCCGAAGTCTCCGGTGGCAACAGATTAGAAAAACACACAGCTCGGTAACTCTCGGCACTCGATTTCCTTTGTTGTTGTGTCGACGTAATTGGACTCCAATTCATTGTAAATCTCTGCCGCTATCGTTTCTTTTTTTTTTTTTTTTCCTCCGCTGAATCGTCTCAGTTTTATTTTATATTTTATTTTTCCCGCTGCATCAGATCTTCCAAGTGATATCAAGTTACATTCTTTTCTTTAACCTATTTACTCCTTGAAAGCGTATGTATTTTCAGAATGGATACTGTCGTTTAGTTGGAAGGGAAGGAAAAAAAAATTGATTCATAGTTTTTAGTTTAAATGATACGTAACATGGCTACGAGCTTCTACGTCATTAATTTAATAGATAGAATTTCAAAATGGCTATGTCTGTTTCTTAATTTATTTCATAAGAAATAAAACATTTTTTGCTGTTTTATTGTATTAACGTCTAAAGTCGTGTTTGGAAATTCTAATCTAATAGCTATTACGAAATTCTTGCAGAACAATGGAACTTTTTTGCAAGCTTCATTTAGTTTTTAACATATTTCCTAGCTTTTGTTTAAAATGCAATTCGATTTTCCGTTCAATTCCCTTTTTCTTAAAAAGAGTTTGTCACATAAAAAAAAATAATTGATTTTTACTATGAAGTAAATACTATTTTAAATATTTAAAGTTTCTTAGCAATATTTGCCATTTATTTGGAATCAATATATTCCTGACTATAATCTAAGCAATCTTGTATTGATAAAATTGTTTTTAATCAAATGAAAAGAAATAATATGCATTGATTTACAAAACAACCATTTTGTAATTAAAATTTCAAAGCTTCCTTGAGTTATATTTATAGTTACATAAAAATTGTCCAAATATTAATTTTTAATATCAAATCGAATTACCTGTGTAACGTATGAATGGACATTAATTAAACTATAATTCACTAAAAAAAAAAACAATAAAAGAACCGTGTTTTATCTGAGAATGATACATGGGTCTAGTTTGTAAGAAAAATAAAAGTACTTCTACACAATGGCCATGTCTACGTATTCATAAATTTGAAAGATTTTTTTTTTCAATTATTTATGCCACATGTTTTTAAATGATCACTACAGAGTGATTTGATTAATAATGGATTATTAGAGTTTTATGATTAATAAGGTAGAATTTTTTAATATATTATAAAATGTTAAAAAGACTTGATGAAGTAGAAAAACAATTTCCAATTAGTCAAACATTTTCTACTTAAAGTTTTTATATTATAAAAATAAGATGACAGTTACGATTTTTTTTTTTTTTGTGTGTGTGTTAAAACTTGATTGGCTTAGTGACTTGTCATAAATGGAGATTATAACGACACCATCTGAATAAAATCCAGAATATTATTTTTAATATAATTTTTCTGTATATTATTACAATTTTTCGTTCAAAGGGATGATTATTTTTAGATTACCAATGATAGTGTGTGAGATGTTATAATATTCCTTTATTGCATATGAAATACATCTTTAGAGATAAATTCGAAAAAAATTCAGCACTGACAAACTTCATAACAATTTCTAATTCAGAAGAACTAATATGATTTAGTAGTTATTCTATTGTTTTGTGAGATGAATCATTCTTTTGTGTCATCTTGTACAATGTTGCCCGCTGCAATTAAATTATTTACACTACTTGCGATGGCAAATAATTTCCAATTTTTTTAATAAAATAATTTCTGGGCAATTTCATAAAAGTATTTGTAAGGGACTATTATAAAAGTATATCAATACTTTCCCAAACAGAATTGTAAGCCTCTAAAAAATGTATGGGTAGTCGTGAAAGTTTTTGAAAATTGAATAACAAAAAAATTCACTTATAATTTACTTTAAGAATAAAATTAAAAAAATTTTAATAGCCCAATTCATGAGAAATGAGTCAGTGAGAAATGATGGGGCAAGTTTCTGATTCTGAAATCCCTGTTCACCTTCCTTAAGATCTGCACCGTCGAGTAATAATGACTCCGCCTACTTCCTGCACCCCGAGCAATGTTTTTTTTTCTTCTATTTCAAAATTACCAGGATGCACATTATCGTCCTTCACTTTCCCATTCAAAGATGGCCGTTGCATACGCTTAAGTACTAATGGAAACGTGTCCATTCATGTTCTCAAATATACATTATAAGACTTGTTTAACAATCTGTAATCGAGACAGAGAATTGTTAAAAAAAATATATACTTTATTTTTCTAACAACAATTGCTCAAAATTATTTTTCAGAAAAATCCAAAAAGGAAGTAAAGCATTGACACTGATTGAATTAGTATGGATACTGATTATATTTATAGCAATATTATACATATTATTGTAAAAAATTCGGGAGACACACTTATAAAATAATTTTTTGATGGGTGATAATATTAATTGGTTATTTTTGTTTGAGTTTATGATAAAAAAAAATCAATCGAAAAGAACTAATACGATTACTATAAACCACGAAAGGAAATCTTGCAAAATGTCGACTCAGAAAAAGAGGAAATAACTAAATTGCTTAGTGAAAAATTGCTTAAAATGGTTAATTTTCGTGCTTTATATTTAGTTCGATATTAAATAATAATATTTTCCCTTTATTTTTAATATGATACTTTAATTTCAAGTGGATATAGTTAATATATATATATATATAGATAGATAGATAGATATAAATATGGTAGAATATTGTAATTTTAATTTCAATTTGGTTTCTTAATTTCAAGTTCCTATTATTATAAAAATTACTATTGTTACATGACACTTTAAACTTACACCATTTTTAAAAACATATCATTAATTACATCCTTGTACAGTTAAGTACAAGGATGGATATAGTTCTGATAAGAATTAATCTTACAGTAATTGGTATCTTGAGGGTAGGAAGAAAAAATTAAAAAGAATTCAAATTAATTAATCGAATTTAAATGATAGAACACAATTTTTTTACTTGTGTGATGATTTAAATTGCTTCATTAATTAATAATAGTAAATTTGTCGCTTTAAATATTTTTTATAGTCACCATGGATTGCTTTCTGGAAAATGTTTTAGTTAACTTAGAACCGCATTTAAATGTTACAATAAAGGAAACTTGGCAAATTACCGAGTATTTATACAATTTGTAACATTTTATGTGCTTTTTGAGAAATGGCTATTTAAATTGTAACATTTTAATAATATAAACGGTATTTATCAATTTAAAATTCTTTTCTTTTGATTTTTCATTCTATTCACAATTGTAGATGAACTCTTCTTTTCAAACTGTAATGTTACGAAAAAACATCATTTTCAATATCAACATTAAATATTTGAATTTAAATTCAACCTTAGATAAATCTATCTACAAAATTGGTTGCACTCAGTTCCAATTATCACTAAATGTTTATTTAGTACCTTAAATCAGGTATTGGTCTATTTCACATGTGACAGATTTGACACGTGTAACGATACATTATGCTACATATTGTACTTAATAGTAAAGAACAATTCTAAAAATTTTACATTGACAAAGCGGAAAATGACTGAAGTCATGTTCTTAGTCTCTATCATGCCAATATCGGGAGATTTCGGAGTTATAGCCAAGAACAGCACTACAGCAAAGAAGGTAGGCTCTGTTTATCTTTAAGATCACAAAGTGGGCAAAAAAGTTGGACCAAAATTCTAATGTGGGGAAGATGCTCACTTTGGCAATCATGACCAGTGAGTTACATAAAAGAGGCTACTACTCACGTCTCAGATAATCTCGTAAACTAGCAAGGTCGTCGATTTTCCATTGCTACAACTGGATTTCATCTATTATTTTAAACTGGTGTCTTTGTTTAACAAATTGTTTTATGTTCAATTTTATGGTGTAGTAGGGCATATTTGAACTTTTTTGGTTGTACAGCATTGCGCGCTTATGTGTAAAGGAGCTTGCCTGTTCGTTTCGAAAGATATGCCTGTGACCACGGGTCCATTGAATTACAATTTTCATATTTTTCTATTGTAGGCAATGGATATATTTCTAAGTCTGAAAAACTTCTGCTGAGATAGAGATTTGTAGAGAGTCAATGACCTGAATCGCTTCTTTTGAGTCTGATAATAAGGTAGTATTTTCGAATTTAAAATGCGGGGACATTAATTGTTTCAGGACAATTCTAAGAGCTTCTGCCTCTTCATCAAATGCATTCCGATTTTTCCCAGCGGAGGCATAGAATGAAAAAAGGCTAGAATAAACTCTTCAGCCTTTTACGTCAATGAAAGTATTGTTAAATGTAGTATGATTAATAGGTAATGAAAAAACTTTTATTAGTGACCTTTATTACTCAACTCCGCATACATTAGTGCAAAAATTGAACAGCTTCAAATATTTCCTTCAAGTGGCAACCTAAATCGTATTTGTTGGTAGACAGGTTTGGTATGATTCCTGTGGTTGCTGATCACAGGTTTTTCTGATCCCTGCTTTTTAAGTGACAGTCACTTAGTTAAAGTTCACTTCCTCAAATGATAGAATTAAACAGGCCTTGATGATATTGATTTCATATTTTGAAATCAATAATTTGAATCAATAACAGATTTAATTATCTGGTAATTTTTAAGTATAATTAAATCAAAAGTTTAGCGAAAAATGGCGTATAAGCGCGAAAAATATTCTTAGAAAAATATTTACATTTTCTAAAATTACATTGAGTTTGAACGGTATAATAACTATATAGTATATATAAAATAAAATCACTAATTTTATATAAGAATTCAACTTGATTATTAGAATAAAAAAAATAAAATATATATATGAATAAAAATCAGAAATTTACACCGAAAGGAATATTGTTTTAAATTTTTCCTGCCTCAAAATAAGAGCATTCAGCAAGTTTTAGAATTTAAGCATTTTAGTAAGCCTATAAACGATATTATTTATTGCTTTTCTGGTAAATCTTTATTTTCAAATTAATCATCGGTTTAGTTATTCTTATTTTAAATCTGTTTGCTCTCTTCATTCAACCATATAAATCCTTCAACATCTCTAAATTTATCAAATATATCGCAATTTTATAATCCCATAGCAGTTCATTGATTTTCTTCAAAATATTTTTTTAAAAAATTATAAAATTCAACTTGAACAAATATAAATATTTGACACTGAAGATTCGTACAATGTTATTAAATCACAGTTTTATCTCTTCTGGAAGAGATGTTTGTCGTATTTCTTGGAGCTTTCCGATTGCAGAAAGGATTATCTCAGAAAAATGCCAGAGCTCCGCCACTATACAACGCCACCTATCGAAAATTTGAAAGTTTAAGCTGTTGACATAAGAGGATAAAAATAAGATTTAAATATCCGTAAACTTATAATATACGAAGAATTTCAATCGGAATTTTTCTAAAGTAAACCCAATTCAGTATATTTAAAAAATCCTTTTACATTTAAGAAAGACTCGAGAATTATTTTATGAATCTATAGAGTATCCAGATTAAAATAAGCTACTTTTATATGCACCGCGTTAACATCACGCCTGTAGTTTATACCTGCAAATATTGACTGCAATCGATATGTTTGCAAATATCGATTATGATTGCGGTTAATCAAGGCTTTAAAAAGTAAGATATTGATTCATTTTTATAAAAAGCGTTTAGTTATTACTTAAAATAATTCCTAAAAACAAATAAATGAGATCGATTTTTTTAATTCCCAGTTGGAATCGATTAAGGCCTTCAGATTAAACCTGTAACTATGACGTTAATCAATGTTTTTTTTTTGTGTGTGTGTGTGTTTTAAATCGTGATCTATTTTGATTTCACTATGTGAATTCTGTGTATTGTAAACCCTGGCATAATATTCTTATCAAACCCTTTACGTATGTTAAAATCACATTAAAGAAAGATAAAATGTACGAGTGATTATAATGGAAATAGTTAAATCTATTTTTAATTAAAAATTTAAGGGAAACTAATCGCACACATATTTTCTCTTGACTCACTTATAAATTTTTAATTTAAAGTTTTTATAGTTAATGTTGAAAGGAAATGCATTCCAAATAAAGAATTTTTCAAAGAATGATGAACTCAATATAATAGTATCGATGATTCACAAAATCGTTCCCAAAATGTAGATCTTCATTTGAATATTCTGAAATACCTTAGCTATTGAGTTTTTATTTATTTATTTATTTCCATAGAAATTTGCATAACTTACACTCTTCCAATGTGGTTTTGATTTAAGTCCAATCTTAACTTTTATCATTTTTCTCTCAATAATTAAATATAGTTGTTGCAGTAGTTGCTTTATAAAATTCTTTAAATTAATTCAAAAAGGTTTTTTGATTATATTTAATATGTATTTATATTATGTATCTTGTAGCAATTATTATAAAAAATTTGATTAGATTTGAACTATCATAATCATTTTTAGATTCAGACGTTAGATTCTGCCATAGTTTCGATAATTTTCGATATCTCGGAATCTTTGGAATCCAGAAAAAAACATTACGTATTATTGAAGCTCGTAGAATTAATAAAATGTGTATGTTTTGTTGTTTAATGAATCACTTGTATATTTATATCTATAAAAATGCTGAAAAAAAACGAAATAAAGCAACAAACTCATTTTTTTTCGTGCACGGGCAGAAGTCAGCTATTTTAGAAATAATGCTTGGAATAAAATGGCAAAAAATGTGGTGACAGATAAAAAAAATATTTTATTAAAAATTTTAAAGGATCTCATAAAAAATTACTTCATGAGTTGACTTTTTTTTATTTGTGTCACTTTTATATATTAAATTATTATTTTTACACAAGTTATCAATTTCAAAGTATATCTCCAGTATATTTTCTACATTTTTTTAACTAAATAATTAATTGAAATCTGGTAGCGAAATGTGAATTTCGACCTTTTCATGGAACTTCTTATTCGTGTTAAGAATCGATGAGGCTTCATCCTTATCTTTACCCCCCCCCCCGCCGTTCATTAGATACCGTGTATGTGTTTTCTTAAAGGATATTTTTCATTGAAATTTGAATTATAAAGGAAATGCGTTATACTTTAATTAGAAAATGATTTTGTAGCACTGGAATAAAAAAATATGGAAAAAAATATGAAGGAAATAACCTGAAGTAAAGTGAATTCAAGTTACTGAGTGATAGCTCCTCTAAATAATATAACTTAAATTTTAAACTTCAAAGTAAGCAGAAAAGAAAAGTTAGCATAGTCTATATCTTTTTCCCCCTCAATACTTGACAGTATTCTAAATGTTTTTAAGTGCTGGTTTCATATGTAAACCTTTAAATAACAAAAAAATCCAGTCAAAAGTACCAACGAAATATATCCAGTCAAAAGTACCAACCAAAATACATCCAGTCAAAAGTACCAACCAAAATATATCTTCAATCAAAAGTGGAGACAAATATAGCGAACAAAAGACAAACCAGTTAAAAGTAACGACAGTGAAACCATAATATGCAATAGTGATCCGATAACTGTGTGAAGGATTAAACAGAGCACTAATACGACTTACAAATTGCGTACACATGAACCATAGATAATACACAATGTGCTACTATGGGGCCAACAATTTCTTATAACACTAAAAAAAAGTTGAAGTTAATTTATTATTTGATACATTGGACAAATAATTCTATTAGTTTAAAAAATTATAATAATCAGAATAGTTCTAAAATAAGACTTTGAAATGGAATGCTCCCCAGATTCGATACCAGCTTTGCAGAGCTCAAAGTGGCCTATTGATAGGATTGGTTTCTACAGAATAGAATGTCCCACATTTGATTCCATCGATATACTTCTTGAATAACAGGAGATTGTTTTTGGGTTCTTGCCTTCTCCGTGCACATTTGTTGAATGCTGGGAAATTCTAGATTTCCTCTCTTGTGAATATAGCCCCATTTTGGATTTCCTCTGTTGTGAATACAGCCCCATTTTGGATTTCCTCTCTTGTGAATATAGCCCGATTTTGGATTTCTTCTCTTTTGAATATTTTATGTGAAAATATATCCCGCCGTCAACAAATAGTCCTTTCGGGGAACAATAATACATATTGTAGAGTAAATAAATTTTAAAAATCTGTGAATAATAGGCTCTATATTCTGTGCAAAGCAGTTACACATATTTGGAACATATCATGTAAACATACATAATTATTTACCAATCTTTTAATTTAAATATATGTATTTATAATTTTTTCTTTCTATTTGTAGGTTTAAATTTTTGATTTATAGTGTATATTAATGCCAAATAAACCCTATCATAGCAATTGCTATAATCCAGTGCACACTTTTTATTGAGAAAAAATTGAGCTGCGTGAATTCTGTAATGAACTACGAAATATGCGCTTTGAGAAATATCAAAAGAGAGTTTTAAATTTTTGCAGAAAATGCTGCTTTGAGTAATTACTTTAAATATCAGGATAGTATAAAGAATATATCTCTTAATTTTGTAAAACATAAATTGATTTCTTTAGTATCTCTTTAAGAATTCTTCTTCAATACTGGTTTCCATTATTAGACATTATTAGCCCAAAACAAAATTCTCATTACTTTGTGCTTGCATTTTAATTATCATTGTTTAACAGCTCATTTTTCATCATCAAAAAATATTTCATGTTGTTACACGAAGTAAAAAAAATGTTAATAATTCGAAAAATATATGTTCTTAAAATATCACTTTCTATTAGGAATTTAAAAATAATAATGAAATCATTTTTCCAAATAGTCTTCCGAGTTCAGATACCCTCAGGACAATTAACTCAAAATGAAGAAACTCACATTTAAAAAAATAAGAAACTTTAAATAGAAGTTTTCAAGCGAAACAAAAGTTGATTTTCTAAGAGATTGTTTCTTCTCATGCCCGGGGGGACAAAAGTCTGTCTTCAAATCCGCAATATGTAAGATTTTGGAATCTGAAGTTAAAAAGGAATAAAAGAATGCAATTTGGTTCATTCTCTGAAAGTACGATAATTGCTTGTACTGAAAATCGCTTTCGAATGATACTTTAATGTATATTTATTTTAAATTAAGGGAAGTGAAAAAAAAAGAACTCTCTCTCTCTCTTTTCAGATAATCAAACGAATTTTATTCTATATATAATAAGATATGATTATGAATAAATGGATAGAAAACAAGACATCTTAGTTTTTTATTAGTGGTTTGAATTCATTCTTATCATTTAGGACCGTATCATTAAAATGTGCATTATTAGATTAATTTATATATTCACATACTTTTTTTTTATACCATAATGAAACATATTAATTCAACTTTTTTGTTAATTAACTTTTCTACTTTCATGATGCCAAACAGAAAAATGTAATTGTTCTAAAATATTATCTCATTTATTATCAGATTTCATTTCATTTAGCATTCAACAAGAACCTCGCAAATAGTTAATTATTATTGAAAGATGCATGATTTAAACTATTTTGAATTTTAAGCTGCCGCAATATGTTGTGCACAGTAAAAATAAGTCTAATAGATTTCTTATGCAAATAATAGTTTCATATTTTCATTATTAGGCTTATTACTCTTTAATGTTGAATTCTTGTTTATGTAGATTTATGAGAAACTTTCAATCCATCATTTTAGAACCCTTCAAAGGATTCAGTTTCTAAATGGCGTTTTCAATCAACAATTTTCCTATATAAACTCAATTAAAAGTAAATTTTCATAAAAAATTTACTTTTCATAAAAACACAAAAATGAATCTGAATGTTTAAAAAAGTACAGTTTAATACGTCATTTAATATATATATATATATATATATATATATATATATATATATATATATATATATATATAAGATAAAACATGAAAAATATTGAAACCAGAAATATGAAAAAATACTAAAATATATGATACAAATGACAAGAAGAAGGCATAGGGACCACGTCTTCATCAGGAGGGAGATGGCCAACTATGCAAAATGTATTTTGCTCAGTATTTTTTTGCTTTATATATATATATATATATATATATATATATATATATATATATATATATATATATATATATATATATATATATATATATATATATATATATATATATATATATATATATATATGTGTGTGTGTGTGTGTATAATATTATTTTTAATCGAAATTTATATATATATATAGTTTTTTTTTTATTCTTGAAAAACCCCTTTGCTTTTCCTGTTTTTCCTATTATTATATTTTATGCATACAAATAGTCAAGAGATTCGTGATTAAATATATGTAAAAAATTTGTTTTATTTTATAAAAAATATGTTTGAATGTAAACGTATGTTGTTATGTAAATGTTTGAGATGAAACAATAGTGTGATTGCTCATGAGTTGATATCAATCTTTCATTGATTATAATGTATCATAAATGAGGATGTGAGTAATTTTTCACTATTTTAAATCAAAACACTATTAATAACTCTAATTTAAAAAGTTAATATACTAACACTCAAGTTTTGTTGCAAAATAAAGTTGATTTTATATAAAAGAATCATTTTAATCAGAGCAACATATTTCTATTTTCTAAAAATTAAGTAATTGTTTAAAAGATTTCTTAAGAAAATAGGAATATTATGTTAATTTATATAATTTTATATATGTGTGTTTGTGTTCGTATATGTATATGAAACACGTAATTTACTTTTAAATCTATTTATATGGAATAGAGATAAAAAAAAATATCAATGCTTTAGTTAAAATACCTATTTAAAAATACTTAATTGAATAACCGTCGTCTACCTGTATAATTACGCCAAATCCGTTGATTGGTACGTAATCGTATAACAAAGTGAAGGCTAGAATTTACAGCCGTTAAAAAACTAATTTGCGTGCATTGTTTCGTAACCGTGATGATTCGCTTCATTTCATAAGGACAGAAGCACCTGAACAGTGGGCAGTCAGATACAGACTGGTGATACGCGGGCGAACGATACAGGAAGTATTAGCAGTGCTTTACCTAAGCGAGCGACATGAAAAGGAGCTGTTAGCGTTAAAAGCTTCTTTGCCCGCACACGCGAATTATGCATTAAGAACTAAGTGCATCGTCTTCTTTTGCGACTCGGATGCAACGACATTCACGGATAATCTGATTTCCATCCCTTGCTGCAAAGATTTCATTAAAAAAAAAAAATACTAATCGACGTGGCAGATAGGAGAGAAACATATTTTATGGTACTCGCGTTTTTAGAAAATGGATATTTATAACGTAATCTTAAATGCAAGTGAAAGGACAGTGCATGAGACAAATTAAATGCATGTAAGATACTGTAGGGTGGGATGTTTATTATGTATTGTTTGTACTCTTCTTCTAAACATTTTGTAAAAATATAATATACTTTGTGCATAGTGTTAGACTAAAGAGATTTAGAGTGCTATCATTTAAAAAAATATGCCTTACTTCCAGTCTTCTGACTGGACACTACATAGAATTAAGAAATTATATCTCGATAAAAGTTAAGCTTTAATAATTAATATAAGAAAGATTTTATATTACATTTTCAAAATTATTTTTAAAATGACTGCATTTTTTTTAAATACTAAATTTGATCTTAATTTTAATGTTTTGTACATTTCACTTACAGTTCAATATTGTAGTGAAGATAATAATATTTTCTGCATTATAAACAACAATTATGCAATAACAATTTGAATGATTGTTATTGCCCAAAGCTCGTAAAGGAAATTGAAACAGAATCATCGATTCTACTTACCAAAACAATAGAAATAGGCCTGCTTTAATCTACTAACAAAAGGCAACATTCTTGAGATTAAAACTGTCATGTCACTTTCATTAATAAATCGTAATGTATGTATGTGTAAATAACTTTACACAAATTCTCATTTCTAATCTATCTGAATTTCTTAAATTCTAATCCAAAAGAACTGTAAGGAAAATTTTGATTGCATTGAAACTTCATTGGAGATATATCATTGTTAATACTCCTATTGCCACCCAAATGATCTAGTGGTCAATGTGATGCCTGACTGCGGATAGGGAGGTCCTGGGTTCGAATCCCGATTCGGGCATGGACGTAGTTTCTCTTTCTATCTATCCTGTCTTTGTCCTTTCCTTGTATGAATGTGCTGTGAATGGTTGCCTACCCTATAAACGGGTACCTATGGCATGTGTGTACTGAGGAAGTCGGACTCCACACTAAATTACGGTTCAGTTGGAAAAGTGGAGCAGCGCACTCCATAATACCAACCTAGCTGGTACATGACACCAACAATATTTCTATTATATGGTGGGGGTATACTATTCTTATAGTTTTCTTCCACCATGTTTTATAAATTTCTATAATTATTGTAAAGAATTTAGCAACTGTCAGATATAGCTTTCGAAGGGCTGTTTAATAGATAGATGACCGTATTCACGTGTTGGAAGGGAGAAAACTCAAAAACTTTTAGTTACTTTCCTGAATAGACACTTGAATCTAAAAAAATAAAAAAGCTCAGCGTTCATCTTCTATTGTTCAACAAGATCAAGGATTGAACATGCGAACTTTGGCCTTATAGATCATAAATAAGATCTGATAATGACATAAAAGTATATACGGACGGTAGTAGACCAGATGATCACGCTGGTGGTGCATCTACCGTGAGTAACCGGGGAATAATTTGTCCATCTGCGACTCTCATCGTGACAGAGTCTCTCGAACGGCAATTTTCAGACTGACCAGCAATCATACGAAGAGCCTCTCATTTTTTGAAGGCAAAAAGATCATTGTAGTCTGCTCACAAAATGTCAAGATCAGCAAGCTTCTACTGAGCACATTCTGAGCTGTTTGGGACTGTCCAGAGAGGATATATATTCGCCCCCCCCCCTTCTTGTCCTTGACTTCCTTAGGTTCAGCGGTCCAATGGATCTTTTTTGACTTCATCAGAAAACTGGAGGATAAACCACAACAAAAACAGTAATAAATTTTCCTTTTGAAAAACATTGTCCCTTCATTGTTAACCAAAATCAAGGCACAAAATAATTTGTAGCATACAGTTCAAATAATACATAAAAAATAACATTCCCTTACTGAGCACATTCTGAACTGTTTGGGACTGTCCAGAAAAGACATATATTCGCCCCTCCCTTCTTGTCCTTAATTTCCTTAGTTTCAGCGGTCCAATGGATCTTTTTTAACTTCATCAGAAAACTGGAGGATTAACCACAACAAAAACAGTAATAAATTTTCCTTTTGAAAAACATTGTCCCATCATTGTTAACCAAAACTACACCAAAATCAAGGCACAAAATAATTTTTAGCACACAGTTCAAATTATACATAAAAAATAACATTCCCTTACTGAGCACATTCTGAACTGTTTGGGACTGTCCAGAGAGGACATATATTCGTCCCCCCCCCCTTCTTGTCCTTGACTTCTTTAGGTTCAGCGGTCCAATGGATCTTTTTTGACTTCATCAGAAAACTGGAGGAAAAACCACAACAAAAGCAGCAATAAATTTTCCTTTTGAAAAACATTGTCCCATCATTGTTAACCAAAATTACACCAAAATCAAGGCACAAAATAATTTGTAGCACATAGTTCAAATAATACATAAAAAATAACATTCCCTTACTATTCAGAACAAATACGTTTTCCTTAGTACATTACAAGTTTTCCTTTATAATTGAATAATAAGTTTAGTTAAAATAATAGATAGTTAATTAAAATAATAAAAACTTTTAATAAAAGACAATTATAATAATAAAGGAAATTTACCTTATAAATTTTCCAAAGTACCTTATAGTATTTATGGATGGATTCAGTGAAAAATCATTGCAAATAAAATTTAGAGCATTTTCTATAACAATTTGATTTATGACTGATAAAAAAATCTGCGTTGGTTTTTATGTACTATACTTTTCTCATATATGCAATAAAAATCATTATTTACAATATGGTTTAATGTAAATATTTTTTTATCAATCTTAAAATTTGTGTTATCAATTATAAATTAAATTGTTATAGACAATGCTCTAAATTTTATTTACAACGGTTTTAGTCTAACCATTCATTATAAATATTAGAAAAATTACATTTATTCTGAATAGTTTGGATATGTTATTTTTTATGATTATTTTATATATCTCTTCAAAATTACATGTGCATCATAAAAATAATTTTGAAGTATGCATATTGCATAAAATTTTCAAATATTTTTTACATAATATTTTATTTTTCAAAATATGTAATACCTTCGTTAATTAATACTTCCATGTTTAGGTTGTTAATATATCGTGCTGATAAAATTAGCTGTTTACTGCTTATTTTGTTCGAAAAATAGATTAAATAAAAGTATGATAATTTTGAGCAAATATTAAATGTAAGACTGCTTTTCATTTTCTTATGAAATTTTCATTTAAAAATATTAAAAAGATTCCAGAATAAGGGATAAAAAATATTCTTGATTTTTTTACGTATTCGATTTAAATTTGGGTAAAGTTAATCTTCGAATCCCAATAAAATGCTCAGAATTTTTCACAAAGAGTAGCCATTCATATAAAAAAAATTTTAATGAAACTAAAGAATGAAATGTATACAAAATAAATATTCTCATATAAGTCCCATATATTTTCTAATACACATATGCTCATAAATAAAATAAAAAAATTTAAATAAAAATCTATAGCTTGGTCGTTTCTAAATCATTACAAGTGCTTAAGATAATAGAAAAGATGGATTAAAAACATTCTCTCTAAAATTGATTTTCTTTTTAATATATTTCACATTTTTCAGGAAACTTTTATTTTGCTTATAAGTTTCTTTCAAATAGCATCGCATATACGTTCGCGGTATCTATCTGGAAAGATTAATAATACTGCTTTTGGAGTTTAATGGAGAATTTTCCTTAGTGAAATGAAATTTCTTTTATCATTTATCAGAGCAATACATTAATACGAAGAAAAGAATGAAGTATGTTGAGTTTGAAGGAACAAAAATGTTGGAATCAGGAAACTTGACGAATTGAGTTGTTTTCATGCTGACAGGGATAAAGTGGGAATTAAAATATTTTAAAGAATGCTTCATAATTGAGTCCAGTTAAAGCAAAATTAAGTAGAAAAAAAGCATTTCAAATTTGAGTAACAAATTTAAATTTCCTTAGTGTTCATAAATAAAAATATACCTATAACTAGATTTTAATTAAACAAACAAATCTCAGTATCCAAGGAAAAGTCCATTCTAGCGAAAGTTGATGGTTATACATTTGCTGAGGAAATTACATATAATAAATACCAAAGGTCAAAAAATCTTAAAAACTTCTTCATTCAAATGTGTTGATAGAAAACAAACTTAAAATTATGATTTAGTAAGAAAAATATTCACTAAGCCATTGTATCACTTTATTTCAATGTTCTTATCTCGTTGTATAAGAAATACAGAAAATCTGTCAGCGATTTAGAGTGAATGATATTTCCCAATGAACAGCCTAATAGCTGCAAGTTGTTGTAAGGCAATTTACTTTCAGATAGTATTTTTTCATAGTGGACTTCATTTAAATATCGCATGGAGAGAAACTCGGAAAACTTCTAAGATCTAATCTCAACAAATTTGCTTGCAAAGTAGAAAGACAGAATCCTCTACCAGGAATTTCAATCTAAGAGCCATCCAAGCCGAAGAACTCGGTTCTATGGCTAGGTCACCTTAAGCTTATCATTTAGGAGGTATGGCAACAGTTGTGGGTATCTTAATAGATGGAGGGAGTTAAAAACTTATTTTAAGCACACTTAACACAAATAATTTTTATAAAGAATAGGTCTTAATTGTATTTCCCTATTAGGAAACCCGGAGAACTCAAATATAATTCCATCAGTACTTAGCAGAAATTAACATGCACCTTCCATTGATGGTGACTGAATGCGGGACCCTCATTCCAGAAAACACGTTTCTAACACTAAGCGACAATGAAATCATATATGAAAATCTACATAAAAACTATAAATATCTTGGAAATCTACGCATTAATATTTTATTGGGGCCATTTTACTTATCATTAATGAAACTATTTTATTGAAGAATAAATGATTTCATTAATGATAAATAAATGATAAAATAATATAACAATTTTATTATTTTAGACAGCCTCTAAAAAATTTTCTAAGCAGCCTACAATTTTGAAAGTATATTTTAAATCTAAACACAATTAGTATTTAAAAAAAAAGTAGTTACAGCAAAGACCATTATTCAGAATTTAAAGTGTAATATTTCAAAATATTAGTCATACAATACTTATTCAGTCCTTTTATGTTCAACATTAAATCGTATTTTCGTACATTATTAAATAATCTCTATATAAGAGAAATCACTATTCATTACTTACTTTAACAAGGTAGAGACTATTTTCTTATGCAAATAAGAAGCATGCATGAATAATTTACATTTATCTTATATTCACATAGAATATTCTGAGTTATATAAGTAATTCCATTCTTAAATTCGAATATATCAACCAAACAAGAAACACATAAAAATTTTGAAAGCTATTAATTTGATTTATTCCCGGTGCATTTCCAAGACACTTTGCTAAAGGTGATGGCCACCTGGGGATTTTGAATCATATTATTACATATATAGCTGGGTAAGTGAGCCTTATGGTTAAAAGATATGAAGTACTCATCTGTCACCAAAAGCCTCGTTTTTCCGAATCACGATCAGGCGACGAGGTCCCACCTGAACTGGCATCCTTCTCTCCACAGATCTTACAGGAATCGAAGTGAAGCTACTGATCTGCTGCGATGATGATCATGTTGTTAAACGTCAGCAGCTGAACTAATGTGTAAATTTATAACTTCCATCCATTCCAAGTAACTTAGTTACTTGATGAAACAATACACATCGCTAACTAGCTGAGATCAGTATTTTGGTATCATAGCTGCGAACTCTATTGATTTTATCGGGAAGCTCCTGATTTTTCATCATTTCTTTCGATTTCCCGATAGTGAATGAAAATCTACTGATTTTTGACAATTTCAGTGAAAAACTTAAAAACAGCCGAAATTTTGCCAAAAAAAAAAAGTCTATTGAGATGTAGATCAATTTTAACTATTCCAAATTCTAATGCAGAATGTGAACGGGTGTTCAGTCATATAAAAAATAAATAAATATTGAATTCAGATTTTCAGTTTCTGCTTAAAATTACAAAAGTTTAATTATAGTTAAATATTCTCAAAATGAGAAATCTTTTGAACAGCAGTTTAACAATTCATTTTTAAAAAAATGCAGTCAGCAACGTATCAAAAAAGTAAATTACCATGAGTTATTTGAATTTGAAATGCATTATGTTTCTTATGGACAAAGTATTTTATAATTTTCATATTCTTAGAAATATATTTATCACTGAATTAAATTTAAAAGTTAAATTTTTTCCCAAGAAATTTCAAATTCTTAAAATTTAAATCCACGTAATTGCTTAGTTTTAATATAATTATTAATAATGCTAAAGAAAGCGTTTTCAATGTGAATTTAAATTATACTATTATAATATTAAAGAACATTTTTCCACTATGAGTTTAAATTATTTTATTTAAAAAACATAAGTTATTCATTTTACTTGATAAATAATACTTTTAGCATCACGAATAAAAATTATATCTTTATAAAATAAGCTTTAAAAACATGAATAAGCAGTAGTGAGTAAAAACAACTTTTTATGAAATATGCTTTAAATATATATTCATTTATCTATTTCCATTTTCGTTGAAAGTCATGATTTAGTTTTATAGTCTTGTACCACAAATTGCTTAAGTTTCCAAATTCTTACAAAACTTGAAAGGAATTTTGAAAAAGGAAGCTCAAAAATAAATTAATTTTGTCTATTCAGAATACGATTGCTTTCAAAACATGAATGTGTAATCAAAATGCAAGTTATTTTCAAAAGAACAAATAAAGCAGACGATTTTTTCTTTACATAGTTATTTTTCAGTTTGAAATTCTTCGTTATTTCATTGAATAACAAATTAGGATATTCATTTTTAAATAATATACCTATAAAAGCAGGGAGAGGCTTGTTTTATATTCTCAGAGGAAATGGTGAGAAAAAGTAAGTTATAGAACAACCCTGCAGATATTCCTCTTGTCGCGTAATTAAAACATGGTATTCGAAGAATTTTTAACGGTTGACTGAGCAGAAACAATTCGAAGAAGGGTTAATACTGCAGGAACAAAGGCTAGATGAAGGCTGTATCGAGAATGAATAGCTGTTCGTGTTGCCACTTAACGCGGTAGCTAATTCCATAGGTATTACCAGTCCACTTGATTGCAAATAAAAAAAAGTGAGTAGTTGTCAAGAACAGTGTATAAACGATAATACTTTAATGTTTTATTTAAAAGATTGGCTTCATTTTTTATTTTTGCTTATAGACAAAATAATCTATTGATAAATATCTGGCGATATCACATTAAACCAATTACTGCTTATAAAATAATTAAAAAATAATTGCCTTCATTAGAATACAAAATATTTTCTTCCATTACAGGAAAAAGTTTTGTGAAATCTATATAAAAAAATACTACATTGAATTTTAAAAAAAGGTTGAATTAGAATGCAAAAAAGATTTATTCTAAAAACATAAATCACCAAATTTTATCAGCAAAAGTTACTCAGTTTCAAGGATCGTGATTTTTTAAAGATTTAACTCATTGAAAAGAAATGCTTATGATCGTGCAGTTAGAATCAAGATTAAAGTTCGGTGTAGAAGCAGGTACAACTTGATTTGGCGGAAAATATGGCCATAAAATTTAATTTCTGATAACCCTGGTATTTTCAGTGTTTAACGTTATTTCAGGATTGCAATTTTATTACTCACATCTTGATGCCTATTATGGAGTTAAAAAAAAAAATCTCTATAAAATCAAGAGGTACTTGTTTGTACTCTTTTACCCAACATTTCAGAAATCATAATGAATAAGTAGAAATATCCTTTGGGAATTTGCTACTTCAGTTATATCTGCTGGATCCATATTTGGGAGTCTTTTATACTTCATTCTTATACACTGAGTGTTCAAAATAATTTGGTTCTAATTACTTGAAATGGCTTCAAAATATTTTCCTAAGTTCCCATATCAGCAAATCGTTAATTTGCGTAATCGCGTCTCAGCATCTTCTGTGAAAAATATATTGATATAACCGGTCACATTCTACTATCCAAGCAAACATTATAATGCACAAAACATTCAACTTCAGAAGAAAGTGTAGCTAAGGCTAAAGACATGGTGCATCATACTCTAGTCCTCCTAGTGGCGAATCAGTTACAAATCAAGCTTATTTCATCATGATTCTATCATTCCAGAGTTGAAATTTCATCGCCAAAACAGATTCAGTCTATTTCATACATGGTATTAGGACTGCCATAACTTAATTTAACTCAATTATCCTTTCAAAAAAAATATCAAAGGTAGAGTCCGAATCAGTTGGGACTGGATCTAATTTTGGATAGTCAAAATGTCCGTTAGTTGAGTTTTTTCGTGAAAAGGGTCCATTTTAATTCACTATTGCATGTTAAAAAGAAAGAGAAAATCTATATTCTTTAAAGAATAATTTTTATTTGATTAAATGAAAAAGAGTAAACTTTTTAAAAGTTAACGCACTTAAAAGAGCTGTTTATTAATAGAGTATGCATGTACTGTACTGTCAACGTAAGTCATTGCTTGCTGCACATCTCGGTCCGAGTAAGCTTTTTCACTGCCTTCATCCGTTTTCGGGCAGCCTATTAGCGCATGCGTTTGACAGTGAGAATTCGCATGTGGTCACTCTCATGCGAATTCTCATTGTCATGATGCTTCATCCACTTCAAAGCAGTCCTGTGTCTCCTTCAACCAGGACTTTAAGGTCATCTTCATTTTCAATTAGTTGACTATCATTTCCAATTTGAAATCCAAAGTCTTACTCCTAATCCGTTCTATATCATCAGAACTAACTTCTGAACATCCAAAAATTTTCAAAAGAATGTTTCTGAATTATTTAAACGACACATCTCTCTCTCTCTCTCTCTCTCTCTCTCTCTGTCATTCTTATCTTCTCCTTTCTCTTACCTTCCTTTTTTCTTGAGCTTTTCCCTTTTTCTCATTTTCTTTTTCTTCTTCTATCTGATTTATTTTTCCAAAATTCTGAAAAAAGAGAGATTTTGATAGATGGATTGTGGATAATTAAAGTTCTACTGTACATTAAGATGTGATAATATTCGAACAGATTAACATGTTTCGTCCTGAAATCATCTACTCCTCGTAATTTTGAACCAGGTAAAGTGACGAGGTCACCAATATATATATATATATATATATATATATATATATATATATATATATATATATATATATATATATATAGTTAAATGATATTTCAACTCTTAACTCACATAATCGGAGGGAAATTATGTTCTTCAAATATTTAACAGAATTAGGACCCTCTCAAATTAGATCAAGGATTTTTTTCTTTCTATTCATCAGAACTTTTGTAGCCCCAAACTATGCAAACACATGAACTGAATCCAGTCATCTTTAACTGGTTCTTAGCTTTGGAACTTGTAAGAGAATTTCTATCAAGCTACCTGACATCTTTCTTTTTTATCATTTGCGGCAAGTTCTTTCATGTATTTCAAAATATCAAACTACATTTAAGAATAAATTTTTAAAATTTATGTTAATAGATGTATTTTTTCTGAAATGATCTTTCTATATAAAAAAAATATCTCCATTTCGTCATAATTCGATAATTTTCTCAAAACTTACTAAAACCGCGCATTATCCACATAAAAATAATATGAGTCATTTAGTAAGCAGCTTCTCTACTTAAGGTGCATTCACTTGCTTCTGGGAAACTTAAACAAAAAGAACGTATAGAAATGTATGAAAATTTCTATCTCCTTTTCATCAGGAGTAACCGCTAAAAATTCTGAATTCCTATTGATGACTTAATACTAACCTTGAAACAGATCTACTTCCTGTTTGCTAAAATTGCAGAAAAAATAACTTTATTTCAATATTTTTATAGTGAAAATACACATAAATTTTATCATGAAAATACATTTGAGTCACTTCCTGTCGCAAATGTGAGATTATGTCGATATGAGGGTGATGCCATTAATTTATTAATGTTATAAAATATAAGTCAATAAAAAAATAATATTATACATAAATGAAATAGCAATTTTGGAATTCAAAGAAGATTTAAATCTTAAAGCATTTTTTCACTTGTATTTATCTTAGAAATCATTAAAAAATATTTAGCATAATAAAAATATAAACTCTTTGGTAATAGAGTGAGCTTGAATTTATTTTTTAAAGTTATGAAAAACAAATCTCCATATAATTTCATATCAAATAAAAGTTTTTTGTTGTTCTCTATCGAACGGAATCATCACATCGATTTTTTAACAATTAGTTGATGTGTGTGTGTATATTTTTTAACATTCCTAAGACAAAGCATACGGTAACTACATTATATACTTTTGAGATGCATGCTTTGAATTCTCTCTTTTATGACATCTGAACATTTCGTATAATACTAGAATCAATGAATTATGTTAATGTTTTGTGAATGACCAGAGAAAGCCTTATCTTGAACTATTAGATAATTAACAGCATGATAGCCAATATAATAAACAAAATCTTATGTAGTTCCTTTCGGTTGAAGTAAAAGTATATGAAACAATTGCCGTATAATCCAGCATGCCAAAGTCTGCGTTTTTTGGGGGACGAATAAATGTCGTCATGTTGACGCATTGTGATGTTTCGAGATGACGTAAATAACAGGAGCTGTCAAAATAGAATTTTTTGCATAATTCTTGGAGATCTCCAACCCTATGACATAAAAAAGAACAGGCTTCCAGGTAAACAAGAAAATCCGTCGAAAAGCGCCAAACTCAAAATTTGGCATGCTGGATTATACGGTATCATTGCCAAGTATATTTTACACAAATAAATATTTTTAATAGTGCATACATGCATACATTTTAACAATTCTAAATTTAAATTTTACATACATACATATATATATATATAAAACCTCGATGATCTCACATTCTTATCAGTAAAATTGCTTTCTCGCACGTCTATGTGTTTTTTAAAAATATTTGTAGGCCTTTCAATTTACACTTATATTTTAAAAATATATGATATTGAAGAAATTGAAATTTACTTTCACCCATATCCACATTTCATTAAACTCTTGAATCAATCGCATTCACATTCTTAACGACTCATACGCATATTTTCTATTCTGTCATGTACTTGAAGCAATTATTCAAGGCATGTTATGCCCGAAAGATATGTGTGCGAGTTTTCCTGAACTGTTTGAATAGATGCCTATAGAATTGAGACATATGGTTCGATTAGGAAATATTATCTACTATAGGAAACATTCTCGCGTAGCAACAGCTTATTTCCGATGTTTTGTTACCAAAGGTAGCATATTATTATTTTACTTCATTTAGTTTTGTAGATATTAATGTTTTTGCATTTGGACATAATAAAGTATATGATTAATCGAATAGAAAATATATTTACTAAGTAAACTATATTTTTTTAATTGGCTTTCTTTCTTTATTTAAATTATTATGACGTAATTCTAATTTGTATTAGCTCATGCAGGGGCCCCGGCCTTTCAATAGACTATGGCGCGATTTAAAAATGGCCACCTAAAATATTTGAGGTCTATGAATGGGAAGAGGATTTTCTTTCCTTATTCCTGTTCCTTCTCTTCCAGCCTTGTTCAACTTCTTAACTGTCTTAGCGCCTCTTGGAAGCAGCTGTGGGTTGAACAGGATTTGGTCTGTGGGGATCTGGCACGTCTGGTGTAAGCTTTCCTCTACCAAGGGGATAAGTAACAACATAAAGAGATAATCAATGTCCCATAGCCTTAGAAAGTAAATGAATCAATAATTCTATGTGGAAAAGTTGAATCATAGTCATGAATAAAATTTAAAATACTTTTCAGCAGTAAAAATTCCGAATAAAAATTATAATGTGTATAACAACGTTGCTATCACAGAATCCCAGAAAGGATATTTATGTTTTTGCTTTTGACAAGAGTTAAGGGAGTAATACTAGAAAAATTGCTCAAGACAAATTTAAATCATGATCAAAAGAAGTGCGATTAAGACCAACTTTCATATTTTTACCATGGCAAACTATATCTAGAACCATAAGATCAGGTTACAATTTAGACTCTACTGATAGGAAAGTTAAAAGTTGATTATTGTGCTGCTCCTTCTTTTGGCACGACAGTCCAGTATAGGCTAGGATCTTCTCAAGAACTCGTTTCCATTCCAATCTCTTTTTAACGATGGTATACCAATTATTTATTTTCAATATTTGAAAATCATTAGTAATGCAGTAATGCAGTCTGTTCTATGTTGTATCTATGTCTCCCTAGACCTACAATATTACCTGCAACAAAAATTTTCCACGGTACTTTTCGTTCGAAAATAGTTAGCAGATTTGTTTGGGATTTGGCAAGTGCCCAGGTTTCCGAGCCATAGGAAGCAACTGGTTTTTTAATGGATTTATAAAGTGCCAGATTTGTCTGTCTTTTAATTAACTCTAAATTGCGCTTCTTGGACCGAGTAAAAAGTATTGGATATTTACAAGACATATTTTAATGATAATTTTATTTTCAGGTGAATGTATATTTTGCATGCGCATCTGATAAGTTGGGCATTTTGGAAAATTTAGTAACTGCAATTTGAATATTGTATCGCAAAGAATTTTCATCTTGGTTAGCTTGCAACAATTCGAGATTCAAACAAATCATTAAAAATCACTCAAGACTCAATTTTTAAATAAAATCAAAAGTGTGCTCTGGTTAGCTTATATTCCCTTCCATAAAATTTACGAAGAGGAAATAAAATCTTAGTTTTACAAAACATTAAATCTAAATCTGTGGCACGACAGCCTATATGTAAGACGAAGTCTACAATGCCCACAACTGTTTTCCTGGCCGTAGGCCCTGGGGCGCGAAGCATGTCACGAAGCAGATAGTCAGCCTAACCTGGATAAATGTTTAGCGATTCCCAGTGCTTAGACATGTTTGGTATTCAGTTTATCGGCATAATGGAAGGAGGAAAAACCGAATCGATCTTACCTAATCCGAGGATTGAACCTCGAACCTATGCTATGTTAGATATAGAAGCGACCATGGCTTCCATTCATTGCATTGGCGATAAAATGAAAAGCAAAAATTACAAATTACAAAAATAGATAACATTAACAAAATAGTTTAATGGTTGTGTTTTAATAAAGTCTGAAATATTCGGAATTGTTTTCATAATTCCTGGAATATGTGGAATTCTTTTAATAATTTAATATTTCTTATCATTATTTAACAATGAAAAAATGGAATTAAAAACCCATATTTTTATAAAAAATTAAATGATCATTAAAAATTCGAATATAAGCTTGTAAAAGAAAATCGGCCAGTAAGAAAAATTTAATAGGAATTGGTTAAAAGGACCAAACAAATATACCAAGAATCTGGACATGGTTAAATTACTCAGCACTGCTTTCTTTCTCAGTTGACATCCCAGCTGTTGCCACACTAGAAAAAGTCTGTGGGATCTCAAGGACCATGAGCCAATGTGTCATCAGGCCTGTCAGAAGAAAATGTACTGGAAAAAAAAGAAGATGGGGAATTAGAGCCAACCCTTAAAATATCATTGTCTCACAAATGACATCTTCGCCGGAACGTTATGGGCCTTCTAATGACACAGAGAGACACCTTGTAGGTCAAACAGCAAGAAAGGGAAATTGGTGAAGAAGATGACGCTCTGCTGATCACTGCCTCTGAGACTTTTCTTTTGCTGAAGCGGAATGGCAACACGCTTGGATAAATCTCGGGGCTGTTGTTACATACACACAAAATGATGATGATCTCGATGCTGTAAAGCGTAATTGTCTCCTGAAAAATTGATGCATGAGTTGATTCAATCGGATTTGGAGATTCATTCATTTGGCGGTGTTTGATAATGAAGCAGATTGTGATATAACTCGATGAACCATTTTGAGGCGGCTGAGTCATTCATCCAAAGCGTAATGGCTTATTAGAGATTGTATTGATAATCATATAATTTCTTTAAAAAATGGTAGCAGGAAGTTATAATACTAAGTAGGAAGTTTAACTCTATCCAGATTCCGTGGTGCTGCTAAATTAATCAAACTATTTCGAAAACGGTAGTTTGGACCGCAAACTTAAATAACTTATAAGGAAACTAATTCAAATTTTGCATAAAATATCTTTCAAGAGTTTGTTATTCAAACTTTTCCAACCATCGCGGTAGACAAGTACCATATGATAAAACATTACTTTTTGGATTCTGTTGGTGCCTTAAAAATAAGCTAAATTTGCTCATTATATTTATATGATACGTATTTCCAAGTACATACAAAATACCATGAATACTGATGATTTGTGGCATGGTTTAAGTGATATCTGCAAATATCTGGTAGATAAAAGGCGGCAAAGTAGCTGTAAATTTTGGGAAAATTCAAATTCGCTGAAAGGAAAATAAAAAGAGAATATCTTTGTGCGCTTTATAGTAGTTTAATAATGACCTAGATATTTTAGGTTTATTATACCAATTTTTTTAAGTACAATATTATTAAAATAGCTTTTCATTAAAAAATACTTTCTAAAATTTAATTGACATTATTCTTTAAATGCATGCCAGAAAGTTGTTCGTGTCAATTAAATGTTTATCTAAAAATAGCTCTGAAGAAACTAAATTAGAAACTAATTTAAAAATTTTTTAAATATAGTTTAGTTCTGAAAGTAAAAAGTATTTTAAATCAATGGGTAGAGAGAGAGAGAGAGTTAACCATAAAGTGATTGTTTCTTTCTCATTCCAATTGAGATCATTATTAAGTCACTTTATTACAATTTTCATTGGTTTGAAATATCCCTAATGGCAGATAACTTTTCATCTAAATTACATCGGATTGAGATGGCTTTTAAAATCCGACTTGTCGACGAATTTGCTGCCTGCCTTCAAATCACATTCTTCGAGGGACGGCAAACAAGGGTGTAAAAATGATATTCCACCCCCCAAGTGATTTCTCGCCAAATTCAGCGTCCTTTGTTTTGATTATCCTGCTTTTGTTTTTGTTATTTTTCAGAATTTTTTATTACTAGATTTGGTTTTTCTCGTGTTTTACATCATTTTTACGTCATATATATGGTTCTTTTCAGTGACAACAGCATTTGAAGTTTTCGTTTACTTTCAATTCAAACTTTTTGTTCTATGTTTGTTGTGTTTCGTTGTCGCCAGCGTCCAACCATCGTCAATTGTTCTTTTTACCCATTTTTGTTTGGTTATTTATTATTTATATCTTTCTTATTTTGTTTATTTATTATACATTATTTTTTTAATTTATTATTATACTTTTCTTTCATATTTTCAACGTCGTAAACTGTTCTTTTTTTTCAATTTCGGTTAATCTGTGGTTTGGGTACCCGTTTCTCGCCAAATGAGCGATAGACGGTCAAAGCATGGTAACCCTGTCTATTTCATCCTAAATGCTCTCCTTGTGGCAATCCTGTTTTTATGTTATATTTTGTTATACAATTATATGTGTATTTTTTGTTATACAATTCGTAAAAAACATTGTTTTTGTTTTCGTTATCATACCAACGGTGAAATTCGTTAAAAACCCGGATTTCGGTTTCGTTGCCATAGTTTTTGCTAATGTCTCTTGAAATATTTAACTCCGCGAAACAACACGCAAAAACGCGCCAGTTAGCGACTTTTTGAAAATGCGCCAAGCAGGGGACTCAAAGCACATTTTCACCCCAATTTCTTTTTTTTTTATTATTATCATTTTCTTATATATTTTCGTTAATTGATTAGTATATTTTTCTTATATATTTTCCATAATATCACAGAGCATATTTGACATATGAACTTGACGTCATATCAAGTATGCCATTGTTATTTACTTATCTCTTTTACCAGTTGCTTTGAAGAGAAGGCAAACCCAACAAAAAAAATTTATTCATTTTTAGTACTTTTTATTAAAACTTTTTATTCATTTTTAGTAATAACTTATTAGATTTTCTATACTATTATGTGATTTAAAATTTTCTAAAATGCGTATTTTTGCAAACTTAGGGAAAATTTCTGCGTTAAAAAACATGCGCTTAACTTGGCGACGAAAAGAAGTCGCAATGGTCGTCAATGGGGGGGGGGAGGATATCCTACTAGTTCCCAAACAAGTTGAAGTTCATCGTGCCTGAGAATATTGTCGAGGTTCATTTTGTTAATAAAATGATTCCTTATATAAGGACCAAAGCATCGGTTCGAGAAACCGTTTTCCATTGATTTAAGATACTAACACGCTGATAATAAATAGAACAGAAGAAAAAGTAAAATGAAAAAGACAAGTCAGAACATCCACTTCATAATTTGTTTAAATCAGCAAGGACGATTTAAATTTTTAAAAATTTCATTAATTAATAAAATTCTAATCAAATAATTGCAATGTTTGTAAGCAAGCTCTTTTAAATACTAAACTTATGCCTTGCTTACGCCAACGTTAAAATTTTTCATTTTTTTTTCTTTTATCTGATTTATTTGCAAAACTTTTTATACAATCCAAAAAGCATTGGTTCCTAAATGGTGTTCTAAATGTTTGACGAGTTTTGAGAAAAACTCAATTTTACACAATGTAAGCTATTAGCCTAAGAGCATATAGCTCCAAAACTGCTTCTGTCGTATTACTACTACTGCCAAAAAGTAAAATGTAGTGATAAGTTCTTAAAATAAATTTGCTTAAAAACCATCCAAGAAAATTTCTATGAAAAAAAAAAAAAAACATTTTACAACGTGTGTGATTTGGAAATGGAGACACAATTTTGGCACATCCAATTAATACGTCAATATGGTATTAAACATGGTTATTGGCATGTCATTGGATTTTGATATGATAAAAAGATCAAGAATCAAATTTTGTTAAAAAGGACATATTCCTCCAGCTATAATTAAAAATATAAATTTTGAAGAAAAAATATTTTGCGCATTCATTTTCAATAAATTTAAATGAATGTCCCCAAATTTTAAATAATTTTAAAACATCTTAATGATAATTTGATAATATATATATCTAGACTCTTATAGGAGAATTGCTTTTGTTCGAGCAACATTGTGAAAGTGAAAGATAAAGAAAAGCAGCAAATTTTAAAAATAATTGCATTCATTATTTAACTTATCAACTTAGAAAAAATATTTAATAATAGAAAAAATAGAAATTAATAGATAGAAGTTAGATAAAAAAAAAAAGTTTCATTTAATTTATTTATCTACTCCCATATCATCTACAGATGCAAGTACATTTTATGTGTGTTGGAATAATTTTAAGGAGACAAATATATCCTGCAATATTTCGCTGTAATTTTTTTGAAATCAGGAGAGAGATAGCTTAAATTCTCATCGCAGCCTACACATTAATTTTAGTAAACTTGTATTTCACGCAAAAAAATTTTTCGACAAACATACATCGACCCAAATACAAAGAACATTATTTTTCATCAAAGTTCTTCATACACGCAAAATTTTCCTCAAAGATTTGGAAAAAGCAATATATTAGGATTATATATTTCCTTCCCATTATAAACTAATTATAAGCCTCAAGAATATTGTTGAAAACAAGGGACATATGGGCCGCTAAATGCTCACCTCTTATCTGGAGGGCACAGATGCCGTATAATCCAGGATGCTAAATTCTGAGTTCGGATTTTCTTATGCATCTAGCAACATGATTTCTATTGCGTCATAGATATGGAGACCAATAAAAATTATGCAGAAAATTCTACTTTTGCAACCCTAGTATTCACGTCTTCGCGCATGTTCCAATTATTGTAACAATTTAACAGACAAGCGACAACTAAACTCCTCTGCTTTACTCAGTATTTTAACTTTAGAATGTTAATAAAAATAAAATAATTAATAAACGTTACGTTGCTTGCTCATATGCATCTTTGTCTTTTATTTGTACTATTTATTTGTATTTAATAGCTTTTTGTTTTAGTCTTTATTTATCAATAACCTCAACAGGTTATGGGCACAGCTTGTTTTTAAATCTGCGTGAATTTAATATCTGCTAAATTTTGAAAAGCGAAGTGAACCGTGTGCTAGGCCTAACAGTGAGACGCCGTGGATTTAAAAGTACAAATTGACAAGTTAGAAGGAGCGGAAAATTGCAGCAAGTGGAAGTGGCAAATGAAAATGCACTTTGAACAGTATGATGTCACGTCAATTATTGATGGAACTAAAATTTGTCCTGTCGCTGTAAATGGCGATGTTAATGCGGATGAGCACTTAAAGAAGGTGACAGAATGGCGACGTGATAACGCTAAGGCGGCCGCGCTTATTGCAAGTACGTTGAGTGCTTCTGTAGCAGATTTAGTGATGACGTACTCGAATGCGAAGGACATTTGGGACAAATTAATTAGTGTTTTTGAGCAAAGCAGTATACAGAGACTTAATTTATTGATGACACAATTTTTTCAAGTCATTAGAGATCCTAATGACAATGTTGCAACACATGCAGCTAAAGTTGAAAGAATCTACACAGATATGAACAGTGAACTAAATCGTATTGGATCAAGCAATATTCCAGAAGAATTATTGCACGGCAAAATATTGCTTACTGTGGGTGCAGAATTCCAAGAATTCAGCAATGTGTGGGAGTCTTTAAACTCTGATAAATGAACAACTAAGAATCTTGTTGAAAAATTGTGTACAATAGAACAACGTATTAAATCTAATGCTGCTGTGGATTATGGTGCATTTGCAGCTCGTGTACCTGGTTTTAAGCAAAAAACTGTGAAAATGGGGAAAGACTTCCTGAAAGGACTCCTGTTGGTAATAAATCTAGTAATTTCAAGCAAAAGAGCTGTTTTAAGTGTGGTTCGAATGCACATCTTTGTAAGGACTGCCCTAAGAGAAAGTCAAATGTTTCAAAGCATAATAAAGGAGCATTAGCGGCTAGTGCAAACAGTACACACTCTGATGTTTCGGTTTGTGATTCTGGTGCTTCACACCACATGACTGCTAACAAACAGTACTTTTCTTCATACAAACATTTTCCTGTGCCCATTAAGGTATCACTTGCTGATAATAACAAGATTCATGCATATGGATCTGGTAGAATAAATATTGAAGTTTGTATTCAAGGTGAATGGTATGATGCTCACATAGAAAATGTCTGGTATGTCCCTGGTGTGAAACGGCATCTCTTCTCTGTACAACAGGCAGCCAAGCACGGAGTTGAAGTAAAACTTACTGAAAGGAATGCTAAATTTTTTCGTAATGGAGAACTTATTGCAGTTGGATCCTGGAGAGATGGCACATACATTATGTCGATGAGGGTTGTTATTCCAGCTAGTCCAGCTGAGATAAGTATTGCTACAGAAACTGAATCTTTGCAGCTATGGCATGAACGCCTTGGTCACCAAAATAAGCGGCATGTTCGAAAACTGCTAACTGATATGGGAATATCTGTAAGTCATGCAGTGACAAGTGAATTTTGTGATGGATGTGCTCTTGGAAAAGCTCATCGGAAACTCTTCAAGTCGCGTCCCTATAGAGCGATGTCAACTAGTGAAATCATTAATGCTGATGTTAATGGCCCTATGTCTGTGGGCTCCATTAGTGGTGCAAGATATTATGTTTGCTTTAAAGATGACTATAGCAAATATCGTAAAATCTTCTTTTTGAAAAAGAAAAGTGATGTTAGTTGTTGTCTACGTATGTTTCTCAATGAAGCCACTAATCTTGGCCATGTTGTGAAAAGTTTCCATTGTGATGGAGGAGGAGAATTTGACTGTGGTAAAGTTCAAAAGATACTAGCTGAAAAAGGTATAGCACTAAATCTCAGTGTACCATACTCACCAGAGCAAAATGGTGCAGCAGAGAGAGAAAACCGAACAATTGTTGAAATGGCTAGTTCTATGCTTGCAACAAGTGTATTGCCTCGGTCACTTTGGGCCAATGCATGTGACACCGTAGTGTATCTGCTAAATCACACAGGTTTATCTCCAGATGAAAGCAAAAGTCCTCATGAGCTTTGGACTGGTGAGCCAAAAATTAACCTTGACCACCTGAAAGTATTTGGAACTGAATGTTATGCACATATACCAAAGATCTTCAGACGTAAGTTTGAAGACAAGAGTGTTCGTGGTCATTTTGTGGGGTATGTAAACAAGAAAGGTGGTTATAAGATCTATCTGCCCTCTCAGAAGAAAATCATAAAATCTCGAGATGTTGACTTCAAACCAGAACGTTTGTGAACCACTTCTGTGACAGTGGAGGTGGAGGAAGACTTAAATGATAGGTATAGAGAAACTCAGGTTGAAAGATGTAATCTGTCTGAAGAACAAGAGCCTGTAAGAAAATCTGGAAGAAGCCGAAGCTCTCCTGCATGGATGAAATCTGGAGAATATCTGATGGCAAATATAGCTGTAATGGAAGAATTTGAAAACAGTGAGAATCCATCCACGTATTCTGAAGCTCTTTCGTCAAATGAAAGTGACCTGTGGCTAGAAGCCATGAAAGAAGAAATAAAAGCCCTTCATGAAAATGAAACATGGGAGCTTGTTGAGAGACCCAAAGGTTGCAAAGTTATCAATTGTCGATGGGTGCTGAGGAAGAAATTTAATTCAGATGGTACTGTGGAGCGATACAAAGCTCGTCTTGTAGCAAAGGGTTATGCGCAAAAAGCAGGTTTTGATTACGATGAAACATTCAGCCCTATTGCAAGATATGACACTGTGAGATCTGTTCTTTCTGTGGCGGCAAAAGAAAATTTGCACTTGCAGCAGTTTGATGTAAAGACTGCATTCTTGTATGGAACCCTTAAGGAGGAAGTGTTCATGTCACAACCAAAAGGCTTCAATGATAATAGTGGAGGAGTTTGTAAATTGCATAAAAGTCTATATGGACTGAAACAAACACCTCGTTGTTGGAATCAGTGTTTTGTGAATTTTATGAGAGACCAGGAACTGGAAGTTAGTACAGCTGATCCCTGCTTGTTTATCAGGCACAGAACTGAAAAGAAACTCCTTGTTGTTATTTATGTAGATGATGGCCTTGTTGTTGGGACAGACAAAGTTGAAGTGGAGGAGTTTATGAGTCAACTTAGTCATTCCTTTCGGATCACAAGGGGTTCATTGAACCAGTTTCTAGGTATGAACATAACAAGATTGAATGATGGTTCAATTTTTGTGAATCAGTGTGCCTATTCGAAAAAAAATTCTGTCGAAATTTCATATGGACTCCGCCAATCCAGTATCAACTCCAACTGACAAAAGTTTTGTTTTTGATGATACAGAAAACAAACTGATAGGGAAAGAAGTCCCTTATCGACAGGCGGTTGGCAGTCTGATGTACCTTGCAACTGCTACAAGACCTGATTTAGCTTATGCTGTAAGCGTTGTTTCGGAAAATCTTGAAAATCCCAGGACCTCAGACTGGTGTGCTGTAAAACGAATTTTTAATTATCTAAGAGGAACTACATATTTTGGTTTGTTATAGCAAGCAAAGTGTCATTCTAATGAGTTTGAAGTGTACAGCGATGCTGATTATGCAGGTGGTTTAAAAACAAGACGCTCAAGAACTGGAATGGTCTCTAAATTTTCATGTGGAGTCCTCTCTTGGATGAGCCAAAAGCAGAAGAGCGTGGTGTTATCTACTAAAGAAGCCGAATACGTTGCTGAGAGTGCTAAAGAACTAATTTGGTTGAAACATCTGCTTAGTGACATAACAAATCTCGAAACTCCCTCTCTTCTGGTAGATAATGCTAGTGCTGTGAAACTCGCGAAGAATCCTGAATACCATAAACGTTCTAAGCTCATTGATGTCCGTTATCACTTTGTGCGAGAAAAATTCATTAATGGTGAATTGTTCATCAAGCATGTTCCAGGTAAATTGCAATTAGCAGACATCATGACTAAATCATTACCTAATGTCAGGTTCAAAGAACTGTGTACCTTGTTAGGACTGTTCTCATTTAATAGTCTTGTTAGTGAAAGTTAATCTAAATAAGTTGTGGCTTGTGGAGGAAGTATTGTAACAATTTAACAGACAAGTGACAACTAAACTCCTCTGCTTTACTCAGTATTTTAACTTTAGAATGTTAATAAAAATAAAATAATTAATAAACGTTACGTTGCTTGCTCATATGCATCTTTGTCTTTTATTTGTACTATTTATTTGTATTTAATTGCTTTTTGTTTTAGTCTTTATTTATCAATAACCTCAACACCAATATGTCTTCTTGGCACCATTTCTTAATAGCCAAAAGAATTTAGAATTTGGATTCCTGGATTATACGGCCTCTGTGCCATTTGGAGTACTGATCTTAATTTAAAAAAAAAGAGACACTCTATATATAAAAATCAAAGTCAGTTTCTTTATAATTTTTAAGAGAAGATATATAAGAAATATTTTTTTTGCATATTAATTATTAAGTTAACTATTTATTATATTTCTTATTAATTATTAAGTATTAAGCTTTAATTTTTGGATTATAAAAGTAATATAGAAATTAAAACTTAGATTTGTAAGAATAATAAACGTAGTCAGAAATTTAAAAAAAGCAATGATAAATAATTATTCATCCGAAAGCGGCAATTCAATATCGAAAATATCAGAAAGAAATATCTTTAATTAAAAACTGTGTATTGTGTTTCTATATCGAATGCGAAAATTGAAGCATTCTCTCATCTTTTAAAGTATAAACAACTCTTTATCTTAGAATTTATTCTCTGACATTTCCTTGAAGCTATAACTGCAACTGTTTCAAAATTCCTTTAAATAGGATTACAGAGAAAATGCTGATTCTCTTAAAAGGTAATGGAGAAACCGATCGGGGTAATAATGCATAATATACAAACAATGCTTATTAGCTATAAAAGCTTCTTTTTAAACTAAGAAAAAGATTTGTTGAACTATTTACAGACTCGAAATCTGTATATTCAAAGTATTTCAGAATGAAATGTGGATTTCTTAGTGTCACATATATATTCCAGCCTATATAATCTGCTTAAGGATTTTATAAATTCATTCTTAAAGCCTTATTTTATCTCATTTCCGCCAAAAGGAAGAACCGATTATAAGAACGACATGGCGAAAGAATTTTAAAATTATTATATCATTTATATTTTTGAGAATAAAATCTGGAACTTTTAAAATGCTTTAATTTCTCACATTAAGAAAATGATAGTTCTTTTTTTTCAGGTTTATAAATATTTATATATCAATATTTACATATCTTTTCAGGTTTATAAATATTTCATTTACCTAAATAATAAGTATCATTTTTTTCTCTGATTTCAATAAAATAAATGAAATTTAACTTCCAGTTGATTTAACTAAAATTATATTTTCAAAAACCTATTTTCACTCAAAATTATTTCTTACTAGATTTTACATTTTTATTTTAATTAAAAGTAACTATATTTATAATAAATTTGGTCGCAGAGATTTTAATATATTAAGAAATAGTCACCATAGAAAAATTATACTTCTGTCTTAAACAAAAATCGCCATCCCGTCCACATCTCCAAGCTAAAATTTTGTCAAAAAAGAAAAAATTATATATATATATATATACTCAGTTCCACTTTGAATGCATATCACGCCTGGAAAACGGTATAACATATTAAAAAAGAAAATATTTAAAAAAAATATTTTACATATTCATTATGTAACCTCATTTTTTTAAAACTTTGATTCAAAAAATATAAAAATATTTTCCTCCGGATGGAAAGTTGCTGGAATTAAAAGTAGCGAAGAGCAAGAAAGTGGAAACTCAGGGCGAGATGCCCAAAAAGGTGAAGAGGTTTCTTGTCACACGTTTCGACACGCCTGGCTTCACATTTCCTTAATCACAAGTTGCAGGGGCATCGTATTCATCGCCAAAGCCAGCAATCTTCTTACAAATTGGTGCATATTTTTTTAAGTTCCTTATTTTTGTCCAAATAATTTTCTCTCGCAACATATTTGAAGAAAAAGTAATTCGAGTAAAAAAAAAAAAAAACAATGTGATTTTTCTCATGGTGTAGTTTTTTTTTTTAACATTTCTTTAAAATGAAGTATGAAGAAATAATTTATTTTGTACCATTTTGGTTTTCTTTGTAGTTATTTTTTTTATTTTTAAACTCAGGCGTAATTGAAATGTGCTGAAAATACTTAAGAAAAAAAACTCTATGTCTTAAATTTTGGTTTAAGACATAGAAATGTAACTTTATATTCCACTGAGTAAACACATTCTGGAGTTTGTTATTAAAATGTTCTTAAAAAGAATATGTATTTTAGAATAAACATTAGTTGGAAGCCTTTTTTTAGCTTTCAGGATTTATTCATTGTACGTAAGAAGCTGTGAGACTTATTAGTTTTCTTCTCGAAATTTTTAACTGATATATTGTAATTTTTTTTTCTCTGATTTAACATTTTAAATTGATGCTGAGGAAAAAAGTTTTTTTCTTTTTGTATACGCAAACATATTACCACTTTAAATGCGACTTTGTTCAACTTTAATTTAAAACGATATATTCACGTATTTGCTAATGACATAAAATAGTGGTCATGTATAATGAAAGAAATAGAATAAACTACATAAATATTCTTAAAAATTCAGTATATATAATGTTAAATAATGTCTTTTTTTCTCTGTAAATTAATAGTGACTAAAGATATATATCAAGAATTTTTAAAATAATTTTGCTATAGTTTATTTTTAAGTGAAATTTTTCTAATATAATTTTTTTTTCAATAAGTACTTAAGAAAATCGGTTTTCCTATCAAGAGTTATATACATAAAATTACAACTAGAAGCATTTTACAGGTAAACTCCAGTTAAATATTATTTTTTACTTCCCAAGTCAAACAAAACTTAACTATTTTTAAATAAAGCTTTATTACTGCTAATCTAAAATGATACAGAATTTTTTACACACACTCACTATAAAACATTTAGAATTAAATTATTAAATTACATTATGATATATAAAATTAAAAGAAAAGAAAGCTGACTTTCATATAATTTAGCATTTGTTAAATAATTATTATAATTGCAATTATTTAAGAGCTCTTAAAGTTATATACACGAACTGTACCATTAGTAGAATTTTGTATTATTATTTATATCGTATGGGAGATAACAATGAGAGATGAGGCTATTGAACTAAAATATTATACAATTAGCATATATAATAAACAAAATGGAATAAACTAATTACAATAAATTCTATATTTGTCTCTTTTTTTTGTAAATTATGATCTAAAATTTTTAACCGGTGTTCTTCTAAACTTGCCCTGAATGTATGTAGAATGAATATTTAGCATATATAGACTGTACTACTCCAACTTTGCTTAAGGCCTAATTCAAAATTAAACCAAGAAATTTAACCTGGTAAAATATCAATCAATAGCGCGTAGATATATCAAATAATAATGTCTGATCTAACGTCAAACTTTAAATGTCTGTATCAATGGTAAAACGCTTCCACAGTGGAAAATAACTTCATGTCATTAGTTGAAATCCATTTAAAAGTAGCTATAGAAAATCAAATAAAAATAGGAGCTTTTAAACTGAACAAGAATAAATATCTTTCTGGATAATATTTCTTTTAAATAAATAAAGGACATTTGTAGTGAATGAGACATCTAGAGTATGGGCTTTATTAATTAAGATTTATTTAAATTTATATCTCACGAGATTAATTGTTGAATATGAAGAGAGGATTTCTTTAAATCTTGTCTCGAGCCTTACTTTAGGTTTCTTTAGGACTGCTTAATATAATAATTTTGAAGGGTTCTCTAATAATTCTTCATTAAAAAATCTATGGATTCTTTCTGGTATAGGATTTCGCACTTAACTTTATTTAAACGTCAATGAACATTTTGCTGGAATGCAGATTACCACCTTAAGAAATTTCAGTTACGTCATATGGTGATTTGTGGCATTTATTTATGCTCTATATACAACTCCAAAACTATACAGATGAGATAATTATTCAACCACTGAAGCATAATTTGATGAGATATTCGATTTCCTTAACTCTTTGAAGCAATTGACTCGGTCTTGCGCAGGTGCACAGAATCGAATCGCGTGCGAAGCGCCTTACTCGTAATCAACCTAAACAAATTCGACACATCCGTCCATTGAAATCATCTGCTTTTCTCGAAGCTGCCATCGTCTTCATCCATAATTCCAGATGGGGTAATTTTCTTCTCCACTCGCTCGGAAGCAATACAAATTTCTTGCGTCACAACGAAGACCCACCTTTGGATGCAACGGGGTCCGGTTATTCTTTTCTTCCCCCTCCTACCCATCTTCACCAGCAACGGGTGGTGTCCCGTCAGCAGACGACCCGTGACGGCCGCACATACGCACCTGGAAAAGCAACATTCAGGTTGTCTGTTCTGGAAGTCGGGTTCAGTTGCCATTCCGCCGACTCTCGCATCGGATTAATTTGACTTTTTGCTCTCCGGTATCAGACTCGAGGATCATAATCGTCTCCGTGTTCAACCGGTGTGTCGGTGGCGGCCATGCCTTACGAACGGTATGTAATGATCTCGTATTCTTTTTTAGACAATACTAGCAAGCGATCTTATTTTTTTCCCCTCTTTTTCGGAAGACGGTTTTTGTTTTTATTGTTCTTGATAAAGAAAAGTCCGTTCTTGTGTTTATTTCATCGGTGTCTTCTGTAGATTTGAATCAGAATAAATCCGCTATTTGGCCATTGTGTCTGTAAAAGAAATTTTTTTTTTCCAACTTTTCAGGGCGAATTATTTATTTTGTGATATAAATGGGTTCAATTTTCAGCTCGAAAGGAAGCAAAATTGTCTACAACAAGATATAAGAGATATATATCCTATTGCATGTAAATTTTTGTATAGATCATGTATTTCTGTTGTAACGATCGTATAAAAAATGTGATAGCTTTATGCGTTTTTTTATATAAAATCAAAATTTGTGTTATCTTTCATGAAATGCGTGTTTTATTGAAATATACTAAACAAGAGTAGAAAACTTACTAAACAAGTAAAAGGAAAATTATGGAATATTTAGTGTTCTGATCAATTTTAAGTATTGTTTATATACTATCCCATTACTAATATATATTCTAAAATTATAATAAAAATCATATTTATTTATTAATATATATTCTAATTCAAAAAATATAATAATTAAAACGAAACCAAAAAAAAGTTTTTCTATGGTATTTTTAAGAATGTGTGTGTGTTTTATTTAAATTTATTCTATCTTAAATGAGGTAGAAATAAATAAAATTGTGCTTACAAAAATTTACACGTTATTACAAAGTGTAAAATAAATTTTTTTTAATATAAATATTCGATTATTATTAAAATTATGAATATGTATTACTGATTATTCGCAAATTAAATATGTTTATATAATTGTAAACGTTAATTTATTTAAATATCTTAAGCATTTTAATTATTTATCAGCATTGAAATCTGTTAACAATGAATGAAAAAAATTACCTTAATATTGCAATTGGAAATACATGTAAAGTTCATATAATGATACTGAATATGTAAATCTGATTTATTTTTAAGAAACAAAGTTCATAGAAAAATTAATACGACAAAAAATTTATGTTATCATTTTTTTTAAATTTCTATTCAAAATTTTCCCTGGAATGTTAAGGAAAATTCTGAACACATATTATATATATATTAAAGGATATAATTTTATAATTTCACACACACACATGTATATATGTTAAAGTCTATATAAAAGTTACATAAAATAATATTTATATATAAAAATTGTATTTAAATTTACATATGAATTTATAAGGGAATTTTTTCATGCAAGATATGTTTGTTTTCCTATTTTCAGCAACTTTAGATAGATAAAACTATAATATTTCAAGAAAACATAAAAGAAAATACTATTTCACACAAATTTTCCTGCCATAATTTATCAAGCATTTCAACGTAACTTTAAAAGTTTGAATACTTGAAAAATATTCATTAAAATATGGTAAATAAAGATTTTGTGAATAAATTATTATAGTTAAATTTAAAAACTATATTCCAATATTTACTAATAAGAAAAAAATATTTTAAGAAGTAAAATATTTCAATACAATATTGTGTAACAAATTACTCAGTATAACAATAGTATAAAAAATTATTTTCGCTTATAAATTTTAGATTTAATAAAATTTAATAAATTCAATATCTTACAATAAGTATTTTAATGTTTTTACGAATATTTTAACATCATTTTTCATATTTGTCATAAATTTTACTTGTAACTGTCCTTTTTTACTAATTTTCCCGCGGAAAAAGTATTGTATAGGCCTTTATTTATTTATTTTTTATGCATATATTCATATTTTTAATGAACGAGAAATATTGAGTTTTTCATTGACATTATTATATTATTTGGGTTAAAATACACTAATACTTATTTCCAAATGAAAATAAAATTAAGATTTCATAGTGATATTATAATGAGATAAACTGATTTTCTAAGAAAATTATCATTTTATTAATTATTAATTAATTTATTAATAATTATCACTTGTGTGTGTGTGTTTATTATTAAAATATAATTCAAGACGAAATGGAAATAAAATTAGGATTTTACAGTGGTACTATATATATGAGATAAAATTGATTTTTTTTTTTTTAGAAGAATAAAGTTCTGATACTATGCAGAAAATAAAAATTGTATGTGTGTGTAAATTTTTATGGAAGCAAATTTTGCATCAAATTATGAATGCTGAAAATTTACATTACTTCTTAAACATCATGAAAATTTTGTTTTTGAAATTTAATGTTTCCGATTTCAACAAATTTTTCTATGCAAAAAATATAAATATCCATATAGAATGTATTATATACATGTCAAATATAATATAAAATTTGTCAACTATGTCAAAGTAAATTTTGAAATCTTCTGGGGGTATCATTAAAATAATTGTTAATATATTATTACACAAAAATTTGGGTCAAAATGTAAAAGTGAAAATTTTCCATTGATCCTTTAAAACACATTGTATGGAAAATTCCATTATTTAAACATATGTTAGATAAGCATTTATTCAAATGTCCCCGGGCAGCGTGAATGACACTTCACAACAATAAATAATCACAAATACACTCCGATCAAATCAAAGTGGAGGTGTTCCCATACCAGTTCTGATTCCTTTCAACGCGCCTCCCTCTAAAACTTGGTATTCTGCTTTCGATGTGGTAAAGGACTTTACGCCAACTAGAAAAACGCCTGATTAACATGGAAGACACTTTCATGTGCACCTCGACCGGAAAATGGATCTTGACAGACGGTCTCTGTCTTATTAGATAATAGGGTTGTTTGGATTTGATTCCCTGAAGGGATCGCTTTGCGTAGGCGCTTCCGAGGCAGATGCGATATTTTCTTGTAATGTTGGAGTGCGTGTAAGGGCGGGGATACTCCACGTCATATGCGAGTGAGTGTTCAGATCGCCGAAGTTCGATGTCCCTTATAAGCTGTCTAACTACGTCGGACTGCGGTTATGGTCTGCTTAGCTGCCGAGATCGTCCGAAACTGATCACTTTCTCTAACGATTGTTAACTGCGGATTCAATTCAATCTATAACATCATTAAGGATCGACATTAGAATGAAGAAGCATCCTTCGATAATCAATTTGGTAGTTCTTTTTGTAGTGGGAAGATAAGTAACTCCTGACTCGGTAACTTATCATCAGTGTGAATAATGTGATCGTGATTTAAACCACAGTATTTCTCAAGTGTATTGTAAGAAATATTTGCAGGTCCGCGAAATATCCAGCTATATGTCCAAAATTCAAAGTGTTATCGGCCGACAACTGATATTAAAGCAGCACCTACATCATAATAACAATAGTTTGCTAGTTTCGAAAATAATAGGATGAAAAGTATAACTAACTGGAAACTATGTGTCCAATTGACGTTTATAAATTGTAGTGCCGTGCACTTAATACGCCAGTTAGCGTGCCTCTGTCTATCTTGAGTATCGCTGATTACTTGAATGCTAAATATCGATCGTAATAATTTATAAAATTATTTCAATTCTTTAATTACATTTTAAAATTATTTTTGTTTTCATGATTTATTTATGAGAAAAAATTGTGTCATTGTATCGAATTATTAAATGTACCGATCAGCGAGAACGTACCAAAATATTTTACCAGAGTCCTTGGAGTAAATCTAGTTGAAAAACACTGATATAAACTTAATATTTATTAAAGTGTTTATTCGATTTAAAGTTAATTAAATCAAAGTGAAAATGCTGTTAAACAGTTAAATTTACATAATAATTATATAAAAGCCCGGTGATTAAAAGTAGCGCTCCGAAGACACAAATTCGATTCTCGGGCTAGGACGACTCATCCTTTCAGTTTATCGATAAACTGAGTACCAAGCTTGTTTGGGAACTTTTAAGTTACGTGCATTCACTTAACTGATTTTCCATTGTCATGTCAGGACGTTTAAATAAAATACTGCAATTCAGTAACAAATAACAAATTTATTGAATATTGCTTTTCGCCATTCTCTGACCGCATCTCACGGTCGACGTACATCAACTGACTCCATTTTGTTCGCCCTCTAGTGGCGATTTTTTCATTTCTCACAGAACTAAACACTGGGGGGAGGGGGGTTCACGTTAGGCTGACCACCTTACCGGAAAATAAGCTTCTCGACCCAAAGTCAGGAAAACAGATATAGGCAATATAGGCCTTGGCCCACATGGGCTGTCCTGACACAGGTTTAGTTTTTCTATGTGTTTTGCGATTCTTTATAGGAAAAGGAGGTTTCTTGGAAAAAAGTGAAGATAACAGTTTAATTTATCATATATTATAATTTTTTTTTTTACATTCTCTTGAACTAAGGTAGATTTAAGTGAAATACGACACTCGCATACCTATATATCAGGTTCGATACCTCCGTGTGGAGAGGATGGCAATGGAGTTCAAGCACCGATCTTGTCACTTCACTACGGTTTAAAATAAGGTGGTGAATAAATATGTTAAGAGGTTTCCGTCACCAATAAGTGTTCAGCGCCAAATGTATCGTAAAATGCCATCTGTGTGCTTATTTGTTTATAAGATCTTTGATTATCTAAGTATTACTCTGTGAAATGCTTATTCTTAATAAAGAAGGAGTATCAGTAAAGTCATAAGGTGAGAGTGCGATAGTTCAAAGGTCAAATTCCTTTCACTTTGTTCGGAAATAGTTGGGTCGAAATTGGTATCTTCATCTCTCAAGAAAACCATTTCTACCAGCAGATCACAATGTGCCTATAAGTTTAAATAGTGATGCTAGACTTATTTTAGGCTTATTTCTTTTATATATATATATATATATTTTGATGTGTTTGCAGTTTTCGAATTGTATAAATAATCCAGATTTCAAAGCACAGTCAACTAAATTACAATTTTAATCCATTGAAAAATGAAAACGTTTTCGAATCGCACCCATAGGCGATAAATTCAGAGTACGTTTCAAAGATTATTTCATGCGAAATTTTATTATGAACTTATTTATGTATGCATGGATAAGAAATTTCATCTAATTCCTTTCGAATATCTTATTCATCTTCGAAACTGAGTTAACTTCTGTAAACTTTTGAGATTTCCTTCAACACTTATACGCAAAATACCACTGAAAATGTAGGCTCATTTCTGATATATATATATATATATATATATATATATCTTATCAAGAGGAGTGTTTTGTTTTGTTTTATCAATGACAATACAATAATGAATTTTATGTATAAAATTATGAATGAATCATACAATAACGAATAAAACTATGACCCTAGCATTATACGAGATTCACTCTTTTATTCATTATTTATCAATATTAATCATTAGAAAAGGGATGTTCTGTTTCAATATGCGTATTAGTTGGGGTGAGTACTTGAAAGTTTTCCAAATTCCCTTCCTTGCGATACGTAAATAGAAGTTTTACATAGGATTATACACTTTGAGAGTAAGTGCGTGGCAGATATTTAAATGCCTGACGAAAGAGATGGAAATTGAGCGATTAGTGTTTGGGCCTTCAATTCAATAGCTCATGAGTTCGATTCCTAACTCGGCACAAATGATTGCTCTGATTCAGTTTAAATTGTGAACTCCGGTGGAATATGCAGATAAAACTTAACATGCTGATGTGCAAAAGAGGAACTACGCAGCAAGAAAAAAAATTACTCTTTGAGTACGAACTTTGAATATTACAGCAGCTTTTTTTGTGAAGATATCTGTTGTTAACAGTTTAAATCATATCAAAATATACAACAAACTTAGAAAAATTATGTTGAACAAACATTCCAAACTCTGATAAATGTTACATTTATTCGAAAATATTAACATATTTGCCCATTTAATGACAAAGGATTACTAATAGAACCCTTCGATTTGTCTCAAAAATAAAAACTAAAATTTTTCCAGCATTTTCATTACTGAGAAATATATATTTAAATTCGCAACTCTAAGTCACCAAAGATGAGCATTTTAAAGCCAGTGTGGTATTTGTTAACAATTTAAATCATATTAAAGACTTCAGCAACAAAAACGAATATTTTTTTATTTCATATGGACTGTAAAAGGTGAAAACCTTGTTAGGAAAAATTCATGAAATTGTTGTAAATTTCTGTTGTTTAAATTGATAAGAAATGGGAGCTGTTTCCCAATATCTGACAGTTTGTTCCACTTGAACAAACTGTGAGTACCTTGTTTGCTCTTTGATTGGGATTTTGTAATCAGTCTTGCTTGTCGATGAGCATTTCCTTTCTTATCGCAAACCATAATATAGTAAACGTGTTTACAAAATACTTCGATAAGGAAACAGTGAAATATTATTTAATGAGAAGTCTATTCACGCAAACGATAAATAGATTTCTTACCTACGCCACCAAAAGTTGTTCTCTCAAAATGGCTTCCTCACTATTAATTTTTTTGATAAAATCAGTCTGTTAACTGTCTGTATTTTTATGGATTATTCCTTCCATTATCCAGGAAAACCGAGATATATTTTTGCGTGGTTCGTAGCCTTGATCTCGTCAAACCTACTCGCATGTCCATTTTGGTGACATATCTTACTCGCTTATCGTGACTTGGCACGTGACCACTTTATATGTCGTCTGATTTCGTGCCTGCTGTCTCAATCCTTCGAAGTGGTGTGTAGATCATACAGACTCAAGAGGGTGGGATTTGTTTTTCATTCTGCCACTGAATTGGGATCAAAACTGTGAAATCTGTTACGAATAAAAAAATAATATGAATGAAATTTGTAATTGAAAAAAACAAGTTTGTGTATTAGTTGTCAGGAATTGACTAAACACGAAAATGAAGCAGAATAGTTCGTTTGCTTTACTACTTTCTTTCATGGATGTCAGAAGTTTCTATCGATTAAACTGACCAAACCAGCAACATTCGAGTTAATTGCTTCGAAATTTTCAATCACAATCACAAATTTAACACTTATCAATTTGCCCTTCAAAGCTTCCCTCCACACTACTGGAGGGATGTGATTCCTTACGAATTTTGAAACGATCTTAGGCAGTTATCCGTATGGCAGTTTTAAGAAATGAGCGGTGAACTGAGCTGGTTTCCAGCTCATCCGTTCATAGGTTCGAGTCTCACAGCGATAAATAAACCAAACCCGAGAACAAGAATCATCAGGAGTCATATATCTAACTGTAACCATCTGAATACAAAAAATATCTCTACACTATCATTTCAAAAGGAAAAAATATTTATAAGCAGAATAAATGTATTATATAATGCCTAAATCTTGCTTCATCAACTCTATTTAATCAACCTATTATAAAAATGGTATGGTATATTTATCCTATTATAAAAATGGTATGCATTTTAATACCTATTCATCACCACACTAAGCAAAAGTATTTGCATATTTCAAAAAATTATCTTAAAAGAAGACATACTACACCATGCGATTTATCAATGATTCCCTCTTCAAAAAATACTTCATTTCATATAAAAAGGGTGATTTAATCGGTCTTGAATAATTTAGAACGGCTTTCGAAAAATAGGGAGAGAAATTTCAACTCGGATATCGTCTTCATTGTGTTTAATCCTCTCCTGCAATAATTTCATGTCAATTTAATGGTTGTGATTTAAAAAGTTGTGTGTAGTTTGTTATTAGAAATTTTAAACACAAATCTGGTGTGTCTTATTTATACACACACACACACACACACACACACATATATATATAACCAATAGAATCACGGAGTCATGTGGTGAACGTGAATCTTGAGTTAGCGTATCATCACACATGGTACGGAATAATAGAACTATGTATTTTCTCAGGGCGAATATTTTCAACTGGATCAAGTATCGAACCAACAACCTTGCAAACATTAAATCGACACATTTTCTCGCTCACCGAAAAATAAGCTATGTTGCGCGTTTTGGTTACATCTTTTTTAGAATGAAGTTCCTTTGTTTTAACTTTTAACAAAGCCATGGCCACCTGGGGGGGGAGGAGTATTCGTGTCCAGAAGGTGGTAAGTTGGATATTCAATACAGCTTATAATTATACTGCTTCGGCAGTCTGTGAAAGTGCGGCAGTGTTTAATATTCTTCATATGGTGAGGGAGGACATAATGAGGAGTGTCAACTCAAATGTCTACTTCATTTGATAATGGTTCAACATTAAATGTTTATTAGCTGGGCTCCCGGTGTTTCGATAGAAATTAGTAAAGGTGAGAACCCAACGCAATAAAACATGAAAGCGGTTTCAAATAAAAATATCAAAAGTATAAAATCTACTTTATGCTTTTACGCTCTATAAGCACAATTTATATATATTTCAATGTAAATTTAACGTAAAAGCAAAGAGGCTCAAAAATTATTATCATTAAATCAAATAATAATAAGTCCATGATTTTGAAAATTAACTGTGATTATAAATTTAAAATAACATAAATAAATTAAAACTGTGTGATTTCCACACGATCTACATCTTTATGTTCACTAATATTCAATTTTCCAACGTTAATTATGAATGTCAAGAATTTTAGGTGATCAATATGATTTGTATGTGATAAATGGGTCGGAGATTTAAAATCTTCGCTCTCTTTTTATCAAATAATATTCCCTTGTAAATAACTAAATGATCCATCACGTCGCTTGTGATGAATTTACAATGTGTAACACTATTCGTGTACGTCCAAATGATTGTTTTGTTCTTTTTCATGACAAATAATTGGTGATTCCATTGAAACAAATATTGCACTCTGTCCGTGCAATTAACGTAAAAGAAACAAATAAAAAAAATGATAGAATATCATGAAATCTTGCTAAGCAATTTATTTTCATTAAATAGAAATTCTCGCTGTTTCAAAAATTTGAAAAATGTAGGGTTTGCTTTAAATGATTAGAAATTCTGGAGGAATTTTCCAACTGCAAAACAAAAAACTTTGTTAAAGTTTCAATAAGTTCTCGCTTTATGATGAATAATCATTACAGATGATGAAATACATAGATTAGCTATCATATGAATAATTTCATTATTTTCAACACAAATTTTATTAAAGATTTATAGATTTAAAACTATTAAAGATTTATAGATTTGATTAGTTTAAATTTTTAAAAACATCTTTTAAGAATGAATCTTTTGAGAAATCTATGCTTGTTCGTCACAAATTTTAATCAGAATTAAAAAAACATTAAAATTGAATAACCAAATCTTTATATCAAAAATCATATTTATATAGGAAAAAGATGCATTTATAAAATGATAAAAATCATTTTTAAAATATTTATTAACGCTTAATCAATAATTTTTCGATGCAAAAATTTTGTGAATAAAATCTTGGTTAATGCAGGTCAATTAAGAAATGTAATTTAATTTTAACACTTTCACATTTCAAACTAGATATAGTAATAATTAAAAGTTTTCAAGGTATAATTAATTATTCAAAACATTTATTTTTTATAAATAATTTTCCATATCTATTTATTTTTCTTATCTAGTAATACTACCCCTAAAATTAATCTATTCCTAAAATTAATTTTCCCTATTTAGTAATACCAGTTGCAACCAGATACAATGATTATTAATTTGATTATCTCCTTCTACTGTGTTATACAAAGCGAAAAAAAGTCGTATCCTCTTGTTACTTAACTGTAACCCACGTGTTCGAGAAAGTTGAAATAAGTCGACTGTCTCCTCTTAATCGCTCAGTAATCAAGACTTTTTTTTCTTACGCTGTTTTTCATAGGGTTATTATTGTTATTATTATTCATCCCCAGTTTCATCTACATCAGTAGTACGAAAAAGGATAATACAAAAAAATATATTAAGACGTCGTTCTCTGTCATTGACCTCTTTTGGCACTCATTTTTCTGATATTCTGCGCCAAACTGGATGGTTATTTCCTATCTTGTTAGGCCATTTCCTACATTTTTTTTCAAAAGAATATTTGTCCCGAATTTTAATTTTAATCCAGGAAATAGCAACTTGATATTGTATGCTTAGTTTATTTCGGTGAAATGTTTTCTTCTTTTAAATGTACATTAAGAATTATATCTGTTTAGGAATGTAGAATTTACATAAGGAGAGCATCAAAATAATTGAGCAGTTACTATAACATAACAAATACTATAAAAATAATAGAATTATTAGTTAAAATAAGTCAACATAAAAATAATGCTGTTTAATTACATATTATTGATCTTATATTATAAACTCTTATTTCGGAAAGGCAAACTATTTTTTCTAAAACAATAAAACAAAATAGTTATATTTTGTTTTACTAATTCAATGTAAACATTCATGTATGATTCGTATCATTTTTCGACTTGTAAAAATTACTTAAATTTATTTACTTACAATAAAAAATTCATAGATCTAAAATTTAAAAACAAAAGATTAGTAAATAAGAAGTAGATATGTGGATCGGTGAAGCTAGAAAAAGTCTATTTGGGAATAATTTCAGAAAATATTCACATTTGTAAACACTTAACTGTAAGCCTCGTGAAATACACGATCAGAACTCTTAATTTTGCCATTTCAGATAAAGGAAAACATAAAAAAATTATTTAATGTAGTTTTAATTGCAAAAGATTTTATAATAATTGTTTTGAAAATTTGTAAAATGTGAAGGTCGAAACTGAGAGCTTATCTGGAAAATATAACAGCTGCAAAACAATTTTTTAATTCCAGAAAAACTATACTACATTCTTGCAACTTAGTATTTTTTTATTCTTCATAATTCTTTAAAAAGAATACAATATTTACCAGTAGTTTTTAATAAAAAAAAAATTATTCTGCTATTTAAGAGATTATGCTGCACGTATCAAAGAACGCCGAGCTCTTCAAATTGCTTATAAAACTCTTTGTATAAGGCCTTTTCCCCGAATAACATAACTTCTGCACATCGTCAAAACATTGACATACGCCTCTTCTTTTTTCATTGCGGCGAAGACTTTGACAGCTTGGAATATGTGTCTTGCCGAAAAGTACCAGATGCTGGAATATCCGAAAAATAAATATAGCGCCACACGCCTAAGAAAATCATAAACATACATTAAGTGTTATGGAACCTGGCCATGGACAAAATAATATGCTAATCACAAAAATGACCAAAAAAATTTTTTTTTAGATTTTATGAATACAAAATTTACAGGAAATTAAATGCAAATAATGTTCGAATATGCTGCTCAATAAATACAATTTTATCTTTACATTTAATGTTTTATAGTTTAAAAGTAAAATCTTCTAGCAGTTTAATAACATATTTGATTCAAATTTTTAATTTATAAAAATATACTATACAGAATAATGTTAAAAAATTTTATATATAATGATAATAAATAAAAAACTGATAATTCTTATAATTCATGTTGGAATTTTCAATTTTTGCTAAAACAGAGATTCTATATTATTAATAGAAATTAAAAAGTACTTTGCAAGCGAAATAGATTATTTCTTTAATTTTATTTTATTTTATTTTATTTTTTTTGTAATTTCTTATTTTACTCTCCAGTAATGGAATTTAATTATTTTATTTTTCCTATTTGTGTGTGTGTATAAAATTAATGTAATTAGTATCAATAATTTATTATATAATATTTAAATATAATTAAAAACTAATTATATTTTATTTGATTGTAATTATATTTTCCAAATGTATGTTTTATAAATAAAAATTTCGTTTATTATATTAAATAAAATATCAACACTAATGAGATTTCCGATAAAATATGCCAATGAAAATTTTTTCTACTTCACAGTATTTTTATCATCATACGTCAACAAAAAAAGGGGGGAATTTCACTAAAATAATTAGCGAATATTGTTCATAGTAACAATTTTATTTTTGTTTGCTCACGCTGTGTCTAATGTATTTCTCACTCACCGTAACTTTTATATATATATATATATATATATATATATATATATATATATATATATATATATATATATATATATATATATATATATATATATATATATATATATATATATATATATATATATATATATATATATATATATATATATATATATATATATATATATATATATATATATTACACTTTTATATGCTTTTAATTTATGATTTTGGGAATTGATAATGACATATACTAAAGCAAGATAGGGTGTTAAAATTTTTACAACGCAGTGAAACTGATCAAAAAAAGTATGGATAGAAAAATTTAAACGAGAAATATAAAACCAAGTGCAATTAGGAAAAAAGCTGCTTATATATATTTTTTTTTGTAAGTTTAATTGTATGCTTTTTTCACTAAGGCTCTAAGCAATCATATATTTTCTTCAAATTTTTTTCCTATTTCCGATAAATTATTAATGAGTAATAAGAAAAAAAATTGTTTTCATGTTTGCTACATTATTTTAGATAATGGAAAAGTAAATTTTTCAAAATAACAAGAATTAATTGTGTGTAAAATAATTGGATACTAATAATTTTTGTATAATGTCATAAGCCTAATTCTTTGCCAATACAAAAACTGCAGTAACCTGCCAAATTCCGTTTGAACAGATATAAGTAATGCGGTAGCCGTTAAGTGACTTTGTAATTAAATTGTGTGTGTGCGATTTTTGAAAATTAATCCATTTTCAGTACATTTTTATAAGCGACCAGAAACCCGCAGCCGCAGTTTGCGAGTAGTAACAGTTCGACGATATATAGTTTCCCTCCCACTGTCTTCGACAGAGTTAGATATCATCATGGTGATACAATTTATTCATGGGTTGTGGTAGCCTGGTTGGTTAGAGTGTCGTTCTCATTATCATAAGGTAGCGAGTTCAAATCCCGACTGAACCGAAAATCCATCGTTTTCGCCAAAGGCGGCTCTGGCACGTTAAAACTGGGCGTGGTCGGTATGTCTTCTGAGTGAAATGATACCTCTAGGAATGGCAGGCCAAGCATTGGGGGCTTTCTAATTGGTCCTTGCTTCAAGATCACGAAGACTCCCCCCAGTTCCTTCTGTCTAACTGGTAGAGCCCAACTCAGGACAAAGTACAGGAATGTATGTCTTTGTAACAACAACAATCTATGTTTCATTAGTTGTGGGAAAGGAGGCTTTAAAAACAAAGTATAGCTTTAATTACCAATTTCATAACTTGTCAATAAATCAAAATTAATAAATATTGCTTCGTGGTACATCTTAATGTTCATTTTTGCTGCTGTGTAAGTGTTTAGCATATGATTTCGCATTATTCAATTTTACGCTTAGAAATTAAATTTTTAATGCGCAATGATGTGCATATATAAATTGTCTCCCATAATAAGAATTTAAATTTCGTATATTTTACAACAAAATTTTGTTTCTGAGTAAATTAATGTAGTTGAATATTGTGAATAACTTTGTTGCTTGAAATTAAATCTATAAAATTAAAAATATGTACATCACTTTCCTTATTAGTTATAAGTATCCAAAGCAGCAGCTCTTGCTTGTAGCACCCATGGTTAATGAATAGTCTACAATAACCCTAAATACTCCATTGCTTGCACCTGACACACAAGTTGAAGTAACAAATTCAAATCATCAAAACCATAAATTAAAACAATGAGCTTCGTCCAAACAAACATTGTTTATCTGGACTCAAAAATGATTGTTCTGTAAATTATCTAAATTTTGAATGCCAATATATATATATATATATATATATATATATATATATATATATATATATATATATATATATATAAGATTGTGCAATAGCTTTTTCTCTTTGGTTTGAAGTATCATGTTCCTAAGAAGTTTTTCGATTTCTTGTTACGACATAGTTGCTTATTACTGAATAAACAGTGACGTACATTTTACAATGAGTGTTTCTGTTCGTGTATGACATCTTCCTCACTTGTTCGTTGTCTCAATTCAATGTCATTTATTATTCTTTTCATTCAAGTATTGAATTTCATTTTGTGGTTTGTGTCTCTATTTGGAGTTAATTATCTGCACAGCTGTGAATGGTTTTTTTGCTACTGAACTGTCCCTGAGTTGACAGGAGAAATCTCAAAGATAGGAAGTTAGAGGGCGAAGAATTTAGCGTATTACACTATAGAAATGGGATTCCACACACCCCATTGGCTTATTTATAGTTCCATTTGCTTACTTTACTATGGAAATAACTACAAAAAGTGAACTTAGATTTTTTTTTTCCACGCAATTTGTTCTGTAAAATATTTTAAAAAATTCTTATATATGGCTACCATTTTAAAGTGGTGTTTATTGACTGACTTCATTGAATGTTTCACAAATGATTCATATAATTTCATAAGTAAAAGTTAAAATATTCCAAAGAATTCAACTTGTTTTGTTTTTATACATTCCACTTATGCATAAAAATTTGTGCATGAGAGAAAAATATCACTAATGTAGCACAATTTTTATTAACGGCGTTGTTTTTCATTCACGAGATTTAATTCCAATTCTGCTTTTCTCTGGAGAACAATAAACCAAAGAAAGGAATGCTGTTCGATTTTTATTAATGATTAGCATTTTCAATAAACACCGTTGTGGTTCGTGAATGTGAAAAATATATTACTTTCGCTTAACTTAAAGTGTATATTTTGGGATATTGTTTATTAAAAATAATTGTTTTTCGGCAATTTAAATATTCTGAAGTTGAAGTTGTAGTATATATTTGGAACATTTGTTAACGTTAGTCATTACCACTCCATGCCATGGTTAGCACTGCTTTCAGTTATCTAATATGTGGCGCAATTTAATTTAGCTAAATATCATTATCTTTTTATAATGTAAACTGATATGTTTTATATAGATGGTTAAAATATTTAATGAATTATTACAGTTTAAATATATTGGGTTGTTCGGAAAAAAAGTTATTTCATTTTACCCACCTCAGTCAGTTTTTTGCAAAAACCAACCATTTTATGAGTGTGGAATCAAGTTACCACCGGAAAGATGGTGAAAGATATCGGACTGAAATTGACAATATATAAAATATTTATTCGTTGTACGTTTTTCCATTTTCATAAAGAACGAAACTACTTTCCGAACAACCCAATAGTAAATTTCATTGTAATTTTTACTAAAAATATTGATTTCTCTCTCGTATGCTCAATAATAAGTCAGAAATCTTTCTATATATAAACAAAAATTTTAAAATGAAATGTATTAACAGTTACTTATAAATCTTAAAAAAACTTAATATTGAATATAAAATTTAAAATTGCTTTTAACATAAAAATTCTAACTTTAAACTTCTTTCAGAATATGAAAAATTATGAAATTGTAAAACAATTTCATAATTGTTCATATTTTGAAAGCATTTTATTTCTCACATAAACAGTTAATTCAATTTCATTTATTTACAGATGATGTTATATATATGAGAATAAAAAAATGTGTTGCTTCAAAAAGATTTATATAATGGGGCTAGTGTTTTTGAAATTGTTCTTTCATGCTCGTATATTCTATAATCAAGCTCTGATTATTAATAACAATAAATTTGAACCATAAAAAAACAGAGTCAAAGTACTATGCGTGACCCTTTTTTTTTTTTTTTTATCTGGTCTTACACTAGCTTTTAAATCCGTACTTCAGAGCTATCAACATCTGTTTATTTCACCTGCATTAGATAAATCATACATCGAGTTCAACTGCTTTCATTTTCTGCTAGAACATTTCTTTTCAGTTTCCATTCTCCTTTCTAATAGATAAAGCCTATCATCATTTAATGGCAATCGTTTGGAACCTCTCCCATGATCGTTGTAAATGAGCAGTCCATTTGACGGTATTTTTCTCCTAATTGGTGATAAAAAAAGTTTCGTTGTTCACTTCCTTATTTGTCTTTGATTTTTGATTAACGGTGTGAAATATCTGCTTTCGACGAATTTCACTGCAGCAAAAGTAGTCTTATCACTTTTGTTAGTGCAATTTCCGACTACGTGGGCTATTATTCAAGAACAATAGAGCCATACTCTTACTAAAGTTGATGTTTGAATGAATAAACGCAGAAACGTTTGATGAGAGAGTAGTTTAATTTTCTTTTTTAATTTATGGATTCTATTCAATTAACCGTCAAAATTCTCGAATTTCTTCTTTTATTGTATTTTTGATGTATGGCTAGTTTAGGAGAGTATAGAACTAGTAATTTATTCCTATCCTATTTTCCTCAGTATCCCTGGCTCCTTACCACAAGCTGTTGGTGTCGCTTATTTCCAATTGATAACTGGACATGACTATCTACAAAGGCATTTGCATCGATCAAGTGTAATGGACTCTGCACGTTGTCCATTGTGCAATCATGATAATATGGATGATGCTCACCTCAAGCACTGCCCTGAAGTTTTAAAGTTTATGACTGACAACTCTTTTGGGGCTACTAAATGACTTTATTCTTGTTTTTATACTTGTTCATGTTTTTATTGGGCTGCTCGTCGATTAATAGCAGAGATGCCGAGAACGGGCGTAGGATAGAAAATGTTTTCCTCAGTCTTAGCTGCTAGATGATCCATTATACATCATTGAACATTGATTTTGGGTTAATTATAAGTGGTTTTTAGATATAACCCAAAATTTTCCACTCTGCACAGCACGATCTTATTCATTAACAATTGGAATTTATTTAGGTCTAATGTTAGACTTTTCATAAAAACAAATTATAGATTTTTCCTATATGCATGAAAATCAGTAATCATGCTCGCTTCCGGGAAATACATACATGTTACGATATTTATACAAATCCTATAGATTAATACAGTATGTATGTACAGTGTTGTAAATGAAAGTCATTACTTGCTGTTTCCCTGCCTTCATCCGTTTTCGGGCAGTCAAGACGAATTTCTGCTTGTCAGTGAGAAACAGCATGTTGTCACACTCGGGCTGACGCTCCATCCACTTGAAAGCAGTTTCAAAGCCAACAAATGCATAACTAACTGATGGTTCCGTGTCTGCTTCAAATTGGACATTAAAGCTATTTTCTTCCTCTACATTTTCAATTAGTCGACTATCATTTGCTATTTAAAATCTAAGATCTGACTCAAAATACAATTATTATAATAAATTATTGCCACTAACTTAGGAATATCTAGAAGTTTTCAAAAAAAAAAAATATATTTTTCAATTCCTTATGTGGCACGTCGCTCACTCGCATCTTCTCCCTTCTTTTACCTTTCCTTGAACTTTTTCTCATTTTCCATCTAGTTTTCGAAATTTATTTTTTTGAAATTCTAAAAGCAAATCGGATAATCAGTGTTTCTGACAGATAGAATTCGGATAATTGGAGTTCTACTGTACATAATTAAAGAAGTTCATTCATGCCAGTAAAAAAAGCTTTTATCAATTTACTGTTGAATCTATTTTGAAGAAAAAATTAATGAATAATCCATAGCTTTTACGAAAACATATACAATTTATATGCTTGAATTCTTTAATAAGAAACTGTAAAAATCATTGAGTGAAATTATTGACACAGCACGTGTTGTCCAAATGCATGAAATACTGCAGTCAGTGCACACGCGTGTTGCATCCATCCTTCTGTGACGTTGACATTTCCGGTGAACACTTCCGCCGGACCGGAAACCGTCACGCTATTTGTTAACTTCATCGTCCGTGAGTTGGTCGGGACTTTCTCTCGGCTTTAATAATTGCTGATTATTTAAGGAAGGGATGGCCGGGGAAAATGCCCCTCGTCCTCTCTGCTCACTCTACCTTAAAGAGAAGATCTCCCTGGAAGATTCACCTTTATCTTTGGAAGGTGAATCATTATTAAGATCTCTAAAGATAAATATTGCTATAAGCTTTCCATTCGGTCGAGGCCTTGCTTATAACTATTGCTTTCGCAATTCTAAAACCATTCAAGAATAACTCTAGAGTGGGATTTTTATTTGCCAATAAATGCTTAGGAATTTGAATTTTTTTGCAACAGTTACTCAGTCGTTACAATTACTACAGTAATTTATAACGTTTATTTTACTAATAAAATACCATTGATCTTGTTTATAGTACGTACAACTATCATTTATATATCATGGATTCGATTTGGAATATCTGTTAAAAAAACAGGTCGAGTTTTCACTGTTATATATATACCACGATATTGTAGTTCTTTCGTCTCTAAATATCTTTGTAAAACTTAATGAAAGGAAAACGCTCTGTAGTTTTTATAGAATCGTGGCCATCATACTACCATACTAGAATATTCTAGTTTCTTTAATGGAATTAAAGAAATTGGACTAAATAAGTAGAGCTTTAAATTATCATACAATCGTATTTGAAGAATTAAACGAAAACATTTTGTAATTAAATAAAAATAAAGTAACTTTACTATTTCAGTGTCTTAGAAAAAATCTACGCATCAAAATATAGTAAAAATTATATCAACTACTTTTTTGAAACGGTGCATAGATTTTCTTGAAATCCCTAAAATATTTTAAAGTTCGAAGCAAATGTAATTTTAATAATTAATTCCTCTAATTAGTTGCTGAAATTAAGTTTCATGAATTTTAAAATCATAAAATTAATTAGATGTCATAAGCATTTGAATTAGACACAAATTTCTTTATCCGCAAATGGCGCCATATTTGCAGTTGTTACAATTTCTATACCTTGCATATTTAATTTTGATATTATCAAAATAACACACACACTAAAGCAATGTTTAATATATCCTCAAATTAATTGCTACTAGTTTTAGAAGAATTTAATAGCTATATTATTGAAATTATACTTTCCCCCGCTAAAAATAGATAATTTAATATAATAGACAGTAATAAAAATTAAAATTTTTCTCGATAGATTAAAAATATTAAGTCTGTACAAATCTCTAGAATGTGAAATCTTATTTCTTATTTTTTCTCTTAAACGGAATTATGTTTCGAATCGTAACGATATATTTATTACACTGATTTGATTTTTTCAATGATTTTTTATGAAAATAGCTCTTTCTAGCGATTCTGCAATGGAGGAAAATAAGTCCTCTCATCTTTGAGTTATTTTTGCTGAGAAGAATTTCGATACAGAATTTTATATTAAGCTGTAATTTTATGCTCTATTTGCATTATTTATTAGAAGGAATTTTCTATCAATGGAATAAATAATAAACAGGCGAATTTTGATGCAGCTAATTTATCATAACGGAGAAAAATATTCGATGTATAGAAGGAAATATATGTTATAGTTTTCTATAGTGCATATAAGAACTACGATTATTGAAATACTATCAAATTAAACGAAAATTCTAAAACACTTTTAACATTCTTTTAAAAATACATCCTTCAAACAATAGTCATTAGAGAAATAGTAACAGGAATACGATAACAAATTTCAATATTAGTAATTAAATATGGATTTAAAATATTTTATTGCCATTTTTCCTCAACCATTTATATTTTGTCGTCATTTTATTTCAACAATTCCTTGGTTCGAATCCCACCAGAAATTTGAATTTTCTAATTGTCCAGAATTCACTTTAAATTGTGGGTCTCGTTCTAATTTGCTTGAGTGAGCAAAAATAAAAAAAATGACCGTTATAGCAGCAAAACAAACAATTGACGTCAATTTTGGACTCCACCAAAACTTTCCATATTTTAGAAGAATTTGGACTTCCTCAAGTTTTTTGCACGAATTACAACGAATTCAAGATATTGGTAACCGAATGTACTTAATAATATTCTAATTTTTAATTTGCATTGATTAAGAGTATTAGAATTGCTTTAAAAATAAATTTTTATCGTTTAATCGTACTTCAGGAAATTAAATTTGAAATCGATTTTAAGTAGAAAACTGCGATATATCGCCAAAAATGGAATCTCCTACAGCGAACTTGAAAAAAATCGGAGTAAAGTAAAAGTAATGCTAATTGAAGGCCATAGCAAGAGATATATTCTGACGGTCCCTTTAATTAGGCTTAATTGCATTATCTTGTTGGTTGTATGTTTCTTTTTTTTTATTTAGGTGGTCGGGGTCATGAGTTACTTATTTTCTTGTATTCTCACCCGTGTATCATCCTCAGATCTTTTATGTATTGCTCACATTTTTTAATTCAAAGAAAGTGGAGCAAACATTACTCATCATTTGCAAGATAAGAAGAAAAAAAAACTCGAAGGACAAAGAAAAAAAAATATCTTCACACTTTTTATAAATAAAAGAATGAGACATTTAACACTTCCGGGCAAAGTATCTGGGTAGGAATTTAGAAATGTTTACTTGATAAAATTTATCCTATTTTTGATTAAAATATTCTTATTCAGGTATTCTATCTTATCACTTTTGAATTTGGGTTTAATTTTAGCGAAATATTTTTTTAAATAAAAACATGGAATCTAAAACTTAAGTTTTCATAGGACAAAAATAGTTGAAAATATAATATAGATAATATTTATTATTTAATATTTTAAATAAAAAATGTGCTTTTTGAAAAAATTATTTTACTCGGTAATAAGAATATATGTGTGTAGATAGAAAAATTACGTAGAAAAATTTGCCTATTTAGTGTATAATCGTAGTTATTTAATTATTTCTTGAATGAGAACTTTCTGTTCAATAACGTATTTGGATTTTTGTTTTGAGCATACTCTTTTTTTTATATTTTGGTTATCCAACGAATTAGCTTTTATTTTGTCAATTCCTTTATCTTGATGTTTTATAACAACTTTTATTATTTCTCGCTTAAATTATTCTTAATACTTTCGCCAAATAAATTATTTTGCATATATCAAGCCATTTTTATCTCTTATATAATTGATATTTCTTACATTAAAGTATTCAGATATATAATTTGACACTCAGGTGTTGAAAAGACAACATGCCCCCTCTGTTAAAATTTAGAAAAATGTGCAACAGTTAAGTGTTTGAGTTATAACTAATTTTATTTCATTTATTGAATAAAATTATGAATTAATATCTCCTAAATTTTTTGATTGATTTTCAAAATGAATGAGACGTTTAAGGAATAACATATGAAACTCCCGATTAACAATTAATAGAATTCTTTTATCTATAAAAGTTCCCTTAATCTACTCATTTGAAAGAAAAAATCATATTTGGTAAACATTTCTTAAACTTAGTAATTTTAAAGTTTTCTACTAATTATCAACAACCTATTCTTAATATTTAATTATTATTAATGTGAACATTATTATTTTATTAGATAAGTTAGAACTAACATTTATTACTTACATTTGCAAAATAATACGTTATCAAATCTGTTGAAATTAAGAGCTTTATTACACATAGATATATTTATTTAAATAATATATATAATTTTCTTATCAGAATAATTTATTAAATGTAATATTTCGAGACATAGGAACTCATATTTATTAAAAAATTTTAATATTTTTTTATAATGATCAGCCGGATATTGCAAAAAAGTATTTTGAAATAATTATTTAAAATTACGTATTAATATAATTATATAATATAATTATATCAATATAATTATATTAATTATAATATAATTATTTATAATTATATTATTTATAATTATGTTTATATTTTATCTTTTTGTTTTTTCAATGCAATTATTTAAATGGGCGAGAGAGAAAAGAACTGATTGCAATACATACTAATAAGTAAAAACTTTAAAAATTTTCTAACAAGACAATTAATTTAATCTTCATATTTTAAGTTAATAATTTATTTACAGTAGTTATTTAATTGTACTTTAGTGAGAAACTGTGGTAAATTATACTAATTATTTTATATGCATTTATGCGTTGTGATTAATTACTATATTACATAATGTTCAAAAGCAATTATGCAGCTAATGTTTTCTTTCAGGATGCCATCAAAAAGGTGTTAAGAACATTTGTATAAAAATTTAATGTATTTTATTTCAGAAATATATTATCAGGAAAAGAAATATATTGAAGAAAAATCTACGTATTTATTTTTGCCCCATTTATCTATAAATGCAAACATTTTTACATAATTTTTTTTTTTTACCAAGAATGGTAACGATATACTAAATCTGTATTTAAATCTATGCTTCAACTCTAATTTTGTATTAATAATGTCCCTGCCCAATGTCGCCTACACGTTTATCGCATTTTAAAACTTAAGTCTATGGCAGCGAAAGAAATGCTTTCGTTCCTTCTGGACCAGCTGCATAAGATTGTTAAAACTCTTATGAATTTTTGGGAGAGAAATCTACTTTTATAGTGTTTTAACGTAGTATGGATGACTAACTTCATCTAGAAGTTTAATATAGATGAAACTGGTGAGCCGAAAAATTGTTTCTATGGATGTAGAGAATCTTTTAAAGAAAAGAAAAATGCAATACTGGTATTTCGTCAAAATATATCGTGGATATTCAAGTAGGTTTCAGCATTTCAATTGGAAACATACAAGCCATTAACTATTTAACAAGTACCTAAAACCATTCATTTCCTTATATTCCCATTCTCTCTCATTAATCGATTAATTTGGTTTGTTAATTCCAATGTATACATTTTATATCTCAAATTATGAAATATACTTCGCACATGTGTAAATGTACTAATTACCTCAGGTCTTAACTCGGAATGGCACAATGATTTGACGCTGGTTAAAATAAGAAATGTTGATTTAGGTAATATTTGGAAGAGGGGTGGCTTAAAATCTTATTATCCGTTATTCATGGATTGGGGTTGTAGATTTCTAATTGAAAGAAAAACATGCATAAAATCCTTTAAAAGGTCCTCAGAAGTTCTAAGTGCGTTAAATGATCACAGAGATTAATTTTTCTCAACTATTCTAGTCCAGAGAGAATATACGCCCGCTCAAGTAGATTTTGTCACTTGACAATCTCTCAAAGTGCTTATAGCACTTGACCAGCCAAATGATTTAGGGTAATTAGGTGTCACTTCACATTTTTATGTTTATTTAAATCGTAGAAATTTGAAAATTAGGCTCTTTTCACATTGTAAATACTAGTATCCGATTTGTATATGAAAAATATATGCGAACACTGCATTAAAGGAAGTTTTTCACTTTACTCTGTGGCATTACAAATTGCATAATTCAAGTCTCTTGAAATCGTATACGAAAACTAATGATGAATCATAGTGATATTTGGTAAGAGAAGGAACCATAACATCAAGGACGTCATTCTTTTAGAAAAACAGAAGACTGGCGTCATCAAAATTGACTGCCGTGCACGAGTTTAACCGCAACTTATTGTCTGCATTAGACAAATAATAGACTCAAAAAGATAGTCCTGAAATTCTACTGAATTTAATTACCGTTATTATTCCACATCCCCCCGTATTTATATATTACGGACTAATAAGTAAAATTCCATTCTTTATTCCAATGTATGAGTTCAGAAGTTTTCCATTTCAGTAAACTGAGTTTTTAGTTAGTTCCATTTGTAATTCTATTGAGAATATAGACAACTGTTGTGTCAAAAGAAACCTTAAGAACATGTGCGTAATTGCTTTTGAAAAATATTTTCAGTGTTCGGTGTCTGTAATGCATATTTTAAAGAGCACATTATTCGAATTCCATTTCTGAAAGAAAATGTCAGCATGAAGCGGCAAAACTCGTCGAATGGCTTTAAACAAGGCATTATAAAAGTTTGCATGATGACTATCTGGAATGAAATAATGGAAGAAGAGCATAAGCATAAAAATATGCATAATATTAACTTTTTCCTGATGGTAGTATAAAAGTACCATAAAAACAAACGTAAGCATCATATCATTATTCAAAAAAAGAACTAAAGTCATTTTCCTAACTGCCAACAACTTCTCTGTCAGAAAGGACGAGCAAATGAATGTGTACATTTTTCTTAAGAAATTATCTTCCACCACGCGTAATCGTAAGATTTAACCGAAGCAAAAAACACTCCCATCGAAATGTTTGCCTTAAGTAAGACAATAAGCAAACCGTGTTTCATTATGGGCGAGGAAAGGAAGCAAATATAAAAATAAATGATAAATTCTCACTGAGTATTTGCTTGGTAGTTTCGTGTTCCAGTGTGTCTTTTGTTCTTGGCGTTTATTACCTTCTTTCTCAAGAACCTCAAACTCTCCGAGCGCTTGACTGAGCAGTGGTGCGGATGACTAAAGTAGAGAAATCTGAAATAAATAAATGAAAAGATTAGCTTCTCTCTCATCATGCATTCCGGTATGTTGAAGATGGGAAAAGCCTCTTTTCTCACAAAATTGGGGTTCTTTTTCTTCCAGGGAGATTTTTTCTTGTTTTTTCCCATGGAAAGCTAACTGTGAGAAAAGTAGTTATCAGTGATGTGGAATTAATTTGGGTTATCTTGTACTGTGGGAAAACAGCAAATGCCACTGATCTGTTTACACAATTAAACGACAAGATCGGTGGTTTAAAATGGAAATATAAAATTTATACTAAATTTTAACATTTAAAACATGATAAACAGAAGGACAATTAAACTGTCAAATAATTGACTGAGAACTCTGATTCAACAAGCTCTGATTATACTTTTACTTATCTGTAACATGTGTAATTAAAGTCATCATTTTTGAGCAAATGATGGAATAGGCATTATATTAATCCTTTTGGCGACAATAATTACAGAAAAAAGAGACTTACATTGCAGTAGAAGAAATGTTCTGTTTCACCAGCATGTTTACCTGTCCCTAGCCCTCAGTTGGACTCGGTTAGATAGAAGCAGTCGGGTGAAATCTTCGTGATTTTGAAGCAGGTATCAAGCAGAAGACTTCCAATACTTGTCCTGTTTTCCTGCTGCTACTTCAATACTTGCCCTGCTCTTCTTGAAATATCATTTCACTCATAGGACATTGCAACCAAGTCCAGTTTTAACGCCTTCCAGTCGCCTTTAGCAAAACGTCGGATTTTCGGTTAAGTTGGGATTGAACTCGCTACCTTCCGATAATGAGAAAGACGCCCTAACCAACCAGACCATGTGACAGTCAAATAGGAATCTTTACAATAGATATACGTAAATTCTAAAAATATAAATTAATAAAATGCATTATAAAATTCTGAAAGTGGTCTCACCGTGGCCTAATGGTAGGATAGTGTTCTTCAGAGCATGAGACACAGGGTTCGATTCTAGCCATCATTGAACAACGGTAAATGGATGGGTACCTGAGAATTTTCCAGATTTTCTCCTACAGCCCACTATCATATAAACACAGGCTACATGATTGGAAGCAATTTATGTGGAGAACGCTAAATTTCCTATTTTAGGCAATTTAACAAAGGCTAGGCTAGCTTTTTTAGGCTTTTTGTAAAGGCCATTTTGTCCTTTGCCCGTTAAGCTATCCACTACGTTTTATCAAACTTTAAAAGTTGATAACAAGAATATTCTATAGTCCAAAGACATTAAAAAATATGTAATTGCATATCATTATCGATATTATAAGCGCTGAATTTTTAAATTAAATTCTGAATATAAAGATGTCAGATCAAAATTTTAAATTAATTTGCATACATTACCTTAAGGAATAATAGATTGATGTGCACAAAAATATGTATAATTAGAATTAGAACTATATGTATGTATGTAGGTGTATATATATACTAAATACAAGAACGATTGTAGAAATAAAATCCGATTTTTGTAATATGTATGTGTCTTGACACAAAATAAATTAAAAATGATGTATATTTTCGAAAAGTTTCAACGAACTTATATGTATTCGAAAAGTTTATTAACAACGAACATATAACAGAAAATTTTTACAAGACAGAAATTGAAATTTCATTTATAAAATCGATTAACTTCACGTTCAACACTTTATTAAATTTTAATTTTAAAGTTCTATATAATATTCGATTTAAATATTTAAAACAAATTTTACTTTTTATAAGAATTAACTCCACAAATAACACACACACATATGTAATAATATAAAAGCGTTGATATTAAAAACATCTTTATACATACTTCTTATAATTTTTCTCAACTTATTGTTTTAAGAAGGTAATCGATTTAGCAAATGAGGCATTTAATTTGGTATCAAATAATTTAAAACCGAAGATTTTTCCAGCGAAGGTTTTTGTGAGTTTCTATCTTAAGATATACACTGGTATAAAACAGCTGCCGGAAACGAAGGTAGAAAACGGAAATTCGTATAAACAAATGTCTTCATTAAGTAGACAGGTGGCAATTGATTTTAAGGAGGTATAAAATCATATTATTAAATTTATAAAAGTCTCGACCTCTGGGAAAAAATTAAGCTTTGTTACAGAAAATTTTTCATTTTCTATGCTTCAAGGTCATTTCAGCGTTATGATAATTCGTGACTCAAAAATTAATCTCTGAAAGTATCTCAGTAATTCTTAATGTTTGCGCTTATACTTTACGCCCACTTTATAGCAATTATTTTAGCTATTATAATTTTGAATGTTTTAAAATATCAGTTTTATTTAATATTATGTATGAATTGAATTTTAAGTGTGGCTGTTCTTAGCTACTTTTTTTTATTCGTGAAGGTTAATTTTGAATGAAATTCGAATTTTAAGTAACCATTTTAGAAATTAAGCAATTATCAAATAAAAAATAATAAAAACTATAAATTATTTATTAATTAATTTACTTTTCAAACACTGTTAAAGTATTTAGCTTAAAAAAAAGGAATTAGCAGTATATGTTTGAATTAAAATTAATGAAATGACCTTGAAATGAAAAATTTCTCTGAATTTCTGAAACGAACGTTACATGTCAATCACCCAAAGAAAGACAATGAGTGTAAATAATAAAACAAAAATATTGCTTTTAAGAAAATGTTCTAAATTCAATGGAATTTTTCACACTTCGTATTTTCCAGTCTGGAGAAAATAAATAAACAATACAACAGCTATAAAAAACACACATTTCACGGTTCACTTTATTAACTTTCGATGCTCAGGTGAACCAAAATCGTTTGGTCCCGAGAAATAAAAGCAATTTGTGGAAATGGCAACCCTGACCTGGTAAACGTCTTTCTGCCTGCCGATTCAAACCGGTATCTTTTCCGTGAGAAAGTCTAAATCCAGGAGCCCTCCAGGTTGAATATCAAACGACTTTCAGTTTAACTGTTATTTTCAACCTCAGAACAAAGTTCTTAACCTCACTTGTATTTTTTTTTTCTTTCTTTTTACTTCATTTGCTTTTTCAGTGGCAAGACTTGCACGCGATTCTGGGAAAACAACATCCACTGGCCAGAGATTGCGATTCCATTAATTAAGATGCAGATCATGATGCAGAAGGGCAAAATAAAAATATGATCAAAAAATTAAACTTCGAAGAAAACTCTCTTTTAAAAAAAAGTGTGATGAAATAAAATATAACAGAGCGACAGTAAAATTGGATGATTGTATGGTGAAAAAATAATTAAAATAAACAACTTAAAATTAGTCATAAACAAACAATTTGTAATTAATCATAATACAAATAATAATTAATTTTCATCTCTAAAACTGAATTTTGTATGCATTTAATATATGATTACAATAATCCTTTTTTCTTCTCTATATAGAACTTATTCTGTACAAATCCTTGTTATTTTTGCAAAGTGTTCAGTGGTTATGTTAATATTTTATCAATCATATATTTTATCAATAATAGAAAAATTAATATCTATATGTTGTTTAAGTCTTCAAAATATTTTGCTTTAGCTCGCGTATGTGTGGAATAAATGCAACAGAAATTAAAATTTTAGAAAATCATACAACTAAAATAATGAAAATATTTTCGAAAAACTTTTAATTCGTAAAATTGCACTCGCATATGTATGAAAAAGTAAATAACTCAAAAATTAATTTCGTTGAAAACCCTGTCTATTTGTATAATATTACACACACACACACACACACACACACACACACATACACACACACACCCACACATACACATACACACCCACACACACATACACATACACACCCACACACACACATACACATACACACACACATGCACAGAAATATATAATAAATGCTCAGAATTAATATAATTTTTGCAATATTTTATAAAATTTTCTACTGACTGATTTAAATTATCTGTGCCAAATTATTAAGTGTGCATTAGTGTTATCAGTGTCTTTAGTGTTAAGTAAAAATGTGAACTCAATAATATGGCAGTATTTTTGTTTGATTCAAAGTTTATTACTCATTTGTTTCAAATCTGCATTTTTACATTTTCCTTCTTTATTTTAAATTACAATATAAAAATCTATTTCGCATTTATTCTGTAACAAAACACATTTAAGATATTCACATGATTCTGGGTTCAAATTTGAGGCAACTTAAGATTCATTCCACCATCTTATTGAGATTTGTATCATAGATTTCGAAGGACTTAAATCTCTTGGAATAAAACAGTTAAATATTTTGTGCATAAAAATATCGATAAAAATCTTAATAATATTGTCTCATGCTACATTACTATGCACAACAAAATTTTTCGCGTGATTTTTTTTAAGTACTGTAACATTTAATATCGATTTGATAACAGACCATCTGCAGGTCCTTCCCTTTAGCATCTGTCTCCACTGCAGCTGCTCGTTTTGAGATAAGCGATCAACAGGCGGTGAAGTCATAAATTTCTCTTTTTATGCACATGAAAACGATAGTATTGCGACATGAAAACGATAATATTTTATAGCCCAAACCCTTTTGTTGCTAACAAAGCAAAGTGATATCATATTTAAAAAGAGAATAATAAGATAAATAAATTCAAGGTGGCATCATGTGATAGGCCATTCTTGAACAACCGCTTTATGTCATACGAATGCATTACTACACAGTTTTATATGAAATTTCTAGCTGGAAATAAGGATATAAGATAATTGTTTTTTGGAAAAGATGGAGTCCAAAAAACGGAAAAGACACAAATGGTGATTCATCAGCATTACAAACACTCACATCACCCAATAGAGTAATTCGTCTCCCTTTTCATTTTTGTAATATTACTGTATTTTACAGCATTGTCATCACTTTTTGAAGTCAACAATAACAAGTATCGGTAACAGAAAATTAATTAGTCAAATCAATTACCAAAAAAAAAGTAGCAATTATGAGCGCAGTAATAGTTAAACTGTTATAAAAATTCTTAATATATAAGATTGTTATCTTGAAAAGTATACTAATTATTTAATAAAATTCAATACAGAAAGAAATAACCATATACAAATAACCATATTTTAATATTATTCATCTTCCAAATGATATATTTAAAATGCAGTGAAAATATTTCAAGTGAAGACACCATTGTCTTTTAATTGAGAAAGATTTTATTTTAATTTTAACTATATACATATAACTGAAAATAAGAATAAAAAAATAATACTTTTTGCTATTTTTTCACAATATTGAAAATTTTAATTTTGACTTATCTCGCTCTATATTTTAGTTTTAATAATTTCTAAATTTAATTAGACTCAAAGTTTTACCGTAAGTTTAACAAATTCACTTAACTAGTTTATTATTTGGAAATAAAATTTAAATATTAGTATAGTATATTATGGAATTATTTTGTAAGAAATATTGTTTCAACTAAAAGCATTCATAAATAGTCGAGAAACAAAAAAGTCTAAAATAAAATGAATTCGAGACCATCAAATAAAATCATCATATTTTGAAAAGAAATTCCTTTTAAGCTCCTATTAATCACATGATTTAATAATTAATTTTCCTTAGTTAAGAAAGTTTTGATTATCATGATTCAACATGAATGAACAAGATTCAACATGATTGTATTCCTGATGACATTTATTTCATAATTCCACTCTATCTTCTTCTTATAGAATTTATTATAAAAGCTTATATTTATAGATATTTTCCACAGAAAGAAAATATTGCCATTGTGCTTTTAAAAATTGAATTTCGCTTGTGAAAAGTAAACGTTTTTCACCTGAATTACGCTGCAAATAAAAATCTTTCCTTTTTCAAAAGACTCACGTGACTAATGACCTTGAAGAATCAATTGTCCACGACTTTCCTCCCCCAACTCGTAGCACAAAACTTCATAAAGAGCATCCTTTAGAAAAATGGTTGGACAACCTTGAACATGAAATAGTTTCACTTTTTTTCCCCCTGTGCCTGTAATTTTTCCATCTTTTCTTTTCATTCCTTTACCAACAGAAATCGCCTGTGAATTATTGTTCCTTTCCTCAAAAATCGAATTTTATAGAAGGCATAAAATCTCAACTCAACCCCGCGCTTCTACTATTGTCATGTTGATTCCATTTGTAATTTAATATTGTTTTCTTTTCCCTAGAGAAAAGTGAAACTTCTTTAATGCTCATAAAAATCAAATAGCTTTTATGTTGTGCATTGTATTTTTTGTAAAATTAAAATTACCTTTTATGAAAACTTTAATTCGAATGAGATTGTTGTGCTATAATTCTTCGTAAATTTCTGTCATTAATTTCTTAATTTATAGTAAGTACTGCTAATTTAAGCCATCATATAGTAGTAATACGAAATTTGAATATATTCAGAAATAAAAAATGAAAGATGTTAATTTTTCTTTTGTATTTTTTTCTTATGATTTTATTCTCAGGACCTAATATTTGATTCAAATTATTTCATTTGTTATTAGCGTATATAGTTGTTATCAGTGGTAAAAAATTCTTTTTGCTTAAACACATCATTTTAAAATTAATAACAATTATTTTCAAATGTTAAATATCACTCGCTTAAAATTGTTTGCAATAGAATAGTGTGTATTAATGCAATATTTATTTTGAAGTTTTGATTTACCAATGTCAATTGAGTTTTCATTCTAATGAAAATTATTTTTATATTTTAGTGAAAATTATAAATAAAATTCACTTACCAAATGCATTTTGAAATACATTTATTGTTGGGAGAATTTTTCCGCAAAATACCAACATCGTAAGCAAAAGTAAATTCAGCATTATTTTCGATAAATAATTGCATTCTATTCTAAATATTTAACTTAAACTTTTCATATAAATATTTAGCTTTCTGGTATTACTTTATTCTTTCAAACAATTCCTCAAATAATTTTAACTCTAAACAAAAGGTGATAAATTAAATATAAACTGAGAAAAATAATGATTTCCCAATAAATAAGTCATCTTATATTTAATTATATTTGCAATTATTTTTTCACAGTTTTATGTTGTGTTAAAATAGTTTGAAAATATCTAAAAGTAATTTTCCCTTATTTTTATTTTTGCAAAATTACGATTGCAAGGGAAAACACAAAAACAAGAATTCTATTGTTAAATTTTGATTCTTTTCCCTTCTGATAATTTCAATCCTAATTAAAATTAATAAAAAATATTTTGTTACATTATACCGCGCCGTATATTTCCGTATCATTGTTAATTACGATGACAGAGCGCAAAATGTATAAGTACTTTTTATTTTGTATACTCATTGTCAATAATGAATTGTTAGTCAGTCCAATTTTCTCGCCAAAATATGATTGTTTTCTCTTTTTTATCGCCAAGCGTCCCTCGAACAATGTTGTTACTATATGTAACGAATAGCCTGCAGTTCTGTTTTATCGAAAGAGTAATTATTTTCCTTTTCTAACGAATTTATTTAGAATAATGAGATAAAATTCAAGTAGATTATATTGAAAAAAATTAGTTAACTGAAACGTATTTTATGAGATTTAAATAGGAAGTGAAAACATTCTGTTTTTCTCTTTACAAAGCGTAAGTTCTTGTAAAATTAATTACTGTGCTTATTTGTTTTAAAAATAGCTTGGTTGTTATTATACATGGTACAAGTGCAATTGTTCTTCCAAACTGGCAAGCCTTTAGATAATTATCATTTGAAAACTAGGACTTATTTTAAATTAATATTTAATCTAAATTTATACATTTTGTATTATGATTAGTTGTTTACCTTACTAAATAGTGACATATTTTGTTAAGTAGCATTTTTATGAACATTTAAATATCATCAATTTAAATTGGCTGATTATAATTGATTGTTAAAATATATTATTGATATATATTATTGATTGTTAAAATATATTATTAACTACGCAGTCTAAAAACAATTTCAATATATTTTTTAATTATTACATAAATATATTGTATAGGATATTTTTTGCACCAAGATTTGTGTTCGTAAGCTATATCACTAACAATAAAACAGTTTGTAAAGTGTTAGATTAAATTATTCAATTCATACATACCATATATCTTCTTATTCGACTAAAATTTAAAATAAATTTCAAAATTTTTATTATTTACGTTTGTTATATTTCGAAGTATACTTAAATAGCAATTTCCTAAAAATATACCCCTCGATCGATTGTGTTAATATCAAATTGGAATAAAAAGATAAAAAAAAATTCACAAGGTATACCATGATTACAAACGACCTTCAGTTCTAAATAATCTTGTAGCTAATGTGAAACCGATATTCTGTTATTAAAGTTGCTAAGTTAGAATAGCTATGAATTGCTTATGCTAACGAGATTTGTGGACTACATTAAAACAGTTTTTCAATAAATGAGTTATTAATGTGCATTTTTCAACTTCAACAATTGGAAAAATAATTAGATTTTAGGATTATTCTTACAGTAAAACAAAATTGAAATATTGAAACAGTGAAACAAAACAGTAAAAGAGAATTGTACACAGTAGATGCTACAATACAATTGATTTGGGTGCAATATTTGCGAATCATTGATTTATAAGAACAACTTGAACTAAGGATCTAAATGTGACAATTTTAAGATTCTATAACAAGTATTATATTCTAAATGTTTTTTTTAAAAAAATTTATATATATGAGAAACAGTATAATACTTTGTAATTGAGAAATTTTAAGATGATATGAAATAACTTAAAGGTCACTAAATGGTTATTATTACTTTTGACAATTTCACTTAAAAAAAAATTGACACTTTTTGACCTTTCAAAATTTTTTATAAAGTAAGATTTTATACTTGATTTAAAAATTTATATTTTTAGAGAGTATTCTAAAAATTGTAATGATATATATACATGCACACACATAGCAAAATTAATGAAATACGTAAGCACTTTGATTTATTAGATGAGGGGTGATGTGAGCAAATACTTCTATGTTACAAGCTTTTTTAATTTTTTATTTGTCTTGCGATTATTCTTCAATGGCGATCAAAGATTAAACGAGTATATGCATAGGTATGTTGATCATAGAAATTAACATCGCAATACCCCCAAAATGTTTGATCGGTCCATCAGTCGATCCTGGTCCCCTTGATGCCTACCCCTGCACTGCATTGTATGTGCTGTATAAGTGATCTGCTGTATTACGTTTTCATAAACTATTAGAATGTTTGATATAGCTATAACGAAATAGGGTGTTGAAGTGCATATAGACTTTAACCAATTAAATATACTCTACAGTACAATAGACTTTATTTAGAACCAATTTGAACTTAGTTTTTAAAGTTATTGTTTTAATAATCGCAGCAAATTTATTATTATATATTTTTCCTGAAAAAACTGATTAGCCACCAGCAATAATTGGAATTGTACAGATATTTCAAGATAGGCGCATAAATAAATTTTTTGTAAGAAATTTTCCAGGGTCCACAGCTAGAGTGAATTCGATTTATATCATAATTAATTACAAAACTTATTGAATTTTTTCTGTATACTTTAACTCCATTGTCATTCTCAATTTATTGATATTAATAAAAAAAGGATTTTTTCTTATTTTGTATATGAAACTACATTATCTTGTGAATATATTTTTTTCAATATAGTTAACTTGAAAATTAATTTAGGTTAGTGATCATAATTTCTCTTAGAAAAGTTTCTCTGTATTGATAAAAAAATGAACATCAAAATTAGAAAGCAATGCATATTCTCCCTCCCCCGCCACGCTTTGTTTTTCCAATCTAAGTCTCTTGCTTTAGACTTAAAGCAATTGGTAATGTGTTTCACTATCTGATGGTTCACATGGCACTTTATCAAATGATACCTAACCATATAATTTTAATTATTTACTAGTATCCTTTTCAAAATCCAATAATCCTATTTGTGAAGTTTCTATAAAATAAAAATATGCCAATCAAAATTTATTTTCTTTTATTATTATTTTTTGTATTGTTTTAAAAAATAACAAGTAGTTAAAAATTGAAAAACCAAAAAAGTTCTTACATAATCAGTTAAAAAAATGATAGTGATATTAATAAATAATCTCAGAAAAACGATTGGGAGAAAGAATCAAAATCAGCTGACTAAAGCAGCTTCAAGTTGTAGATGTAGGAGGTTGAAGGGAAAAAGTTGCGAGAGATACCCACCTGTAGTTCTGGTTTTTACTACGCACGGGTTGCGTTCATTCATGATTTTTCTCCTCAGTTAGCTTCAGACCCTTCTGCTGACTGTGTGTACCTCTTGTTCAGGTTAGTGCATGTCTCGTCCGATCAAGAACTGTGTTTCGACTTGCCCTCTCAGCCGGTTGGATTTTTATGCTTTCGTATTTTTCAATTGGGTGTGAGACGTGTTGTCGTTTGGTGCATATTTGGGAGTATTTCGTCAGACTACAATGATAAGCTGCTTCGTTGGATCCGAAAAACGTCGTTCGAAAACTTCTACATGTTCCAGGTCAGTGTATGCAAGTTATTTTACATGCCATTAAGAATGACAATTTTATTCCATCGAACGTTTTTTTAAAAGGATTTCGTAGAAGTTGTTTATTATCATTTGAAGAAATGATTTAAAAATTTTGAATCAATCGTAATGAATTTGGTATTACTACCAAAAAACAAGATTGATGGAAATCATTATTATTTTAATTTGACTGTTTTTGGTTTTTGTTATCTTAAATCCAAAAATAATTAGTAATATATTTAACAAATTCACAGTTATGTTTATTAAACATTTATTTTATTTAAAATTCTCACAAGATAGAAGTTTTATCTTATCTATTCGATATTATATGCTTATTTATTATTCGTCTTATCGATTCTAACTATAAATTTAGTTATAGAATATATATTTATTATGTTCCATATATATATATATATATATATATATATATATATATATATATATATATATATATAATTTGTAAATACAAAATTATGGGAAGTAAATTTTTCCCTTTTGCATAAGTTTGATGAAAATATCATTATGATTATTTTCAAAATTGTTTACACTTCTATACAATATTAATACTAACTATCTTAATGAATAAATAACTTTAATCACCTTAACATTTTAAAATTTTTATTTGTCAAACAAATTTTGTTGTAATTTAATCCAAACTAATTTCAATACTTGTAAAAAAGGCTGATTACTTAATACTTTTTAGATATAAGTTTTAAATGAGATAATTGGAAAAGAATAAAGTATTTTTACTTTTAATATCATTACTTTTATAAAAAAAAAAAAATCTATTTCTATGGCTTAGAAATTTTTTTTTTAATTTACTTTTGTGTTTTCATTAATTTTTCGATAATAATAGACTTAAGCAAAAAATAAGATAAGCTTTTATTTTATTTATGATAAATACAAAATTATACATAGTGCAAGGAAATAATTTATGGGACACAAATGAAATGTTATATTTTAATAATTTTCCGAAATCTTACTGGTTCGCAGTAGTACCGAAAAGTCGTACACCAACCTATTTATTTGTGTTCCCCTTTGTTTTGGTACTTTGTCTAGCCAAAAAATAAATAAACAAATAAGTGATAATAGCAGCTGCAGGGCAAAGCATGCAACCTCCCCCAGCCCCCCAAACACCCCTTATATCTCTGTATTTACTGAAAAGGGAAGGTGACCTCTGAAACTGGTTCTATATTGCCGATTAGATGGATTAACAGCTGATAGCACATATAGATTTTCACTGCTGTGCAAGTTGTAACAAGTTTTTCTGCACGACTTACTCCTTATATAATTTAATTATGTTTAAATGTAAATAACTGTTTTGAAAACAATAAATACCTAATTACTTAATTTCGTGCAATAGGAAAGCGTTTATTTATATAACAAACATAACAAAATTAAATTAATTGTGTAACAAAGACTCGGGATTTATTTTTTTACTGAAACCATATTAAAGGAAATAAAAATCATTTTTTTAAAAAAAATAATAATTGTTGTTTTTAAAGAATTAAATCATTTGTTAAATGGCGAAAAATCCTAGTAGTAGATTAAAAGTTGCGTATTACAATTTCAAGGATTACAAAATGTACGGGAGTTTTTGTTTTACGTTAAATCTAATTTGTTTTCATTTTCCTTATTAATATTTAATAGATTATATATGTTATTTTTTCTTTGCAGCGAAGGTGTGTTTACTTGTCCGGAAGATAATTTACCGTTAGATTACGCAAAGGTAAGAGAAAATATTAATTATTTTTAAATTTAAATATATATATGTATGTATATACTGTATTTACCATCTTAAAAAATAATACTTACATATGTGATTAATATTATAAATATATATTCTCGAGAAATTACCCTTACCATAATGATTTTAAAAATTTCTAGAAATGCATTTAATTATGAATTTTTGCGAATGGATCGAGTATAATGATAGTTAATGACGAACTGTCTATAAAATTGTGATTCTAAATACAGTTTATTTAGTTAATCATAGTTGACTTTTCTTATGATTTTCTTTATTTTTAATTTAATTTAGTTTTTTTTATTTACTTATTTATTTTTTGTTAAAGAAATCATGAATTTTTAATTGATGTTTTATTATTAAAGATTATGAAAGTTAATATAATGTGATTTTAAATAAATTAATAAAATAGGAATACTTAACTATATAAAATTATTTAGGTTTATTACTAAATTGTTATTTTTTTAACTGAAGTGAATTATTAATGTAAATTTAATAAATGAAATTCAAGAAATAATAAAGCAATATATATATATATATATATATATATATATATATATATATATATATATATATATATTAAAAATAAGAAATTTATAAATAATTCTTAAAATAAAAATATATAAAAGAAGATGAAGATACGTTTTTATGGGAATATGCATATTATATATTTTATTTAAATTGGATATTTGTTCTTTGGGTCTTTCGTAACTCATTCCTCAAAAACAAAAAATTTTAACAATTATAATAAGAAAATTGCAAAAACTAATAAAAAAAATCGAATTATTAAAATTTTAAAAACAATATAGCATTTTGATCCAAATTATATTCAATTTAAAATGTGTATTACATATAATTTTGTCAATAATATCAGTTAATTAATATGAATATTAATCTTCTGTAGTTAAATTCTAGTAATTCGATAAAATTCTGTAAAAAAAAATTTGTGAAAATTGATTTTGCTAATTTCTTTTCAGAAAAAAGCTATTACAACACACACAAAACCAAACAGTATTTGTATAAAATCATATAAAAGTGATATTTAATTAACATTTAAATCAAACAGATTTATTAAATATAGTAAAGTAAAAGAATACAATTTAAAAAATGAAAAAAAATCGCTTTTCTGTAGTGTTCAAGGCAGGGCAAAGAAAAATTCTGACTAACATTAAATATGTGTTATCGTAAATATACATATGTTTACATAAATATACATATAATTTACATTTTCCTTTTGCTATGTGTTTATTATTTAAAATTTCAATTGATTTATATATAAGTACTATTTGTAGCAATTGTTCTTGCTTTTCAAATTATCATATAAACCTTGAACTCCATCGTCGCATTAAGAACTTCTGAATGTTACATTCCTCAGAGTTTATAGAACTTCACAGAAAGGAAGGAAATGCCGAAATCGATTGAGAGTTTGCGACTTTTTTTTTTCAGTCCTCCCCCACACTGAGGAGCATTTAATCTTTCTTTCCCCCTTCCAGAAGGGGACGGGCTCTGACTTTGCTGGTGCTCGAACAACCCATCCCCAGCACACATCTGCCTGGTTCCTGATATTGTTCGAAAAGGTGTCCTTTTATCTTCTTCATTCTCTTGCCCTTGTTCTCTTTCAGCAGCCACCTGAAGAAAAGAGAGGAAGAATTCCTTTTTCACTCCTTTTCGGATACCTGAATTCTTTACTGATTGCTACTTTAAGTGGAGTGGGCGGATAGAGCTTTGTCGTGGTGATGGATTAGTTTGAGTAGGTTTCTTCTACCATTGATCTCAGCCAACCTTTGATATGAAGTCGAATACCATCCTTTGAGACCTATTTGGCTATTATTGTTGGTTTATAGTTAATAAAGCGCAAATGCTTGGGCGCATGCACTTGGTGATGTTGACGTATAAATGTGAAATAAACCTTAAGACCACCATTGTTAAAATTTCCAAAATTTATGATATTTCTCTTATCATTAAAAGAAAAATTTAGCTAGAAAACCGCTTATAGTAGTAATGAATATTTAATTTAATTAATTTATTTAGGTATGGTCGAATTGTTATTGCACTTAATTTGCTTTATTTATCCTATAAAATGTGTTTAAGAAATTCATAAAGAGGAAATAATTATTTATCTTGCATAATTGTTATTATTGACACAAAACAATGCTATTTCTTGATAATAATAATGCCATTGAAGATAAAAGGAAAATCGAACTCTTATAGATTTCAAAATAAAGTACTGTCGCGTTTATTACAATCGGTTATTAATTTTTCATACTTACAGTAATATTTTTAAAGGAAAATAATGCTTAGATTTTTTTTTAAGCGAAATGTTTCTGTATCTCCATACAAAGTCAAGATTGTAAGTAATAAGTTCAATTTTAAGGTACGGTATTCGAATTATCAAGTTATCTTCAAATAAAATCAACTGCTTCAGTTATGGGAAACTCTTAAGTATGTGAGGCTAAATATCTAAGTTACAGATCTTAAATTGGAATAAAATCCACTTTTGTCTGTTTGTGAAAAGATATGTCGCTAGTTATCTATCGCCAATATTTTCCTCCTTCTATGTTGACTTTTTAAAATGCAATAGCCTCACTTTTTCTATGCCTTCTAACAACGCATTTTCTCCTGGTCCTTAACTCAGATGAGTCTCAAGGCAGTAAAATCATTTTTATCACAACTGATTTTTTATCTTATCTTTTTTAGGGAAGACAAACTATGTTATCTGCCTAAAGCAGTTTCCTAGTCCTTTTGTGGGCAATCCATTTTTATATCACTCTTCTACTACTTGTTTTTTCACAATGATTTCTTTTTCACTTTCGAACAAATAATTCACTTGACCAGTTAATTCGATTTTGTGTATCATTCTCAACCATCAGCAATTTTTAATCGGCTCTCTTGCGAAGAAAAAATTTACATTGAAGATAAATTGTTAGAAAAGGCCAATTTCAAGTCTTATATAATGTTATTCAAGTGAAAAATTATTTGAAAACTCGAAAATGGAATAGAAAAAGCATTAAGAACGATGAAAAATCGATATCACAATCCATCAGCATCTCTTCTATAATTTTACTCTCGTTTATTTTTATTTTATTAACCGAATAAAATCAGCATATTTAAAATATTTTAAATAAAATTTTTTTATCTCTTTTCGCTTTAAAGTTATATTTTGAGTATAGAATGGATAATAAATCCAGATGTTTGTAAGAAAAATGATTTTTTTTCCTGCTAATTACATTTATAGATTTGTTTTTACATTTTTACTGAAATATCTTTCCTTCTTAAGACTAAGAAACTCATTTTCATAAAACAAATAAAATATTTTCCCGAAAATTTCATTTCTCTTCTAGATGAGAAATCTTTATTACCATTTATGACAGCTTATTTGTCTTCATCTTGAATATGATTTTAAAAATGAAACACTCGATGACGTCATTTCACTCTGTCCAATCACTGGAAGTAACCAAAATCGTCTGCATTATTTCTCTCTCTGTCGTTTGCAAGGCATCTAGATTTATCGATATATCACTGGTATAAATTGCAACTGTGTGTTTGTTGAGATAACAGATGTTCGGAAAAAGTAATTTTTCTTGTGGCCGTTAGAATTATCGCTTTTTATCTTCAAAGACAAGAAATAATAAATGAAAAGAAAATCTCCACGCATCCATAAATAAAAACACCACTTCTTCAAACAGCTGAGAAAAACTAATATGGAGACATTTTTCCTCCTTTCTGATAAATGACTTTCGCGTTTATCTGTTGCCAAAACCGTAAAGTTAATTAATGGAAAACTCACATAATCCTCTTCCGTCTTGGTGAAACCAATCGCATTATTAATGTCGTTTGCTTCCTGAGATCCGTATTTGGATTTCATGCATTATGGAATTCGTCAAAGTATTAACTCCAGAAATCTACTTATATGCTTGCAATACATATTTCACTTCACTTCAATCTTTGACTTTTCTCCATCTAACTTTTAATCTTGCAATGTGAAATTTTAAAAATGTAACATTTATTACAACTATTGCTTATATTTAATATGTCGCTTTCGTTTAATTGTATTCGAATTTAATCTGCTTATTACATTCCGCATAATATTGGAATTTTTCCGGTACTTATTTTGTAAAAATATAATCATGACGTCAATATTAAAACTGGTTCAATGAAACATTTAAATGCAGTTTTAATTGTTAAAAGCATTTATAATTTTTTTAAATTTAATTTTCGCAATTTCAAAAATGTAAAAATATTAAATTAATGTATTGTTTTCAAAACAAGACAAATACAGAACAATAAAACGGGCTGTGGGAAATGGAATATACTAAACTAGTAATCTATTAATCATATAAGTTTATTTTAATGACTAAGATGCGAAAGATTTCCTAGTAATTGAAAAACTTAATTAGTCTGAATTAACAAAAAAAATTCTATTTTTATTTGTTATATTATTTTTCTATCAATAATCCCTTATGCTATTTTTTGTTTGATGCTATGCTGAATTTTAATAATAAAAAAACATGTCTGCTATTTAATCATTTTTATTTACCATTTTTAATCAGCGTATTGTATTCATACTTTGTTGGTTTATTTTGATCATTTTAATAATATACGGTGATTTTCTGCAGATTATATGTCATTGTTTATATTGCTTAGGCCATCCTTTCATTGTAAATTATGTTTCATCATTAATCAAATACCTGTTATTTAATTCAATGAGCTGCTTCTACTATCTACATTTAAATATTCTGCTTTATTTTATCAAATATTTTCTGAAATTATCAAGGTATTTAGTATGTATTTTAGTATTTTGGTTAATTCTTAAAATTAGTGATTTTTTATACTTCACCTTTTATTATGTTTAGTTTATTATTTTGATTCCAAATATTTTTAACTAATTTTGTAATTATTCAATCGATAGAAACTTCGTAGTTGTGATATTTTTTTCCTTAATTACATTAATGGTGATAAAGATAAACCGGTAAAATAAAAATTCTTATCGTTCAAAAAACCTTTACAAACCACTCATTCTGTATAATATGATGATGTTTTTTTTAATAATAAAAGTAGAAATAAAACTATTTTTGTGATAATTTTCTAACTTTTGTCTTTTCTAGTGAAATTTTTAGCTTTCTACGTTCGTATGAATTCCTATTAACATATAAGCAGTAACAAATTATTCACATTTATGCATATAAAATCCATCAGTTCTTTACACAAATTCTTTTCTTGTAAAATATTTCTAACGTTTAATCAAGTGACTATGTAAATTTAAACAGCCCAATTTAGCTGTGTGTACTTCTGACAAATGCATTAGCGATTTTGAATCCCTTTATCAATGACGTAATACGAAGTTTAATATTTCCCAGTAGGAAATTAGCTCTAAAGTGATTTACTGTCACGGATGTAAGAGTCATTAATTGGATTACAGGGTCTCCTTCCTGTGGAGGCCACGTTAAATAATTGAATAATACTGGGTAAAAAAGTTGTCTATCTAGTCGGAAAATGTTAGTCTTGAATGCGAAACTCTCTGCCATTACAAAGATTTGATATCAGAACCTAATTGTTTCTAATTTAAATATTCTGTTTAGAAGGGATGATATCATTGGTTTACAAAAATAATCATGAGCCAATAATAATAAGGTTTCAGCGGATAAACAGTGGGTTTTTTATACGAATATATCTGTATTTTCAAGGTCATTGGACGAATTTTAATATTAGCAATTTATACTTAGAAGAATAACACTTAAAAATAAACGCAAAAAAGGTGGTTAAAGCAGAATATGTGATTCTTGTGGATTGTAAATTGATGAATGATTGATGATATTAATCATTTTTATGCCGCCCACCCTCTCTTGTGGGTGAGTGCCAGACCGCGTGTACGGAGGTCCTGTGTTCGAATCCCAGTTCGGGCATGATTGTACTTTCTTTCTCTGTCTTTTTCTATATCCTATATGCGGGTATCTATGGCAAGTGTATTCTGAGGAAATCAGACTCCACACCAAAATATGGTTCATTTGGAAAAGTGGAACAGCGTATCCCATAATACCAGCCTAGCTGACACACAACAACAAGAATCGTTTTTAAGGCTATTTTCCGGCTCTATTTAAAAATTAAATAATTTACTATTCATTACTTAATATTTAACATTCGTTCAATATTTAATAAGTCTGAACGCGAAATTAAGTATAAAAGTTGTATAATGGTATTTTAATAAATTTTGTTCTGATTTGATAAATGAACATTAATTTTATGTACATACTTGTGATTAAATATATATCGTTTTCTATTGAACTCTTATTTTGAAGACTTTTTCAAATTCTCATTTAAGTAAGTTTCCTTCAATTAACTCTTGAAGTTAAAATTTTAATATAAATTATTTCAATAATATATATATCTTACATATATTAAACTTTGTGCTTAGGTTAAATCGAATTTTTGTTATATAGAGTTTTCTATTCATAAATTTTTAACATATCGGTTATGGATGAAAAAAAATTTTTTTATTCTTTTCTGTAATTATCAGCGGTTTAGTTTGTTTGCCGCTCAATGTTCTCTCTTGCACACGAGGACTATTTAGGAGGCTTTTGCACACACAAGGACTCTAATCTACAGTTTAAAATAGATTATGAACCACTGCAAATATTCTCACTGAGGTGGGAATCAGACCAGTGAATTGTTGAACTGAAGCTCAGAGCATCTTCAGATTCAGAGATTCATTTACCAGATCGCCTTATTAATCGCGTGCAATATACTGTTAAGAAGTTGGTTTTACAACATAGATTAATTTGTTCAAGTTTATCATCAATTAAGTTACGATTTTGTCAAGAAAATTTAATAAGAATCCTGAAGGTTTCCATTGCTCTTTATCTGTGTAAGCTTTCTTCCTATACATATTTTAAAAAAAGTGGTATTTTTTAACAAAATTTTTTGTCTAAAAACTAATTATGTTTAGTTTAAAAAATTGCATATATATATATATATATATATATATATATATATATATATATATATATAATCTTTTGTCTTTTAATAAAAGCAGAGTATATTCTTAGAACGTTGAAATTTTATTTATTTTTTAATTCGATGTTTAAATTTTCTTATTAAAGTTTTTTAATATCGAGAGAAAGACTCTTATATACTTGCTTTCTAATTCAAATATTAATATTTATTAGATTCGAGAATCATATCATATATATGTTGATGATTAAATTTTCAATCTTATTTTTTGTTCTTCTTTATATGATGAATTTGATTCTTATAATATCACTACTTAAAATGACGGCGATATTATAAATAAATCTTGTTTACAATGACACCATTATTTTGTACAGAATTTTTATGGCGTTTTGCAATTTTTGTTATTTTTGAAAATGCTGTAAATAGTCTTTCCTCCCTCATAATAAACGCAATTTATTGTCAAACGATAAATATCGCCATGGGAATTCTATATCGAAAACAGACAGAATCAAGTTATCATTCACATAATGGTCTTCATTCATTTTTCAAACTTGAGAATTACCAATTTAAAAAAAAAAAAAAAAGAATATTATTGTTATTTTTCAGAATTGTAAATCCGGAGGGAAAAAATATAAACTGTACTGAAAGGGTTTTCGGTTTCAAAAGGGGAAAAAAAAGAAGTAGAAGGGGGTGGAGATAGTTGAACTGAATCTTCACATCTGTTGTGGGGGTGAGTCAGAGTTTCATAATAGTGTGCGGTTTCCATTATGTATGAGTTGCTAGTGATGTTTCTTTTACTGTTAGGGAGTGTTTTTTTTCTGTCGTGTTTTATTTCCACCACTCAACTGGATCCACATGCTACTGCCTCGGCTCTGTTTAATTGAGAGGAGTTGCTGTATCTTGTAGTCAACGTTGATCGCTGGTGTAGATTCGATTTGAAAGTTCTGCTTGAATGTTAATATTTCTTCGATTTTAATATCGATATATTTTGAATTGCTACGCTTTAAGAATTTGAATTTCAATATATTGTAACAGTTTTTAGAAATAACATACCAGTTAAATCTCTGTTTAGTTTTGTATTTCGATTATAATATTCTTTATTTCTTTCTATTCCGGTAATTATATTGTATAATGAACTAATTAAATAATTACCAGCAAATATTGATTATAATATTTTTTATCTATTTTTTCTTTAATACTTTGCAATGGGTGGCGTAATTGCTGAAAATTATTATAAAGCTTTTCAGTCGTAATAGATCTCATTCAAGAATTTTTATTCATTCTGAGGCATTTAAATCCAAGGATGAAATTCGAAAATTTCCTCAACAAAAGTGAATGCTAAAAGTAGAAACACAACTTACATTGTTCTCCGTCAATGACTAGGATTGAACCTGTAATCTTATATTTTGAAGAGTGGTTTCGTGATATTAAGCCACTTTTCTATATTGCTTTCTCAAAACATTTTTTTAAGGTGGAATCTTTTGTTTTTCGGATTATATGTAAACCTTTTTACAATCTGTAAGAAGTGACCTGCTGAGAATAATAATTGATGGGGACAACAGATGGCACCCCTACACAAATGTTAATTTTTTATGGATTAAAACATTTTTCCTTAAAAAATCATATTGAATTTAAAGATGAGAACTCTATCTTACGTGCATGACGAATGCACAATGTTTAAAACACCCTGTTCTATTTTGATGTTATACCTGACATATAATTTTGCTCTTTTAATTATTTGTTATTGCTGATTGTATATATATATATATATATGTGTGTGTGTGTGTGTGTGTGTGTGTGTGTGTGTGTGTGTGTGTGTGCACATCAGGTTTTAACATTAATTATTATGAACAATTTATAGGACTAAAACCAAAACCTAAAATCTATTTTAGGTAACGACATTATTTCAATGAAATGGTAAATATCACTTACATTATATCGTTACTTACATAATCCTAAAGACGTGTGTAAAATGTGCAACAGATAAATTTGCTTGAAATTATAATTGTTGATTTATTTTATCAAATTAAGCTACATAATTGTTTTGTGTTAAAAAAATATTAAAGCAATGTATAAATAATTCACTATTTTAAAAAATTCTATTTGTGAAATTTATATATATATATTTTTTTCATGTTACTATAATAAAATCAAACTGCTTTTAGATTTTTGTATTTTCAAAAAAATATGTATTTCAAATTTGAAACTTAAGAGTATTTATCAATAATTTATGCTTCATATTACTGATATTTACAAAACTTAAAAATAATAATAATAAAAATCGAAAATGTGATTAACAAATATTTCAGATATCTGATGATAATTCAAATATGGTTTCTGTATTTCCGATGTCAGTAATGTTTCCAGTTGAAAGAAAATGCGTCCAAAACACAACCAAATGTCCCCACCAGGATTAGATAGTAGGGAACATTCCTAATTTGCTATTGTCAAATATACTGCAGAGATCGTTTATTCCCTGTCTCTGGTTCTGAAGGCGCTGTAATTTGGGGCGCTTTGGGGAAAAGTAAACCCCATGTCCTTCGAGCTGAACAGCTGGGCTCGTTCTCTTCGCTGGATTTTACCATTTATTTTTAGGCGCTCGAACACGGGGTTGGCAACAGGACTCATGCGACCCCACTAGTCTTACTTGCTTTGCTCTTATATATTGTATACAGAAGTTGACTGATTGAGCAAAGAAAGATATAATCGAGCGGTTCTGACCTCAGAAGCTTTCTTTGTTCGTTTGGCTTGGCCGAACGATTTCGGTTTCCCTCAGAAGATAGTTTCGGGCTGGGTGAAGATAAGCGAACCCATAATGTCGTTCATTCTTTCTTTATTTAGAAACAAATTCATAAACTGTGCACTTGGTACACTTTATTTATCACGTCATTGGCGATTTTGCTAATTTATTTGTTCCAGTGGATGAAAAATAGATACCAAATGAAAACAAAATTTTGTTAAAATTGTAATGATTCGTTTTTACTACTAATTGTGTTAAAATACGATGCAATGTTATCACTCCTTCTTGTATTGGAAGCATTAGAACTTTAATATTAATCTCTGCAGTTTTTTTTTTCATCTTCTTTCACTTTTAATTGTTAAATGCTGTAAGTGAAGCGGATATCTAGTTTTTTCAACCAATCCTGTTTGCTATTGTTTTTATTATAAAATGACTATCCGTACTAAACTAATACTGCATTGGTAATTTGGATGTTATCTTGATTAATCATACGATAAAAATAATTTATCATCAAAATTGAAATTCTTAACTATTTTTAATAAAATTTCTAATTCACTGTATCAGTTAAGAATTAAAAATAATTAATTACAAAAACTTTTTTATAATTTGAAATCATAATCATATGAAATTTATATACTTTATATTATTAATTGACTTTTGCAGCCTATTATAAATGTTTTAAATTTAATCAAAGAAATTTAAGTTTTGTTTAATTATATATATATATATATATATATATATATATATATATATATATATATATATATATATATATATATAATTTATATATATATATATATATATATAATTTTTTAACAGTTTAAAAAGGAATTTAAATGATTGCTTTGGGATAATGTTTAAAAATCTTAAATAATAGAGTATAATAATAATAATGAGTTAAGTATATATATATAACTATTTATGTAAAAAGAACTTAATTTCAATACATAAAAGAGAGAGAGAGAGAGAGATACAGTTATATATTTAAATAAAAGTCATCTATTTCAGACTATTTTTGTCAAGTTATTATTAGATGGTGAATTGCGAAAGTGAAATCAAATCTAACAAAAGCTTTTAAAATACGTTTTCACATTTTTTGTTCATAATAATTCTTGAACATCCAAATATTTACGTCCGTATGTGGGATCATGATCTTTTATCAATTGCTATGACTTCCAATTAAATTTTTCATCACTTTGATGGAAATATCTGTCAGTAGTACGAAATTAACAGATCACACATTCTTTAGTGATAGATTTATATCTTCCCTGCGATGCAATGTTATTTATTTATAACAAAAATGAAATGAATTAAAAATAAGTACAAAAAAAATTTAGTAAGGAAAAATTATTTTTTCCCTTCTTCTTTAGAGAAATGTGATACGAATATCTTCACGACTATCTTTTAACAAACAATAAAAAATTGTTTGTTAAAAGACATTCGTAATTATAATGGTAAAACATTTCATACTCATTCATCTAGAGGAAGAGAAATTTACAGGCAATAAAAAATAAAGTAGAAAATTTATTTTATTGCCAGCGATTTTAATGAGATAAAAGAACGGGGAAAAAAATTGTTTTCAGTCGCTTATTTTTAAATTTTTTCCTGCAAGCAATTAAAGACAGATGGTTTATTAGAAAAAATAACTTTTGCATAATTTTTATTTTCATTAATTGCAATAAATGATAAAAAAAATTTTTTTTAATTGTGAAATTTAATTTCAAGTAAAAAAAAAATTGCATAGAATTTTTAATACAAATTTACCTTTAAAAAGAAATGTGATAAACATATTTTGTTGATTGTCATATGGTAGATGACGCAATAGAATTTTTTTCACGTATAATTCAAATTTTATGAATTGATAAATAAGATAAATAGTTCACAGTGCTATGTTTAATAATATGTATAATATGTTTCCACTAATACTTATGAATTATCGATGTTAATTGAATGTCAAGTTTTTCTGTGATAAATTTAAGAGCTGGGAAGTTGTTTTCATTTAATTAAATTAGTATCTTATCTTTCCCTTTAATTCGTTTACATTTAATGCGTGATTATAAAACAGAATATATTTAAATACTGACTCTTTCCTCTTCATAATGTATGTGTGCTATTGTTTAATATGAAAAAAAAACTTAATTTTTTGCTAATAAATTACTATATGAATTGTTGATTTTAATAACTGTTCTCTTTTAAGATGCTTTTCTTAATTAAATTGGGGAAATATTTAAAATGCAATTGTTTGAATAATTTGTTGAGTGTGTGTGTGTAATTTATTTCAATGGTCAAATTTTACAGTTTTTTAATGCTGATTTTATGTAGATTTTGTTCATCAATTTAGTTCCATGTTTATTGTACACAAGTATATTTAAATATTCCTTACTTGCATTTGTTGAAAACATCGTTTTTAAATTTTTATCCGACTTAGTTACTTAATAATGTAATACATTTTCGGTGAGAACAAAAACAACACATATACTATGTTGTTTTAGTCCATAAAAAAATAATCGTTATAAAAATGTTGAAGGAAGTGAGAATGTAGTCCAATAAACTAAAACAGGGAAAGTCTAGAAACAGAAATCGATATATAAGAGGCAAATACTTCTTTAGTGGATAGCTCAATTATTATGAGACTTTTACCAGCTATAACTCATTGTCTTCATTTGTGTTAATAACGGGTCGTATTAACTTGTCGCAAGAGAAAAAACCTGGAAAATACCCAAACGATCGTCTCCATAAGAAATGCACCATTTATCATTCACCAGTCAAGGGTGGCTGATATCAAACATAGACCGTTTCTCTCTGAAGAAAACAATCAACTTTTGGGAATGTTGGTCTCGTAATCAAATCTTAAAATAATACTTTTTTTCGTTTGTATCATCATTTAAATGATTCTTTTCATCTATATAAATGAATTATTCAAACGTTTGGCCATGAATTTTTGACTATCCTGTGTTTATTATATTAACATAAATATTATGTACACTGCCGACTCGAAAAAGCTAACTTTATAATGTTATTGTAATCTTGCAGGCATTAAGAATTAAAAAAATCTTTTTGTTTTATTTATTTATTTTTATACTTTTAGTGTAACATGATTTTATTCATAATTCTATTATCTAAGACTGGTGTTGATGTAAATGACACTCAAATAAAAAAACAAAATAAAACGAAATCCTTAATATGAATAAAAATAATGCTGTCAACAATTTCTGTCTTAATTAAATTTATAGTATGGCCTTTTATTTTTAAAGGTGTCTTTAAGTCATCTAACGTTTTTCTGTTGGAACATTTTCACCTAGAAAAATCCAATACACATATTCTCAGACGATTCGGAGCTCTTTCGTCACATTGTACCGAATTAATCGCATGGAACAGATTAAATAAATCGAACAACTTGTTATATCCCCTCATCCGCGCTGTGCGTCATCATCCAACAAAAAACTGTCAAGCGCACGAGCGAGGTTGGGCGGGAGGGGAATAGATGTCTCGTGGGAGGATGCGACGCACGGCTCTTCTCCGTTCCCCCCGTCCGCCCCTCGCTATCCGGAGAAGGAAGATGCGGAGGCAGACGATGAGGGAACACTTTATCGTCTGTTTTCTGCGAGCGAAGTGTGCCGGGGAGTAACGAAGAGAAGCTCTGCCGTGAAAACCACGGGTTTGAAGCAGTCGGTGCGGGAGGCGGAGGAGCCGACGCTCCCAATGGAGGCTCCGTGGAGCACCGGGAGAAGCGCCAACCCCTGCTGGGGGGAATGTGGATTTAGGAGTTCCGGAAGGGGTGGCTCGACAATGCGGTGCGGAAACAAGGTAAGCAACGTGTTTTCAACTCGTTCTACAGCGTTAATATAAAGAATTAATATATGAAACAAAAAATTATGGACCAAAAATATTTATTCTTTTTTGAGCTTAAAGCCACTTTTAGAATAAAAATGTTCGGTAAATCTTATCAACGAAATAAAGAGTTTCTTAGCTTGTAGAAGTTTTTTATATGCAATAAAAATTATTTAACGTTTTGCCAATTTCAAGAAGTTGAAAACATTTTTAATGGGGAAAAAATTCAGATGGTTTTCAAACTGCACGTATTTCTAAAACCCAAGAATTATCATTTTATTAAGAAACTAAATTTCTAAAATACTCTCAGAATTAACGTTTGAGGTGAAAATATTGTAAAAATAACATTTTTATAGAGAATGGTAATAGAATCTGTTTTGTTACTTCTACGATATATGACATATGATAAGTAATTGTTATACAACTACTATAGCACAATCTTAGAAAAAAATCTCTGATTTTTTATTTCTCTCACTTTAGAAATGCAATGAAAAACAATTAAACGTCTAATTTCTATACGAAATTTAATGCATAAGATATCTTGTTTCATTTAGCAATTAAAATAATTGTAACATCAATTTCTTTAAGAGCAAGTCAAAGAAAATGTAACTTATTTACTTTAAAAAGTTTTATAAGGAGAATTATATTGCTATTGAGCTTGTTATATGTATTATCTATAAATATTTTAATTCATTTTATAAATATCACATAAATTTTCTATTGTGCATTGTGTAAATAATTAATATTTTCTTGTTTGTCTCTGAAATGTAAAATCTTTGTAGAAATTATTCCATTTCATTTATTTTTTTTTATTTTATTTCCCTGATATATTTACATCTTGTTATTTTGAAACATAAATAACGGATATTGTAACTTTCGTATATCCAAAATAAAGAAATGATATCGGTATATGAAAAAAGATATTGATTCTCTCTATGCTGAAGGTCATTTTGGAATCCATTTTTTGCATGATATATTTAAAACCCGTGCTAACAGCCATTCTCGATTGAATTATTTTATTGTTAACGAATCCAAAAAACAGTGTTTAAGTCAGATTAAATCAAACGAGCAGATACCAATGATAGTTTTATTTTTGTAATTGACGTGAATGTTTCTCTATTAAAATTCATTTTTATAGCCTAAACCAAAACTGCTATTCGTGATTAAAATTATTCTTGGTGACTGCATCATTTTTTTTTCTCTTGAATTACATAATGAACACAAAACATTTTATTTTATTTAATATTTGTTAATCGATAATTATTTAATTCAATGGAATCGGGGGACAATAATATATATATATAGACATAATGTTTTGAAATTTATATATTTACTTCATAATAAAGTGGTTAAAATGACATAAATGAAAAATGTATTATACAAAGTAATTTGATTCCATTCTTGTAATAACTTCAAAAAAAAAAAAAAAAAAAAAAGATTCAATATAGTAAAAAAAATTTGAATCGCATTAGATTTCATTTTCACTTTTGGAACGGAATATTTTTTAGATGCAGATGTTTACTTCGCTTCTAAAATTAATTTATATTACTTATAATATACGTTCATAAGATATTTTTTATAATTTTGTATTTAAATGACTAAGTAAATCAGTAATCTCTTAAACGACATACGCAACAATTTTAAAAGACACCTTTTGTATAGGAAATATTGCTTAAATATGTTTTTGTCTTAGAATTTATTTCGAAAAAGTAGTATTTAATGTCTTACATTACATTAACTGGCAGTATGATCTGGATTGTTAAAGAAAAGGTTTTAAGCGACGAAAACGCCACCTTGAGCTGCTATTCTAAGTAGAAAGATATTACATCTAACATATATTAGCCGCTTGCCAACAATACAATCTTTGTTTTCCAACAAGAATCGAACTATTTATTTTCCTGCTATATCACTTGTATTTAGGCCTGATTTTAGAATAAGGACTTGTTTTCGTTGTTAGTTTCGATTTTTGAACTATTTAATATAAAACCTGATCCGTTTTGGATTATTTATAAAAACTAACAAATATGTTTAAACTAATATTTCTCTTATTTTGTGTATTTTCTTTTAATAGTTTAACTTTTTCTAAATATTTAAAATAATAAATAATTACAGTACATTCCTAATTATATTTTTTGACTTATAAAAGTAAGTTTTCGCTGTGAAAACTTTAAAAAATCTATTTATTTCCTTCTTATTTTTTTTCTGAGATTGAAAAAAATAATTAAATTAACTTGTGCGCAATACCACGGGTGTTTTATGTTTTTGAATGTAGCACGTTTTTAACTGTTTCTGGGAAGTAAAAGCAATTATCTTTATTTTTTATGAATTTTTGTTTCATTTTTTAAATTTGTAATTCTACATAAGACCTGAGAATTTATTTCATTCTTTTAAAGTTCTTATGTTCTTTTTTTTTAATTTCACGAGGTTTAATTATTATTTTTTTTCTGCGAAATATGAATCAAGTTTGAAAACTGCTGACTTCGCATTATTCGAAAGAGTGAATTCTTACATCACTTCCTTCTTAATCATTTATTTCATAAAATTTTCATTTTTTCACGTATTTTTTATACATTTTGTAGACAGTTTTCGAAAGTCTTCAAAATTGAATTAAATTGTTAAAAAAAAAATTTTTTTTTCCCTCTAAAGAAGTTAACGGCAGTAGTTCGTGAAATAATTTGATTTGAAATTTTTGTTTCCTATCCTACAGACAACATTTTTCTAAATTTCTTTTCAAGCAAACTAAAATTTTCAACGCGTCGTTTTGCCATGTCGTAACTCGAGAGGTATTATTTATTTAAAAGATATAGTTGAGGCCGATTTTTTAAGATTGAATATATTTTGTTATTTACAGAGACCATTATACAAAGCTGCATTCTATAACTTAAGGACTGCTTTCATATTTCATTAACTGCAGGCCAACTTGTCTAGTGGTCAGCCTGCCTGACTACGGATCGGGAGGTCCTGGGTTCGAATTCCGGTTCAGGCATGGATGTACACTCTCTAATCTTGTCTTTGTCCCTTCCTTGTGTGTGTGAATAAAGCATGAATGGTGCCTACCCTATAAACGGGTCCCAATGGCATGTGTGAGGGTGCGATGGTGGCCCACCCCCTGTGGTGCACCCGGGACAACGCCTTGGCGGCTAAGAGGTCGCTGTGTCTGGCCGGTTCCTTGATATCAGGGAACAATAGATTAATAGACTCTGTTGCAGTTGTAACTGTCTACAATCTGCCATTGGGAAAAAAAATATTTCATTAACTTATGTTAAATCAAAATTACTAGAAATTTTTTTAAAAAAAATTGAGTTTTATTAAAAATCACCGAATGTGAGCACCCTGTTTTTTTTCCTGTGTATAAATTTTAAGAAAATAATGTAATGAAAATTTTATATTGAAAAAAATGCTTTGGGCGAAAATATTTCTTAATAAGGGAGATTATTACTTTTTTTATTTACATTGATTTCTAATGCAATAAATAAATTAATGATAGCAAAATTGAATTCTTTTTTTCCTTCCTTTTATAAAAACAATTTTGTTAAAAATTATTGTTTCTTTTTCAATCTGTAATACCGTATAAATACTGAGATGAAATGAGTTAAGAAAAAAGTTTATAAGACAATTATAGAGATTTATCATGCTTAGTCTGATATTACATAAATGGCATAAGAATTGATTATATGCTCTAATTTGTGTTGATAATTTTATGGATTAATTGATAATTTGTTTTAACTGTTAATAAAATGATTCTCACCTCCAGACTTATTCAAAACTACGTCTCTTTCCATGAGCAGTATGATTATAATTAGAATTACTGTTCAGTTGGTTGTAAAACCCTTTCCGCTAATGTGATTTTGATGAAACTGGATGCATATGTTACGTGGACATTAAGGAAACAATTTCTAAAATAAAAAAGTAGTTTAAATTTTGGCCATCAATTGTTAATTCTAAACATTTCCTTATGCAAATTAGTCAAACCAGTGAAGAAATTTGTGATCAAAGGCAGAAAATGGTTGCGCATGAAACTACCTATGATTAATTTGTAACTACCTTTGATTTGATTTGATTCGCTACTGCTTTGATTAAAAGAGCCTTCAGTTCCTGCTATTATTTTGCAAGTGCTCCATCAATGTCACAAAAGCTCGCGATTCTTTGGTCAACAGTACAAAACATTCGGTGATTCAATTAAAAAACGAGATCCGTATAAAATCTACATGGTGCAAATGTTGCAAACTCAAGACCATTGAAATTACCTTTGGGTTTACTTGCTGATTTTTGGTGACATTTTTGGTGTATTGATGACGCATGTAGCTTTTTAAAGTTCTGTAGCCTGCAGAGGCGCATTTTTCTGTAGTAAAAAGTGGGCTTTATCTGATTATTTTTTCTTTAAATTTGTATTAATAAAAAGTGATCTGAAAAAAATATGCAATGAAATTGTATTTTGGGAGGGAATAATTAAAATTGCCGCTTGTGTAGGTTCTTCACCTACTGGTGTCCTACATCAAAAATCAATATATTCTAATTACTTGATTACATAGTGTGAATTTACTGTTAATTTTATCCTGCAACTTCTTTTTTTTATTTTTCATTTTTCCAAATACTATAATGTGCTCTGTCACGAGTGCTCAGTAGAGGCCGGCCGCGGTGGACTGATTGGTTACAACATTGACTATTCGTTAAATGATTCGTAGTTGCAATGCCCTTTAAATGAAATAATACCTATGGAGGTAGAAGGTCCTGAAGATCTTCTGCTTGATTCTTGCTTCTAAATTACAAAGACTAATCTAGCAGTTTCCACTTTATTGGCAGATCTCTATTCTGGACTAATCACAAGGAAGTATGGCGGTGTAAACAAGTGTACAGAATGTTTTTCGACAGTTCATTCCTAATTCTTACTTTACAGGAACGGCCTGCAAACCACAGCTTTCATGCACGATGGAGCAATTCCCACACTGAGGGCCAAATCAAAGAATACTACGTGCTAATTATGATGAGAATTGTGCCATTTACAGATCGTTTCCGAATATTTGACTCATTCACTTGATTCAAATCCCTTTGATAGCCTAGTGGTTAGGGTGTCGGCCTTCCATCCGGAAGGGTGGAGTTCGATACCCAATGCCGCCAAAGACCCACCGAGTCATGCGATAAATGTGCTCGTTAAATCTATGGAATCGAAAGTCCTGTGGTCGGTCGTTGAGCAGTTACCATGGGTGGAGTAATGGTCTGGCGAAATTTACTCCCCCTTCAGATCAATGCCAAAATTGAGGAAGTAGATCCTCTGGTGCTGCCATCTATCAGAGGATTTGAAAAGCATAACGTCGTACTTTTACCTTTATGTTGCTCTGATTAAACGAAAGACGCTCCCAATTGACATAAATTTGCGGCATAGCGAGTTTGGCTTGTCCAAGTATCATTAGTAACAACAACAAATCCCTTTAATTTCTGGTAATGCAGATTCTTAAAAAATTGTATTTGTGGCCGAGGCATTAAGACTACTGCAGAGTTAAAAGTCTGAATTATACATCATGTTTCTGAAATTCCTCGAATAATTTTTCGATACCATTGAACGTATAACATGCGCTTTACAAAGGATTGAATTGATGTCATTGATACAAACTTTAAGCATATTCTATAATTGAATTAAATTTAATTATTTTGTCAGATTTTTCATCTTTTTTGAAGCACCAGAATTCCTGATGGTCAAAATTTGAGTTATTTTCTTATTTTATAAATTCTTTTCCATAACGAATGGATTAGTAAAGTAAAGAAACTTAAAAGAAATACAATAAATATATGGATATTTATAATTTTTAAGAAATCATTTGTAAGACATTTTCAGTTTTATTATATGACAAATTTAAAAATAACACACACACTATAATATTATTGTTAAAATTTTTGTGAAGAATATACTTTTTTTTAATGTTCATTCTTTCGCGAGTTATTTTATTCTATTTTTTCAGTATGTTTATAATAAATTCTGTTCTCAACCAATTGTCTATAATAGAAGTGGAAATCAAATATTTATCCAACAATCACAAAAGAATAGTTTGTTGTGTGTGACGAAATAAAAAAGAAAAAATCATTTCCTAAATGTAAAGAAACCGAATAAAATATTGGTACGAATTTCGAATCGAATTTAAATGTACACTCTAGAATTATTCTACGACTCGAGAGCTATATAAAACGAATTTAAAATTCGTATTTGTCGCTGAAGGACAATTATTCGAAATGGATTCTTGGGGAAATAGTTTTAGATCGTTATTTTTATTCTTTATTTAAATAATAGAACGGTTTTATAGAATGAATTTATTCGCTCCTTTAACAGTAAATCCTGTGAAAATATTCCAAATTTCAGTAAACAGCTTTCCACTGATAAATTTAAAGTCACTTTTTTCAATGTGATTTATTTAAATAATAATGAGAATTAAACGATTGATATTTTTTCTTTATCAAAATGGAAATTCTTATATTTTCAACGCTTTTTTTTTCCTTCTCATTAAATGAATATATTTACTCTTTGAACTGGAACTAACGTTCTAGTTCAACTTAAGAATTAGCAGTGAACTGAAAAATTGCTGACATTAATCCTTGAAACGCTTGCATAATTACGCAGTACTACTGGAAGGTTTAATTATTAGAAGAATTCTTCTTTTATTAGTAATTAGGAATGGAATTTTTATTTTTCGGAGATTTGCGTAATTAGTGAAACGAATGTATGTGAAAATTTGAAATACGATATGAAAATTTTAAATACAAGTGTGTCCTCAAAACCGTTATTGTAAAAACCGTTTGTAATTATGCAGTTTTATGGTTTTTAATTTCAATTTATTTCTTCAGTATAGTTCTTAATTTAAAATTTGAACTTTTTTTAATAATTTCTTTTTGTATTCTTAGATTGAATTTGTGCATTCAATTGTAAATAAAGTAACACATGCTGTTCTAAAATGTTATAATTAAGAAAATGAAACTAATTTTATATTAAATGTGCCATTACTCATTTTAATTTAGTAATTAATAGTTAATAGAATATAAATTGCAATTATATTGTTATGTAATTTTGGAAATTTATGTTCTTTGACAAAAACCAATTTATTAATCTATAAGACTTTGCTTTTACTAACATCTTATTTTATTTAATTATGTAAAAAAAAATGCTTTCTATGATTATACGTAAAGATTATTATTTAATCGAGAATGATTATTAAAATTTATGTCAGACAGTAAATTGTCAAATCATGAATATTGTGGCTGTATTCAATTGCTGTTGAAGAATAATATTTGAATTTAACATTTTGTAATTCAAATTTCGTTTTTGTTTTCCTGTAATTCGTCATTCAAATTAGTTTCTTCTCAGTTGTTATGCATGGGCATTTTAGAAAGTTTGAATGTTATTATTTTAAGAATTATTTTGCGCATTGGATTGTCTCTCATTATAGAACAATTGAAACAAATCATATAACCAATAATGAGAATTCTTTCGATCAAGATTTTTGCAATCTATTATCTGGTGCCCTGGTTCAAAACTTAAATAATCTAGAAATATGTTTTCTCATATTTATTATAAAACAAAACATTACAACTCATATAAACATTTAGAATTAATTAAAATTAGACTGAAAATTACAGGAGCAATAGAGAAGTGCTCCTTCGAGGGGGTAAATAGAACGACGAATGAGTAAGGCTATTTACAGATTCGAACGGCGGCAGCAGTGGCTCCGCCTTCAAGAAAATAGTTCTTAACACAATCTATTTCATTTTAATTCTAAAATATAGCTGTTAAAATTAAATTATTATTCTACACTGATTAAAGAATTCATCTCAAATTTATTTTTTATACTGAAAATGTATTTAATTTATGCTTGAAATTCATTATCAAAAAGCCGATTTTACTTTTTTTAATTTATTTTTTATTAAAAGTATTGATTTACCTTAAAATAATTGTCGTTATTTTTTAACTTATAAGCAAAATTTATCTTGAGGAAATATATATATATATTTTAAAGTTTAGAAATGTTCAAAAAGTTTATCATGGCGAACATTAAAATAAATTCATACACTTGTTCGACAGATCAAACTCGTAAAAATTAATTAATTAATTTTAAGAATTTTACAATATTGAATTGTTAATATGCTTTAGTAATTCAAAACAGATACTTTATTATTTTTACTTAAAAACAGTGCAAAAAAAACTTTTTTCTCGTTTTTCCGTTCAGTGTTAGTGAAGCTTTTTTTTATATCACGCAAAATGATTACAATTAATTAAATATTTGATTTTGAAGTTCATATAATTGGGAGCTTGACAATCTTAATGTTATATTTTCTGTTCTATTTTGAGCTCTTATTTCCCCTTAATTATCGAAATATCCTTCTCAGTCGGATAAATCACATTTTTCTAAAAAGCGAACAGTACAGTAACTATTCCAAAATCAGTATTATGTCTTTTTAACATCGTTTCAAACTCCCACTCAACCATCTTGTTCTTCCACAGAAAACTGTCTTCGAGGTCTCTATCCCAAAATATATGGTTCCCCTTACAATGAAAATTCTTTTTAATCAGCTTAGAGCTTTCTGGCAGGAAAGTTGTTGATGGATCGTATCCTGCAGCTCTCAGTGAGAAGTTCTCTCATATTTGTTAGCAGCTGACGAATTAATTTGCTGCCTGCCATCGAGTGCGAATTCTTTTCTTTTTTTTCTTTCGGATGTACTTTCAATTCTGGAAAATGTAGCCCACTTTTACTTCGAAATAAATATCCTCATTAATTGTTGCCTTTTATGAAGAGAAATATGAACTTTTGATGTTGTTGATAGATCTATGTAATGAAAAGAGCAGACGATACGATTTTTTATTTTGTACTTTTTCTCTTCTTATTATTTGCAACATTAAATGAAAGCATAACTTACTGCGACGATTTTTTTGAGACCAATAAATTTAGTATGAAAAGACGATGCCTTTCTTTTTCATGTATTGAAAAAAAAAATACTTTTGAATTATTTTATTTAAGAATATTTATTTCACAAGGATTTGTTTTATTGAAATTTGACTTTGTTCCATTTTCCTGGAAGAATTTGTTGAAGAAGTGATAATTAATGGGAAAATGCATCGTTGTCCTTAGACAAAATAGTGAGCACATTACCTGACTACTCATATTGAAAAGTTTATAAACGTTAAATATGTGTAAAGTCTAATTTCCCTCTGTTGTTGCCTTGGTATCTGTCTTGTCCATTTACTTGGCTTCTAAGTTGTATGTCCTTTGATAGCATTTAATAGCTTTTGCTGCCCAAAACAGACACTTAGGAACGTGATATAATACCATATAAACAATTTTGAATTACTTTAAATTGAATTAACATAAGTAAAGTTAAGGCACTTATATTAAGTTTACTCAATTAAAACACTCCAATTTGTTTGTTTATTTGTATTCAATATAAACATGTTTTGGAAATATATTTGTTTTTACTATTAATTAATCGTTCTAACTTTCCTGCCAAATTTTGATCATAACATATACGTCGCCAAATTTTTATATCATAACATACACATCCATCAAAAAATCCGCTATATACAGCACAGTTTATTCTCTTCCTGGTATCTTAGAGAGGTGTTTTCCGAAGAGCAGTGCAAACGAACTTCTTTTCGGATATCCTCTAACTTACTGATGTTCTCTGGACCTCTTTCTTTGTTCAGCAATAGACTTGGTAGCCAGCTTTAGGGTATTGAGTAGAGGCCTCTATAGAGGAGAACAAACTCTATTCAATTAAAGGCTTTTTTACTTTTCTTCCTAAATCACCTCCCCTTCCCGTCTTAGAAGCACTTCCGGTTTATTAACTACGATTCTTATGTTTCATTTCACAGTATTCGTCATTATAATTTTTTAGAATCATTGAAATGTTAATGCTTCCGTCGTTTTTGAAATAATATTCTTAGTAATTTTTAACCTATATTTAATTATAAGAAAATTAAATTCAAGAAAATAATCTTTCTTTTCATTTATATCCATTATTTTAAAAATTTAGTGTGTATATTGTAAATATTCTATTAAAGAAGTTGATTGTGAAAATATTAATAATAAAACTTCACTTATTTTCTCTACAGTAATATTATTTTTAGACATATTTTAAATTTTTTAGAACTAAATTTTTAAATTTTATTTAAAAATATTTAATGTTGTTTTCATTTCCGTACTACAAAGAGTAATTTTGTTCTACTTTGTAGTTTCTTCAAAAGATTTTATTTTCGAGTATTTATTATTTTTGTGCATGCTGCTTGAAATGTGACCATTTTTAAAAAAAATTCACATTTACCTAAATGATTGATTGAAAACTTATGGAGCATTGCATATCAAATGTAAAATGTTTAATAATTCACTAGGTTCCTGAAAAAAAAAGGAGAAATATAATATTTAAAAGAACACCGATAATAATTCGTTATATTATTCAAAACATTGTATTTAATATTCTGTTGTAATTAATTAATTATTCTGCCTATTCTAACTCGTTTAATTAGGAATTCAAACTCTATTTCAATAGTCATAATTCGTATAAATTTAGTTAAATATTCGGAAAATTATCATAAAATCCTCGTTATTGTAGATTTAATTTGTTCATCTTTCAAATAAATAAATTCTTAATGATTACAAAACTATTAATCGAATATGAGCTAATATTTATTCATTTTATTGAAAAAAGGAATAATACATTTGAAGATATTAATATAAATATTTAATTAAGCAAAGCGCTTCGTATAATTGATTTCATAATTGTTCTCACTAACAGAAAATTTTTACGGAAAAAAAGTATTCAGTCAAAATGGAATATCAATTAATATCTTTCTCTTATCTGTTTTTACACTTTATATACCTCAAAAAGATAATATTCCGGAGAGAAAATTATATTAGCTTGTTCTTCCCAAAGGGGAAAAAAACCAATTAAGTTAGTAATTGATTTTTTTTCTTTTTTGTATCGGTCCGTAATGAGTTAGCACGGTTGTTCAGCTATTAAATATTTGAATGGGTATAAATTTCTTCTAAGGTTATTAAATTCATGTCAGTTTAGTTATCAAATAACGAGACTTAGTAAATAATTGATTAATGATTTTAATGAATAGTATTTCTTGATTACTTTCTAATTTGAATTAAAGAGCCTATGAATATTAACTCGCTTATTACTTTTTTGTTTCTTTTTTTTTTAAAGTTTCTAAAATTATTATACCTCTGATTTGTTTTGCAATTTTTCTGTTTAGCATTCTGAAAAATAATCACTATGAATCGACCGACATCTTGAATGTTATGGTAATATTGTATTCACACATGTAACATTGCATTTTTATTGCTATTTTTTTAATCTTGCATAAATTCAAGAGTTGAGTTGATCTCAGAAAATCGTTTGCTAATCTGCATGTTTAATGTAGAATACTTCTGATAAGAAATGTTTATTTATATTGAAAAAAAGATATATTCAAAATATTTATTAATTTCAGAATACATTTTTGTCCAAATAAGTAATATGGGGTTGTATAAATTTAAAAAGTTTGATTTGATTTATCAATTAATATTCAAAGTTATGTTATTTAAATTATATTTCATGTCTCTACACAAATATAAATGCTAATATTAAATTTTATAGAGCCAGAACTATCTGGTGGTGGGACGCTCGCATTACGATCTATAATAAACCCTTAGACAATTTTTCTTGGGAATTTCAAGTTTTTAATACACCATAAGATAAAATAGTTTTTGTCTATAATTTATTCAATGATAATTTATCCTTAATGTAATTAATTAAACTAAACCTGTGGCACGACAGCCCATATGTTTGGCAAGACTTATATTTTCCGTATCTTTTATCCTGGATACAGAATTAGTTTTCGGTGAATTTTAGACTGTAACAAATGTCAGTAATAACATCAAGTTTTATTTAGACAATGTTTCTAATCAAATATCTAAACTTCAATTTATTTAACAAGGAACGAATCAAATGAGAAATAAAATCTTACACATTTATGCTGTTCTAAAAAGAACTTGATGCTTGTGGCTCCCATGAAAGTGTGTGTTAATATGGAAATTTCTGGAGGAAAACTGGAGTTGTAAATCCAATATCAAAGCGAACAGAGAAAATACACCTCAAGAATTATGCCTTTAATATGCAAAATTCAATTAAATATCTATATTTTTTTAAATGTTGTGCGATTTTTTCATGCATAATACGCAAAGTAATATTATTTCTATTATGAACATGTAATGTAAAATATTTAGTTCAATTGTTTATTTTATCTTTTTATACATTAATTTATATATGTTTACTTAAGAAGCTAAGAAAATCATTTCTTAAGTACGTGAAGTGCTGCTACATTATTTTCTGACACAAAGCTTCTCTATTTGCTGAAAGGAAATATCAATTTTCAAAGGCAAATGGCCATTTTATGAATTTAACCTTTACTTTAGCTTCTGTCTTCTAACTGCGCCTTCACTAAAAAGCCATTTCCTTATCTTTGGCAGATCTACCCGGATCCCGATGCTGAGGTGGCCATCATGGGCTCCATTGTTTACTGTATCCATTACAAAGACGGCTGTAAATGGTCAGATGAACTCAGGAAACTTCAGGTGAGAATTTTTTTTTTTTTTGACAAAAGTTAAAATGTGTTGAAATTGCATTATGGTCGAGTTAAGAAAGAATTTGAGATTACTGTGTTATCTTGTCTTCCCATTTTTTTACACATTCTCTCTTTTTCATTTTGGTGACACACTGAGCTCTTTTGAATTTGTAGGCTTGTAATTAAATATATATTTTCTTTATCTACATTTTTAGAATTACTTAAACATTTAAAATTTGTTTTATTACACTATAATTCTGTTTTTTTTTTTTTTTAAAAAAAAGAAAAACTTGAAGTTGTAAGCAACTTTAGTTTATGAATCATTGTCAAAAGGTCATATTTATTTTTGAACCGGTAACTTTTTTTTTAAATCGCATCAGTGGAAAGAAATCTAACCGCTAATGCATATGTTTCTGTCAACACGATAGTCTTTGGCTAATTTAGAATGAAACAATATAATCTTGTCATAAAAGTGACCAGTTTTTGTTAATCACCGTAGTCATCAGGATATGAAATAAAGGAAATATTTTTAACTTTTAAAACGCTGTGATTATTTTATATAAATCAGAAAATGATGGGAAAAAAATACTCATATGGAAACGCATTTCCTAAAACAAAAGAGTACGAGATCAAGCTTCTATAAAATAATATAATTACACTGTAAAATTAAAAAAGATAACAGGAATGAAAATATTTGTTAAATATAAGTGAAGTATATATAATTTAAATATAAAATTTTTCCTGGCCAACTGTTTTAAAGTTTGTGGGTAATAACAATCTAATTCTTTATATGAATGAAATCTGATAAAATAAAAATTCAAAGCAACGAATAAGAATTTTCACAAATTCCTATGAGTTTCTTTGTACCATTTTATATTCCTAGCTTAATATCATGCTTATGGTGAAAAATTTGCTGATACAATGGAAAAACTCAATTTTTTTTTTCAAATAAATTTCTGATAATACATGCATGTATTGATTTATATGTATTTAATGAAGATGTTTATATTTATAACTTGTAATGGTCTGGAGAAAATTCCCTCCCCCCTCCAGCTGAGTATCAAAATTGAGGTAGTGCATCCTCTGGTGGTTCCATCTATCGGAGTCGTTTGGAGCAAAGTCCTACTTTCACCTTCGTGGTGCTCTGGTTAAATGAATGACGTACCCTACTGACTTATACTCGCATAACCAACGTAATGTATTTGGCTTGTTCAAGTGTCATAAGTAACGGCAACATAACTATAACTGAATGTCAGAATACCTAAAATCAAATATTATTGCCCATAACGAACATTACTGTTTTAAAAATGACATTTTAGTCTCTCTTATTGAGGTATTAAGGTTGTGGAAGCTCGATTGATTAAAAAATATCTTACATGATAAATTTTGTTACATTTAGATGTAGACGTGGTAAAGCTATAAAAATTCATTACATTTATATATATATATATATATATATATATATATATATATATATATATATATATATATATATATATATATATATATATATATATATATATATATATTATAATTTTTAATTTCCTTACAGTTTATATTAAAAAAGGAATACATTTTCAATTTTCTATATACTAATATTTTTAGTTTCAAAATGGTAACAGGTTAGGTTACACAAAATAAAATCATTCATGATAAATTTCATTTTCAGTTTAAAGATAAAAAAAAACAAAGTCCTGGATTTGTATCAGTTTCAACGCTTATATTCTCTTGAGCTCTCTCCACATTCTCTTGAGCTGGGAACCCATTTCAAAAGCTACAGAAGTTTTATAAAATATTTACTTTATATATATTTTTGCTACAAGTAAATTATTTTGAAATAATTTGTATGAATAAAATTTTCTATGTAAGCAAACCTTCCTTAAATCCAATGTAAAGAGATTAACTTTACTATTACAAAATTTTTCTGCATATTTTACATAAGATTTTGTGAGACACCTTCTCTGATGCCGTTTGAACAGGCATTATCTTTGATTCTCTGATTATTGATAGTGAATCATATTTTTGAAGCATATAGTAATGGAATTTTATTCGTTTACTTTTACCTTTTATAGATGGCACCAGTTTAATGTTTAATCTAACTAAGGGAATAATAATAATAATAATAATAAAATCTTAGCAACACATATTTTTTTAATTATTTTTAGTTTACTTAAAAAAAAGAGTGTAAAAGAGTTAACTTAATAGAAGGCGCATTTTTGATATTGAATCATAATGTTTCTTGGCTGGATAAATGGTTAAAACTAATTTCACTCAAAGTGACAACGAGTACATTATTTAATTCACCAAAATCCCGAGAGAAATATATCGATTTTATATGCGGAAGTTGGGAGGGGAACATTGTTTATTGAAATAGGAAACTTCAAATGTTTCATTGAAATCGTTTTTGCGTTAAATATACCTCCATTAAGATAATACTGTGAGTAATCTCTATTTTTTTCACCAGCGTATCCTGTTTCAGTTTTTTAAGCATAACTCAAAATAAAGTTTGCAGGATTACCAAATCCGCGAGTTAAAACGGGGAAAAAAATAATGAATAGTGTATAAATTCCACGCATTTTTTACTTTATTCCTTCAAATGATCGTCTTCAAGAGACTGAGAGGAAAAAATCTTCCAGACAGTGTGTGTGTGGGGGGGGGGTGTAAATTCATTATTTTTTAAGTTGTTTCCCTATGTTATTGTTTCTTACTCTTTTCAAATATCAGCAACCGTGCTTGAGATGTTATCTTTTAAAAGCTTGAGGAGTACGTAATATGATACCGCTTCCATTTAATGAATGCAGCTGCTTTCGAATCCTGCAAAAAGAGGAAATACGAGAATGTCATTTTTTTCAGGCTTTCAGAAAGTTATTTTTTTATTTACACTTTTTTGCTATTAATTTACTTTTTGTTTTCATAAACCTAAGCTTAATTTTTATATAAAAAAATTGAATTCATTTTCATGTCCGATATTACTTTTATTTTATATACTTCACTTCATCTTTGTTGAGTTATTTATTTATTGATGTAATGGTTTTTTTTTTTTTTTTTTTTTTTTCTATGCTGTGGAATAAACATTTTCTTTTCTCTTTTGCTGTTTTCTCAAATTTATAACTAGAGATGAATACTTAATTCATTCTTAAAATTATGATTTATTAATAAAACTTGGAATTTATTTCTTCGCATTTAATTTTAACTGCTTTTTGATAATTAAATATAATAAATAATAAGCTTAAATAAAAATGTGCTATTTTTGGTTATTGTGAAAAAGTAATTAGCACATTATATTAGGAGTATTTTATAATTTTAAATGTTCATATATAAAACGACTTTTTCAAAAATAACTCATTTTGAATATTAAGCTATAATTGTAAATTGTTTATATACACAGTTAGTTATCGCAACAATAATGACTAATTATTTTAAAGATTTTCATATTTTTTAAACTAGTTTACTGAATTTTTTATCTTTCAAAATTTTGTTTTACGGCGATTATTATTATTATTTTTTTTTTTTTTTTTTTTTTTTTTTGATTTTCGAAAATTTTTATTAATATGGAAATAATTAATAAAAACATTAATTGTAATTTTTTACAGCTGTGAAAAACTAAAAGAATCACATTTCAATAGAGCAACTTTTTTAGATATGTTTTAGTAATATTTATTTCAAAATAGGTTAAAAATACACATCCTTTGAAATTTTACTAATTTTCACATCAGCTTCTCATTTTTTAAAAAAAAGATAGTCATCATTACACAGCAAAGCATTTGAATTTTCTTTAGTGACATTACTGAAGTCCTATTTTATAATTATATTAATATTTATTAATTATATTTATAATTTATTAAAGCTAATTATTCTGTAAAACGAGAAATAAAAGTTCAAAACGTTTTAAATATTAATGCCTTAAACCACATTTCTGCTTTTTTCCCATTAGGCATCATTAAATATTGAAAAAATATCAATCATCATTTGTATAAATAAGTAATTCTGAATAAAGCAATCGGGTTAATCAGTATGCTTTAAAATTAATGTGAAATGGTTATTAAAAATTTGCCGACTTTTTGATTTGGGTGACTAAAATAAATTTCCCCTTTTTTTTTCAGGGTCATTTAAACATGTGTAAATACGATGCCATTCCTTGCACAAATCATTGTGGAGCAATGATTCCAAGACTTGTTATGGAAGATCATCTCTTGTACACTTGTCCAAAAAGAAGAACTCGTTGTGAATATTGTGCCAGAGATTTTACTGGTGAAACACTAGAGGTAAAAGAAAATTCCATAAAGTTATTTCGCAGTAATATATTTTTTATACTGTGGCTGAATTTGAATGTTTTTTAATTGATTTGATTGATCCATAAGTTATTAGTGACCGTTGTCCCTTCAACCTAACAGCATTACTTCTATTAAAATCATATCACAACTGTTCTTACTCTCGTACTTTGGTTGGCAAACCAAGTGTCTTGATGTATACCCCTAGAATTGTTGAATGTTTTTTAAAGCTATAAATCTTTGTAATATAGTTCTATTTTGTTTTCTGATCGAAATTTATCTTAGATATGTGCTGTTTTTCTTAGAATCATGTGGGCTCTTGTCAACTGGAACCAATCTACTGTGAAAACAAATGCGGCTCAAAAATTCAGCGAAGACATCAAAATAATCATCGCCTCCACGAATGCACCAAGAGGCTCATTCCTTGCCGATATTGTCAGAAAGAATTTGTTTATGACACATTACAGGTATGTTTATGGTTATTGTAAGGCACAACGTCGTTGTGCATAGGAGTGAAACTGCAATATTTTTTTCTTTTTCTGATTGAAATATTCTGCAGTATTTTTCTGAGTAGTCATAAATTTTTTCACCATATTTTTGTGTTTCGTTGAAAAGATATTTGCTATATAACAGCTTTCAACCATTTCAAAATCATTAAAACGAGGGAAAAAAATATTGTAAAAATGGGAATAGATTGCAATTAATATACTCTTATGCTTTAATTATTAGTGTCGGTTTAATTAGTGGCAGCTTTCAATCACCAGACGGCACTTGAATGTCATGCAGGAAGGACATGAGTAAATAACTCTGGTGAAACGGCACCCACAATATTCTATTAAAATTTCTGCATAAGTGTTTAATTGTTTTTTATGTGTGTTATTTGTAAAATAAATGTTATTGCTATAACAGCTGGTCCGTCTTCTCTTTTCTTATTAATAATCTGTTGACAATTAGCTTTTATGAATTTAGGCATGTTGCTCTTTTCGATGAGATTAATATCTAAACGATGTTATTTTGTTATAATGTGCTCTTATAAGATATATAATTTATTATTTTCAGCGTGCCAATTGCAATAGTGTTTAACTTCTAGCAACTCAGTTATATTCAGGCTTTATGTGTTTTACTATTTGTGTATTCTTTAATAACCGACTATTGATTCCCCAACATCAATCATTAAATTAACATAGCAATAATGTGCTAACTAAGCGTTCTAATTTTCCAGATTCACACTGCAAAGTGTCCTCGTCTTCCAGTTGTCTGTCCTAACCGGTGTGACATCGTAAAAATTGCCAAAGAAGACTTAGAGACACATTTGAATGAACACTGCTCAGCTCTGACCATACCGTGCACGTTCAAAGAGATGGGGTGCAAGTTCAAAGTAAATATTTAGCACTTTATCATAGGGAGTGATAGTAATTAAATTAAAGCAAAATTTAGTTCTATCTCACATTTCAAAAATTACAAGTTTGAAATTTTTTTTAAAAAAAGATTCCATCTCCACTAGATTTGTACCTGTTAAAAATATATGTATCTCTCTATTTTACTTTTCCTTATTATATAAAGACTGTTATGTAGTGTTATTACTCTCTCTTTACATTAACGATTATTAGGTATATTATAACCAATCATCAGTAAGAATCATTTGAGATAAGTATTGCCTGTAGAACTGGTCTTACTAAATTCTGATTAACATTACAATCTGGAATGAATACTATAATCATTAGAGCAGTAACAAGGCATAGTAATTTCTTATGGAGAATTTTGTTCGTGATAACTAATTTAATTAGTCCATATACTTATAAGTATTAATGTAATTCGACTTTAGAAAAATAGTATTTTTAGCTAAACATTATACGTCTGAAATTGTAAGTAAGATATCATACAACACAAAATGAACTATCTTCTGGTTTCACAAAGGTGTTTTCTTATATCTTTACAAATCTGTTCCCTCTGTAATGCTATGCGATTTCTCAGTGATGTATTTAATTTAAATCTAATTCACTTGCTCGAAGGGACCATAGGGCTTTATAAGTTTAAAGCACTTGGGTGGTGAGACGCACTTTCACCGATCTTTAGAAAATATAAATAACTGATGGCTGATGGTTAGTTAAAATTTATTCAATTGACATTTTGTCTTACCATATGTCAATTAGACTAAAATATAGATGTAATTTTGATTTTAAAAAAATCGAATTTCCATTCAGACATTGTATTGTGAACTTATGAAATCAAGTTGCTCTAAAGTAAAAAAAAATTAAAAAAGTCTTCCAAATTCAAAAAATTATTTTCTTTTCAAACTCTTTTCTTTATAAATGACTAATATAATTAATATTTTATAGTTATTTAAAACAAAAATAAATATCTATCTATCAACCATATATAGTTTGGTGAATTAAATACTCTATATCACTCTATAAGTGAATAAAAAAAATTAATGGTTGATTAAAATTTATATGATGAAGTGTTAGTGATAACTGGTTGATTAGTATTAACTTTGTGTCATCTTGGCATGCGAAAAATTTATTTCCTATCATCTAAAATAATTTTAACTATAAGAAATAGATTAAATAAGGTATTAAAAAATATGGTAAACTTACCATCATTGTAAAAAAATGTAGGTTTATTTTAGAGTATCCTTTACAAATAAAAATTTTGTATATTTGTGTATTGCAAAGCAATATTTAAAAAATTTGCCTTTGAGATATCATGATATAAAAAATTTTTCTAAATCATAGTTTTGAAAGTCATCATACATCCACATTTCAAAAATTATCAAAGCAATCTTTTTTAAATTGCCATTAGTTTTTAAAATAAATGTTTTATAATCAAGATCTTTTCTCTAAGAAACAGTTTTATGATTGATGATGAGTGATATTTTAAAATTATTTTGGTGTGTGATTAAATTAATTGTTTTCTCTTCACAGGGCACCCGTTTGGCAGTCGATCAACATCTAGAAGACGCTTGCAAACCTCACCTCTTACTCGTATGCAATGTGGTCTCCAGGCAGCAACATCAAATCAGTAGTCTCAGGTCTTCCCTTTCCAATTTGACCCTCAACACATCAGGCACTCTGTTATGGAAGATAACTGACTATAACCGTCGTCTCAATGAGGCTAGAGAAGGGTACGAACTGTGCAGCACACCATTCTACACCAGTCAATATGGCTACAAATTGATGGCCAGCCTTTTCCTCAATGGAAATGGTACAGGTGAGGGCACCCATATGTCTGTCTACATCAAGATACTTCCTGGGGAGTATGATGCACTCTTGCACTGGCCTTTCAGCCACACTGTAACATTCGTCCTCTATGATCAGTCACCAACCCCTGAGACGGCTTGCAATGTCATCGAGAGTTTTGTGCCAGACCCTACTTGGAAGAATTTCCAGCAACCCAGCAAAGAGCCTGATGCCCTGGGTTTTGGTTTCCCTCGTTTCGTATCTCATGAAGTATTGAAAAAGAAAAACTATGTCAGAGACGACACTATATTTATTAAAGTGAGAGTAGATGGTAATAAAACAATTGCTGTTTGATGGTTTTCAAGTTGTTAAATTGGAGTTTATATGAATGTATGTTGAAAAATGATTGAAGAATCTTCATCAATGTTTTGCACTGTAATGTTACAGATATAAATCAAAATTTAATTAACTTTCGAGTGATACTTTAATTCTGTTTAAAAAAAACGATTTCTGATCAGTGATGCTTCAATTTATTGAGATAAAGAGAAAAAATTGAATGTCATATTCTATCACCCATAATCATTGTCGCACTGTCAAATTAGAGAAAGAATATTTCTTTTCAATTTTGTACTTATTACAAAGATTTGTATTGTTTTTAGAAATAACAATCTTAATTATTTTTACCATTTTCTCTTTAATCTATGTTTAATTATACTTAAGAATTAAAATTGTGCCAGTTGAATTATAGTATATTTTAGAACATTCTGTTTTTTTACCCATTGTTAACACTTTTTCGTGTGTATAGATGACTTTTTTGTTAACTTGCAAAATAACAAATTAATAAATAAGAGTTTATACATCATAAATATTTAGTCATTTGTAAATAGAATTGTTTTATGTATTATTAAAGGCAACAAAAAGAAATTCGCAAGAAGCACAGATTGAAATTTGTCTTGTAAATTTTATCTTTATATGTTAAATAATATTTTTACATATTAAGTATTATCTACTTAACTTTTATATTATGCACTTGCAATTAATTCTGTATGTATTATTTATGTTATCAATATGTGCTATTTTCAGTTGTTTTATTTGTTCATTGATAAATTTTAATAATTTTTTTTTGTAATGTCAGTTTTATTAAATTAAATTGCTTTAAATGCAATAAAATAATTTAGTAAATTTGACTATATATATATATTCGTTATATTTTTAATTTTTCACTTTAATTTAAAGAAATTAAATGAGATCAAGTTTTATACATTAATGAAAATATTTTATTACTCAAAATAATTTGATCAAAATGTTTGTTGTGTATAATGCATAATCATATTATTTTGTATATAAAATCATTGGATTTTTTTTTTTTTCGAATTTATTTAACTTTTTCTGTTTGAGTTAGTTTGTATAGATACAAACTTTTCACTTAATTTTTAACCTCTTGTACATAGAAAAACGTATGGTATGTAGTCATTTTCTTAAAATTCATGTACACATACCTTTGATAAACTGTTCTGTTCAGTATATTATATAAACATCTGATATTGCTTTTATGATGAACACTGTAAACTAGTCATTAACTCAATTGTAGTGATTAGAATTCTAAAATAAAACTGTTAAAACTTATTTATTTATTGCTTACCTCTCATTAATTGAAACATTCATGTAACTCACTCTGATTATCAAAAGACTTCCTTTTTATTCAATAAACTAATACACATTTATAATTCGTGTAAGAATTCGACTGTCACAGAAATGGGTGGCTCTAATTTATGTTTGATGATGCGATGGGGGTAATCCAACAGCTGAAGATAGTTGTCAAGTATCTAAACATCTCTTGCGAGAAGAATTTTCATGAGTTATGGAACATATTGGCTAGTCACAAGGGAGAAAAAGCAGAAAAATATCCAACCATTCACTCCAACACATGTGCATGCGGAATAGCAACATTTTCTTTTCATTATATCTCGTTTGATTGGCTCGTTGCTATGAACGCAGAACACCTTCTTGTATGCCCAAAATTAAAGAAAGGCTCTCAAAAATGGAATGAGATTGGCAAATTGTAGTGGAATGCCAGAAATTTTAAAGACTACACCTCATGTGTTTTCCTTGTTAAATTTCTTTTATTATTAATTATTTTTTTTAATTTTTACTTTCATGTTTTTTTTATTCTGCTTATTAATTTAAATATTTATTCTTCTGTGACATTTGAGCTGTTTTGTATTTTGGGTTGATTTTTTTCCAATGTAGTCATATGTAACAATAGCTGTCATTATATGAGAGCTGCAAAATGGATCCAAAGATCTTCCACTCCTGAAACCTGTGCAACAAATTACCGTAGAGGAGCAAATCTTTGTGGTAATTTGTTGCACAAAATAAAAAAAATTAATATTTATAATTTTGTGCAATAAATTATTTTTTAAATTGCGTGATAATTCTTTTTTAGTTTTGCTTAAAACTTCTTACATTTAAATAAGAAAAAGTTATTTAAATATTCAATTTACAGTTAGATATATTAAAATATCTGATTATAAATTAATAAAAATATTTTTTTTTGTTAATAAAAACTATCTTATTCTTATTGTGATATTAGGAACAAATAAAAATTTTCTGAATCCAATTTTCTATTATTATTTTTTCTTATAAATAATTTTGTATTACAAAATAGATAAAAACGATTACATATGAGATCAATGTTTATAACGCGAAAAAATATGTAAGCTCTAAAAAAATAATTAAAAAGCTCTTAGTTAATTTTTTATTTAAAGTTTATGATTTAGTTATCAGTTTAAAAAAAACATTTTTATAATAAAATGATTCTATATAATTTTGATAATAAATATTCTGACATTTGGTATCTAACTAAATGATTCCTTTTCAACGAACGAAAATGTGCATCTGTTAATTGTTTCTAAAGTCTTGAAAGAAATTTAGCTTTTCAAAATGTAGTGTACAATGATGTCAACATATCGCATTTTCAGATTTCTAATACGACTTATTTTTGAGCAACAAATAATTTTTCATCTGGTGCAATAATATTTGATTAACGTGTTAATTTTTTTAAATATAGTAGAAATTTAACTTAAATTTGCAGCCACCGTTAACTATTTCTCTTTACTAAATATTGTTTTTTTATTTAAAAATATATAGAAAATATTTATGTGTACGGAAATGAAATGGTGAGCGCTTCATATATAGAAGGAAAAATTAATCTGAGCAACTTTCTTTTTATTTTGAATAATTGTTTTAAATTTTATTCCAGAATTATTCACTCATTTTTAAGATAATTTTAAAACGAACAGTTTTTGTAAATAAAATTTTTATACTGTATGTTCGCTGAAATTTTGTACGTGATAAAACGGACTTAAAGAACGGAATTAAGTTAATAACAACATATATTGGCCTTCAGCTAGCGTTAAATATCGGGTTCTTTTTTTAACCATAAAATGGTTGTTTCTTTCGTTACAGTTGAGATCCTGAGTATGCCACATTTTTACGATTCTCATTGGTTTAAAATATCCATGACGTCAGATAACGTTTCATCTACGTCACAATGTATTGAGATTGCATTAGAAATCCGATTTGTCAACGAATTTCCTGCGTGCCTATAAATCTCATTCTTTGAGCGGCAGTAAACAAGGCGAAGTTCATCATTGAATGTCTGAGAATATTGTCAAAATTCATTTTGTTAATAAAATGATGATTCCTTATCTAAAGACCAAAGCATCGGTTTGAGAAATCGTTTTCCATTGATTTAAGCCATTAACACGTCGACAGAAGAAAAAGCAAAATGCAAAAGACAAGGAAAACATCCACTTTATGGTTAGTTTAAATAGGCTTGAACGATTTAAATTTATAAAAATTTCATTAATTAATAGAAATATAAATTAGAAATTGTTATATTTGTAAACTATCTCTTTTGAATCTTACGCAAAAATTAAAAATTTTCTTTTTGTAAATATTACTGAAATAATAAAAAACAGATTTGTAAAAAATAGGCTCCAAAAGTTCATTAATTTAAAAAAAAAAAAACTTGGATTACAACGTTTGCTTGTTTGAAGCTGAATTGAACTCACTGTAAAGCTACTTTTGCCACATCGCTTCGGAACTTAGCTGTTACAAAAATGAAAGCATATTATCCATCCCCCCCCCTTTTTTAAATTTAACTGTTTCTAAGGATGAAAAATTTATACAGCTATGGAACTCCTCTTTTTTTTCTATATTCCCACAATACAATTCATTTTTAAAAATAAATAACAATATTTATTGTTTTGTTTTGATTATAAAAAAATATTACTTTTGTCCCCTGCTACAAACATGTTTTTTGTTTTTACCGCTACTCTATCACCCGGAAAAGCATTAGAATGTTGAAAACAATCACGATTTTTATAAATTCATATCTGAAAAGAATTTTTAAGGACATTACAATTAATTGGGTTTTTTTTATTTATCCATACGTGAGTACCCATTTTGTAGCGCAAACAGCTTTTCGAATGGAGCGAAATAATAAATAAGTTCAAAAGAATTTTTTCCGAAGTAGTTCTTCCCCAAAGCCTCATACAACGTTTATCATAAGAAACCACATGGCTGCTTAATTTTATATGTGATTACACTAAAGATTAACGATTTGCAAATGTTATAAAATCGTTGTTCAATAAAAGAAAAAAATTCAGAAGTTTTTTAATTCGTGAAAATCGAAAAAGTGCTAATCATGATTCCAGAAAGTCATTCAAAACACTTTTATTTTTAAAGTAAAAAAATAAAATCTGCCAAAAAATTTTTAAAGATATGCATAAAACATATATTCTGCTCATAATTTATGTTTAGCTAATAGTCTTTAATAGTAATATGTGTAGGAGGAGGAATAGCGCATGCGGTCCTTATTTTTAACTGCTTTAACTATTTTTTACACGATTGAAAACTTTTTTAAGATTAATAATAGTTGTGTACCACTTTTTGTGAAATAGAAATATTTTTTTCTTTTTGAAAATTCTTCATTTAGATGCGAAGTAGATTACTTTTATTTTATATTTTGTTTATCTGAAATAAGCTTATTACTATGCCATAGTTTGAGGCATCTATTCATATCATAAAAGGTTAATGGAAATTGGAAACATGATTTTAGAAGTATCATTGATTTATCGCACATTTCTTTAAATTTCCAAAAACCAGAACCGTATGGCTCAGTCTATTCAATTGTTCCCATTCTGTGTAAGCAAATGTGATGAGAGAGGTAATTGCTGTAAACATAGGAAGGCATATGTTAAAAATCTCGAAAATGTTTTTATTTCTAGTCTTAGAAACAGTATAATCCTTGACTTGCACGTCATCAACTGCTTTTAAAAATTGTGCTGCAGTATGTTTAAGATGCAGTACAACTCTAGAAATTCGAATTAACTAAAACCGGATCCAATCAGATAGTCAAAAATTCGGTTAGTTGAATTTTCCTCCAAAAATGGTTCATTTTAATTAATTATAGTATGTAGAAAATGGGAGAAAAAAATTACATATATTTAAAGAAAATTATTCTTTAATTAAATGAAAAGGCAATAATTTTAATTAAATGAAAAATAATTAATGTACATACAATGTTGTAAATGTAGGTCATTGCTTGCTGAATATCTCAGTCAGATTAAGTTGTTTCACTGACTTCATTCGTTTTCGGGCAGCAAAATCGTACATCCCCTTGACGATGAGAATTTATATAAGGTCACACTTAGGCTGATGCTCCATCCACTTCATATCCGGCAAATGGTTCACTAACTCATAATCTTGTGTCTGCTTCCTCTTGGACATTAAGATCACTTTCTTCCTCGACACTTTGGATACGTGGACCATCATTTGCAATTAGAAATCCAATGCTGATTTTCCAATCCATTCTGCTACATCTCCTGCACTAACTTCTGAACATCCAGGAATTTTCAAAAGAATGTTTCTGAATTCCTCAAGTGATAAGTCATTCTCATATTCTCCCTTCCCTTTCCTTCATTTAAGCTTTTTACTTTTCTTTCTATTCTTCAGTTAAATTTAATTTTCTGAAATTCTGAAAGCAATTCAGATTGAAGAAGTTCGGATAATTGGAGTTCTATGGTATACTACTATAATGTTCTCTTGCGATCTCCTCTCTGAAGTTACGAGTGATGTAAAATCATTCTGTTCCTGTTTCCATTTCTAGAATTATCATTTTTCAGCACTATATGGGGAGAATGTGAGTTAATTATCTGCAATAATCTTGCATTTACAGACGTCAATCTTCTTTAACATTCATTTAATCTGTTAACTTTCGTTAATGCTCTGCTTCACAGATGACGGTGGTGGGTGCTAGAACCACAATCGATTAGTGAAACGCCGAAATATTTTGAGGTGATTGCTGATGGTAATTTTTATGATCCGCATTCCTAAAAATATATTTGCTTAAATCCGATTGTCTTTGATGGTGATCGAGAGTCAAAAAGTTAAAACTAGAACGCAATGCAGAAAAGTCTGCCCACCCCCGATTTAAAACTCAAGTTTTTTTTTTTTTTTTTTTTTTTTTTGTATATTCTTATTAAATGTTTTTCTTTAATTTGTTCTTTCCCAGTTTCCAGGGAGACATGGCTTCCTGGTTTCATTAAAATATGAAAAAAAAGTTCTTCCCATCTATTTATAACTAATATTTAACTCTAAGGAGGAAAAAATGAATGATTTTTTTTAATCCAAATGGTAATGTCGTTATAAATGAAAGCTTCCATAAGTAGTAAAAGTTTCCTCTCTCTAAGCTTTTCCGTTATTAAGGTCTGGGAAAACAAAATTGGAAGATCTGACAAAATAAATTAAAGTTTTTATACTATCCTTTGCAGGAAGAAAAAAATTTAACTTGATGACTGATTGAGTTAGTCGCAAGAAGTTTATGTTAAAAATAGTAAACTTCCATATGATATAATTTAATTCTTTTTTTTTTATCTCGTCGTAGCTATTCTATTATTTAACTTTTCAGTTATGCGAAATTGAAAATATTAAAATTGCATGACTTAATAATAAATATTTCTGATGTTTGGAGTTGAAGAACGTAAATAATATTAGAACTAAATTAGTTCTGTTGTAAACTTCAAATATTATATTAATTACTTCTGGCAGTGTATAATATTCTTTGATCATGTAGACATGATGTACTCGATTTGATTAATCTGTTCTTCAAAACTTATGTGATTATGTGTAAACTTCTGTCTCAGCTATTTTTTTTGGGGAGGGAGGGGGACTTTTTCGCGGAATTACAAATTAGTTTTATCGCCTCGATATAAAAATGAAAATCTAATTTTTAGGAGAAAGCACTTCTTTTTTTTTGGCCCAGATGCCTTATAATTCAGGATGCCAAATTCTGAGTTTGGTGGTTTCTTAGCAAATTTTCTTACGTACCTGGCAACCTGGTTTTTATTACGTCATAAATATGGAGACCTATAAAAATTATGCAGAAAATTATATTCTAATAACCCCAATATTTGCGTCATTGAGCATGTTACAATACGTTATCCATTGGCAACATTTCTTTATCGCCAAAAAAATTTAGAATTTGAAATCCTGGATTATACGGCACCTGTGCATTTTTTTTACCCTCACAATTATGTTATTCTTTTTTAATTGAATTTATTTTATATTTTTTATTGAGAGTTTCCAATACTTTTCTCATATTTTTGATCAGTGGAAATATATACACTACAACTCTATCATTTTCTTCAACTGTTATATCGACAAAACTTAAATATTTAATGTTTCAGCAAATTTAATTATGAAAAATTGTTAATTAAAAATTATACACTTGTTTAAAATAATAAGAAAATTTCCTTTTGTGTGAAAATGTACTGTTATATTTTCTTATGGAATAATAGTAAGAACTTTACCTTAAAAATTTTCACTAAAACAGAAACAGTCTTATTTACCTACAAGATGAAAAAAAAAGTATCCATAAAATTTTATTCATATTTAAATAGCAGAATGAGGATAAAACGAAACAATGGAATATACACATAATCTGTTAGTTAGATTAGCATCCCAGAATGGGCACCAATCGGCATACGAAAACGGGATTTTCCCCGATTTCAAATTGCTAAGCCTAACACTGATTAAGAAAACAGGAATAAAAACTATGTAAAAAATTTCACCGCTACATTTGGCTACACGTTTGATAATTAATCACTTTTGGTGAATTAAATTGGCAAGTGAATAAAAATCACCAAATTTTACCACATTTGGCAATTTTTTGCACTTGGGGAGCTGTGACCGTTTTACTCAGTACAGCTTTAAATTCTACAAAATATAAGAATTCAATTGGTAGCTCAGATGAACAATTTGTTTGCTATAGTCAAGAATCTTGCTTTGAAGTAATGGGATAATTTTCCAGTATTTTATGCATACCATGTGTATGAAAAGCTAAAAAAAATTATTCATCATCAATTCTATATATCTTTTTCGATTTACTCGCCAGTACTTCCAATGTTAAAAAATAACTCGATTGAGATGTTATTGCCTCCAAAATCCAATTTTTTTCTATTTTTAGAAATCCCGAAATCACTTTAGTTACAATTCCCTAGTAGAATAATAATAAATTACAGGCAGGGAAATGTTCTCAGGAATCTCATTTTTCAAAGAGAAATGATGATTCCTGATCGCATGAAAAAGTTGCTACAATCCCCAAGCACGGGGAAAAAATGTTCCTCTCCGAAGTAAAATCTGGAGACCAGGGATCAAGACAAAGATGAAAAGCTGGGATTTTTCCCTAGATGGGGAAGTTTTGAAGATTGATACGTAAGGTAATCATTTCCAATCCATAAGTGCGATATTTTTTATACATGATCGAATATATAAGAGTTTTTGTAGTTCCTTTCTTCAAATCGCTTCGTGAAAATGTTTAACATTTTGAATTCTTTTTGAAACCGTTGAATCGCGTTTTCAATAAGCTGGCCATTTTTCTAGAGGTCTTGTTTGCTTTTCAGTATTTCATTGTTATCGAAAATATAAATATTTAAATATACTAAAAAAGTAACCTAATATACTGAAAGTTATTCCAAAAATCTAATTTTATATCATCAATTATTAATTTTGTTATTTTTTATATTGTATTTCATTGTCATAAAAACAATGAAAATAAAATTTTAAAAAGACTTTTAAATTTATTTGAAACTAAAAATTTTTGAACTGAAAAATTTCAATCTTAAATATTATCCAAATAAGTTACATATTTTTCATTTTACTTATTTCTTATTTTTTCTATCTCTCTACAAACTATTACTATTTACAAGTTACTTATTTAGATAAGAATTCAGGCACGAAATTTTTTTTATATTCTTATTATAATATACTTATATATTTAAATACTAATTTGTCATAATTTGGATTGAATAATAGATTATCGATTCTAACCAGAGTATCGTAAAACTCTGGTACAGTTGTACAAACTCTCACACTCAATAAAACTCAGTACAAACTCTGGTGTTTCTGTTTATCTTTTTCAACAGGGATGAGCATTCAGATCACCTCAATCGTTCTTGGTATACATATATATACATATATATATATATATATATATATATATATATATATATATATATATATATATATATATATATATATATATATATATATATATATATATATATATATATATATATGCTTGTTTGTCGTTCAATGGTCGTTTTTTGCACACGAGGACTAATTAGACCAGGACTAACGGTTTAAAGCGGATTCCGAAGCACTACAAACATCCATGCCCAAGGTGGGATATTCGAACCCACGAACTGTTGAACCGTAGGCAAGAACGCTAACTATTCGGCTGCCAGCTCGGCATATATATGTATATATATGCGCGTGTAAATATATATATATATATATATATATATTATATATATATATATATATATATATATATATATATATATATATATATATATATATATATATATATATATATTATATCCATGTAAAATCATAGATATAAAAAAAATGTCTTGACAAATCCACATACTTAAGAAGCATTTGCGATATGTTTTTTATGTTGTTATTGAAACTTGAACAAGACAAGCTCGCTAGCAGACGGCTATGCGAAATTAAGTCAAAAGGGTGCGTCTTTTGCTTAATCAGAGCACCGTGAAGGTGAAACTACGTCTTTGCTACAAGAGACCTCCGATAGATGGTACCACCAGAGAAAACCTCTTTCTCAATTTTGACTTTAATCTGGAGGGGAACAAAGTTTTCTCTAGACCATTATCCCCATGGTAATTTCTCAACGTCAGACCACAGTACTTTCGTTTCCACAGATTTAACGAGCACGTAACATGTACTCGATGGGTCTTTGGTAATATTGAGAATCAAACTCAACCCTTTTGAAAGGAAGGCCGATGCCCTACCACTAGGCTATACCCGTCTGCTTCTATCTAACTTGTAAAGTACAATTCAGATCTAGGTTAAAGGAAGCATACTGGTGCAACAACAACGGCTCATATGTATTTATACATGTCTCAAATGCGAAAGTCTGGATTTAATTTTAAGTGTTTATTCGAATGCATTTTCAGATAAGATAAAATAAAGTGATATTATATTTATTGCTGTAAATATTGAACCAGGAACTTTTTATTTCGAAAGACATTCTTTTAAGATTAAACTTAAAGAGTTAACTTGGACTCCTTTGACAAATAAATATAATAGAGTTCGAATGATTGCTAAAAGCTGTTGGTAAACTATAGTTGAAAAGTCCTAGAAATCGTAGTGGCCCTCAATTAAAACTTTTCCTAAATATTAGGGCATACTAGGGTAGAAACCTGGATAATTCAAACATTATATGGGTTCAAGATTCAAGAGAAATGTGTGTCCAAGAACTAGAAACACATTATTAATCAAGTAATATCAACTGTGACTAAGCCTTCATCCAGGAAAATTTTGCACAAAAAACTTGTCCAACTATTGAGTAAAGTTTTTTTCTAATATAACGATGAGCACTGGTGACTAACCCTTTGCTACAACAATAGTGAAAACTGCTGCTCTTTTATTGTTACACGAGGCCACCTGTGAACCAAATGAAGGAGGTGAGTAAACATTACCCACGTCACTCCACCAGTAACGTGTTTGTAAGGGGTGCCACATTCACACATCATTTCAGAAGAAAGGACAAGAGAGGAAGAAATATCCATGCTCAAACCAGGATTCGAAAGAAGGATTCAGCTCTAGAAACAGGAATGCCAATCACTCAATTGATTGGCATACCTGTTTCTAGTGGCCGGCAATTGAGAAACATTGAACTGTCAGTTGCAAGAACCCTTTATCACTGATGGAGATATACTTAATTGACGATTAGTAGTAATAAGTGCTTAATGTAAATTTTGCCCTTATAAGATACCCGAATAATTTTCCCTATAAATTTGTGCGAACCATTATAAAATTACAGATTCCAATGTTTTCATCAATTCTTTTTCGACAAAATATGTTCGGAAAAATCTCTTTTTTACAAACACCTTTTGTTTTATTGTTTGCTTTACTGAAACTTTTATCACATGAACATTTTTTTTCATTACTTTATTTCATGATTGAAACACTTGAATCGACATTTTTCTTGGAGAATAATATTTTCCGAACGGTAGATTACGGACTGCAGAGAAGATGGTGATATCACAGTTTATTTAGGTAATTCATGCAGAATTCTTTCCAACCAATCTAAATCCCGTCATACGATTCATGCGTCAGTGCATTATCAATACTTTCAAGTGCAAATATCGTAAGGTATGTACTTTTACAATGAGAGATCATGTCTTAAAATCGCGTAAGGAAATCTACAGTCTAGATGCAATGCATTTATAATTCTCTGTTTGGAATGATATTACTGAGAAAATGATGTATTATTTTGACATATGACAAAGCTTTATTAAGGAGATCACTATAAATAAATGAAGGCAAAAGCATTTACTTAATGATTTTAGATAAGCTAATTTACTCATTCTGGAACTTTGGTAAAGAAGCTCACTGCTGCCCTGAATTTCCATTCAGAACTTTTTGAATATTAAGTAATATGTCATTTGTGCCAGCTGTAGGCTGAGGGTATTATAGCATTTCTGACTCTTAGACTGTTGATCCCGGGTTCGAGTACCGGTTCAGGCATAGAAGTTTTTTTCTCTCTGTATTTCTTCGCCATCTTTTGAGAAGATGAATGAATAGGGCCCACCCCATAAATGCATTTGTGGTGGTATGACGTAGCTGTTTAGATAAAGCTGTTTGCCATCGCGACTTTGTTCACAAGTGCCTACCGGGTAATGATAAACGAGTTCCGGGCTTTTTTGTGGCGAAAGGTTAGTCATATAGTGCCTACCTAAAAATTGAATTTGTACATAACAACCAATAAATGATTAAGAAAAATTCAAGTGATTTAAAATTCAAATGAGAAAAGAAACTTTCAAATATCAAACAAGAAGCTGTATTGCTAATAAAATTGAGATTGTTGTGAAATGTTAGTTATATAGTGCCCACCATTATTAAAAAAATGTAATTTGTACACAAGAAGCATTGAATGATTGAGAACATAATTAAAATTTGAATGAAAAGGAATTTTCAAATATCAAACAAGAAATAATGACATAATACTGTAACCGTCTGCAAAATAAACAGATGAATGGCTAATAAAATTGAGGTATTTTTTTTTAGAAAATAAACACTGAAATGTACTTTCCTAAATCAAAAAATGGGAAAATATTTTTTTTAAGTGTTTAAATAAGCAGGAAGAATAAGTGACTAATTTGGCATATTTTTTTTTATCTTAATATGAAAATAAGATTTGTTTTTAAGCATATTATTTTGCATTTGTTTTTCTTATATAAATTTTTCTGATTGTAATTTATTAATAGAGTAAGAATAAAATTCGGTAAAAAAAAATTTTAATATAACACACTTATTTTTTCACTTTACGAATTTTCTATCTTAAGAACTATTTCGCGTTTGTCTACGAATTCGTAAAAACGAGCTTCTACATTATAATGCAGAAAAAATTATTTTTAAAAAACTCCTTTATCTTTACATTTTTGTGAATTTAATGTTGATGTATAAGCGTATTAAACGTGTTCGGGTTCTTTTCTTCTTAAGTCTAAGTAGATACATACCAAATTCTATCATGTTTAGAGCTCTGTATCACTTACGTGTAATCCGAAAAAAAGACATTTTTTTTTTTTAATATTCAAAGGTGACATTTTTAATGCGAAAAGAAAATCTCGCAATTCAAAAATTTTCTACAAATACACCAAACTGCTTTGTTTCAACGGTAAATAAAATTGTGGCTCTGACTTGTGTTATAAAGTAATCAAAAATATAATGTTTATCATCTATCTCAGCGCAAGATCTATGAATGTAGAAAACGCTGAGGAATTCTTTATGAAAAACATCAGACGAAAATGGGAAAATAGATGAAGCTCGGGGGTCTTTTTAAGTAATTGCAACAAAAAGATCAATTTATTATCTCAAAAAAAGAGAAAAAAAATGTGCTACATACTTCAAAGAATCCAAATAAAGTTTTTATAAAAAATTCATTATTGTCGATGGTTTTTCATATAAAGACAATATAATAGTAAAAAAAATATTAACAAAAATTAATTATAAATATCGTCAAGAGCCTATTTTTTCTCCAATTTTTAAACATAACACTCCAGAATTTTATGCACAATACCATCAATCCGTTGCACTATATCAAGACAAAACATCCAATTACAAATCACAATCTACAATTGTTTTTCTAGAAAAAATACAGCATGAAGCGGAAATTAAAACCATTCTCTTTATTGATATTCCTGCTAAATATCACGATGTACCACAGATGGATTTTTGTGCTTTTCGGCCCTTAAAATCTACACTATTCAAACGCTGAATTTAACGCTTTGTGGACTTTGGAAAGCAATTCTAGAGAAGTGGAACTCACCATTTCTTTCAATATTGCAAAAAGCATTATTAACATAGAAACTTCGATGAAGAGTAATTGCCAAGAACAAGGATTATCAAACTGAGCATTCAGAACATGAAATATGAAAGTAATTTTGTCTGTCACTTCATCAAAATAATCTAAAAATGTGCGAACATTCCCAGTATAAACAGAAGTAAAAAATAAACTAATAATAGTTAAGCAATAGTGTTGTTGAATTCCCCAAGTGTTAATGAAATTTTATTTTCTAAATATACTTTTCGTGTTTATAACAAAACATTTTTCCTAATATTCAAATTATAATATTTTTTAAAATATTTTATTGACTGAAATACAATTTCTTTTAGCCAATTTCGAAAAATCTAATTTTTACTAAATTGATTCCATAAATACAACCGGATAACACCTAAAAAATCTTTTATATCCTAATGGATAATTATTAGAAAAGAAGTTAAATGTTTTATTTGATAAATATGCATCAAATTTTTCTTTTTTAATTTTCGACAGATATTCATTATTCTAATTCACAATTAAAATTGAACGAAAAATTAATAGGAAAACTTATTAACTCCATTTTGTCAAGAAATGATATCTTTACCCATCATTTTAAAATGACTAATCTTCATTGTCTAATGCTACAATTTATATCAAACTAATATAGTATTAAACAAAAACTGATGCTTATTTGAAAGGATCATTTTTCCCGGGAAAATATTTTTAACAATGTATTATTATCTGTGTTGTAAAGATTTTGCAAGTTTTTTCACCACGGCGAAACATTTTCCCAGTGTTATTTTAATTAATAAATTGCCACCTGCCTCACGTAGGCTTGCACCTGGCCATTTCTTTTATAATTGTTTGGTAAAAACTCTTCACAGAACGAAAATACCTATTGTTAATTGTTACTGAATTTGTTATCCCTTAGTGAAAAAAAAAAATTAAATGATCTTAAAAGTTTTGTTTTTGCAGCTTCATTAAAAAAAATTTTTTTATGTAGAAATTACTATGTTCCAAGCTATAATTTCATCTCGTAAATTATTAGCTTACGCGATCTTAAATTCAATAATTTTGATTTGGTTTCTGTAAGTTTAAAATGGCAATCATAACCTTAAAACAGATAGAGCAAATATAAATAAATTCAACAAACACGATTAGAGAAAAATTCAATTTTAACAAATTTCACAATCGGTATATATAATTTGTTTCTTGTTATTATAGCTGTAGTTTTACACAAAATTCTTATACTCTTTAGCATTTTAGGAAAAATCTTTCAAATAAAATTCTTTTATTTAAAAACTGACATAAATAAATTATTTTTTAATAAAGAAAGTTTTAAAATATTTTAAGTGTGTTAAATTATATCCGAGTGATATTTTATTAGCCTACTATGGAATTTTACTCGGATTTATTGTTGTTTCGAAAACATGGAACTTTTTATATAAATGATTAACGTGCCTTAAAAAGAAATTTAAGCAACCCGTTTGTATTTTTTAAATTTTAGTTGAAAAAAACAATATTTAGGTATCATAGATCTGATTTTATATTTTGTGAGCCTGATTTAATCGAATAAATAGACCTGGTTTAATATGATAATGAGAATATTTTTAAAATATATAATTAACTTTTCTTGCTTATGATTAGAAATTAAAATGAAAAATATTATTTAACGAAAAGATATCTCCTTTTTGTTGAGAAATCAGTTAATAAATAATTTAACATTATGGATATAAATCGTTGCAAATTGAAAACTTGAATTTTTATTATTTTTATTGAGATTTTAGACATTTTTTTAAAATTAACTTTTTTCCATGAAAAGCATTAATAAAGTTGCAATTCTTCTCCATAGCTATAGAGGAACTATCACGCGCTGCGAATATTTAACATCCATAGATTCATAAAGCACAGCGGTCTCAATTGGATAAAATGGTTTAAAGAACATGCATTCTTAAATTCTTTAAGTTCTTCAAAATCTAATATATTTGACAGAATCTAATGTAGTCTTACCAAATAAAGCTGATCATGGTCTTAGTGGGTAAGACCACATTCTTAGGAGTAAAATATCCTTGTTTTCATTCCAGCTATTAAAGAACAATGCGAAATTACGTTTATGCTTACTTGTACATTTGTATGAACATTTCTTAAAATGAGTATTTGGAGAATTTTTTAATTTTCTCAATTATGACGAACGACTACTGTTCATTGTCTATGAAAATTCCACTTCAATTTATAGCAAAAGGTATGTTGTAGACATTAAAAGAAGCTATACAATAGCCTTCAACTGTTAAGCTGCCCAATATTAGATCCTATAAGAACAACCATGGCATAGTGATGGGATCGCTTTTAAGAGTGAAAGATACTACGAGGAATTTTTTATTCGGAACAATGGGAGATGGTGCCCTTTTGTGCTTTATATTCATGAATATCTGTTTTTGTGGTATTTGGGAATTTTCCTTCTTGCGATATATGAATTCGGCTACCTGAAATGTCTTATCATAAAGTATTTGATTAATATGGTACCTAAAGTGATCTGTACCGAGCCTCAGGAGTCCCTGATATCATTCTGAGGGTCCGTGGAAAACTAAAATTGATGTGGGGTCCCTGAACAAAGTCAAGGGGTCCGCGAAGTTTTGATGCAAAAATAATAAAATTGAGATCTCTTTTTTATTGCTATGACATTTTTACTGCTATGAAGTTTAGAAAATGAGAGACAGTGAACAAAATAATGGGGATTTTATGTTCTGAGCAAAATATAAACCTACGTGAGGTCTTAAAATACAGTGTTATGTAATACCTTCTGTGAGTGAAAGACAAAAACTATTTCCTCTGATTTGTCATTTGTTGTAACAATGATGTTTATAACCATTTTTGTATTTTTACTAAAACTTAATTATTATTAATCTTACGTCTATAAATTTAAGCTTTTAATTTCTGTACAAACTCTAACAACAATATAACAGCAATAAAGAAATAACTAAAAAAATCTGAGATAAACCTTTAAAAACGAAAATAAAAAAAAAATCCTTTGAAACAATCCTGTGATTTAAAAATTATAGATGAGGATAACTACTTAAGATAATAATAAGCGTTGCAATGTGTGAGACAGCCGAAAATATGTTTACACAGAAACGCAATAACTCCTTTACATGCACTAATTTGTCTGCAATATAAACGAACTGGAATTGAGCTGTACATCTAATCAACAATTGATAGCTCTATGTTATACTGGTACGAAGTATAACAAATTTTTCCTGTCTTAGACAAAAAGAAGTTTGTTTTCCCTAGTTGGAAGTGTGTTTTGTGTTGCATTTTTTGTATTGCTATCAAATAGTGTACAATTGTTACCTTAGTATATTTGAATACAATTAATCTTTTTTGAAAAATTATATATCAATTTTTGCAATATAGTTATCTTTTAATATTAATTTAAGAACTATTTTTATTAAAAACTTTGGAAGAGATTATAAGTTTTATCAGTACAGAATTTTTTAAGGAATTAAATTATATTTTAGCTAAAAAACCAAGCATGAAATTTTATCCTTACGTCAAATATTTAATTCAATATGGCTTTATTGCAGCAAGTAAGAAAATAAAAATAATTTAGCATTATTTTTTAACAATATAAAACACAATTTTCAAAATAATACTTATAAAATAATCCACTCAAAATAGTACTAGTTTAATTAATTGCAAAAAAATTCTATAACATTTAGTAAGATCTGAATAAAAAAATTAACTTCTTGTGGACAAAGATCTGAAACACTAGATAGAAAGTATATAAAAATCTGATATGACTAATATAAAAAAACCTAGTTTTTCACCTTGTCTAGTGGATAAAAAAATGGACCACTACAGACAAATAAAGCATTATTTCAGTGACTATGCTTCCTTTATGAGACACCCATTAAATATCCCAGTATGGATATGAGCGAATGAATATATAAATTTCGACCATCAGACATCGAATGCTGACGTCTCCAAGACTTATAATGGACGTAAAAAGGGTGGATATTTGTCTTCCTATGGATCCAATGAGGACAAAAAACAGGCGTCTAGCGTTTTAAAAAATATACCATTGATAACGTCAAACTTCTATTGGACGGTGTTGTTGGACAGAATTGAATATTTTAAAAATGACCTTATTTCATCTTTAGGAAACAGTACTTTACTAATTGTCTTCCATGTAATAAAACTATGTAAAATGATTCAATGAGACCTTCCAAGCTTATAAGCTAACTATATATTTAATAAAAATCCATAACATTTTTTCAAACAGTCAAAGAAAATAGTTGAAAACACTGTCACTGCCACAATTCATAGTGACAACATCTAAACAAGTTGCCGAGGGACTGCATGCTTATTTATATATTTCTTTTGATTCCAAAGCCGTACACTATTGGTGAAGAAGTTATTTTACCAAATGTAAGTGAGATAATACGCAACGTGTGACACAAACTACTTTTCTACTAGCAAAAAAAAGAATCTCACTGAATAATAATAAAATATAAACAATAATTGATGAAATGGCAAAGTGATTGAAAATTTCTTATGTAAACATATAAAATCATCTGAATTTTCTATACAGCTTAACAAGTCCTTTTTTTATTAGGAACTAAGATTTACTTTTAACTTATTTAAGATTTGTAAATGAAGATAAATTTTGCCAAGTATTGTTGCTTGCTAAATGTTTGGATGCCTATCCGTAAGGAAAAACTTTATTTACTCAACTAAAAGATTTTTCGTTGTAAAATTATACCCTTGATAAATATCATTTCTGTTGCTACTAACAGTGCTCCGGAAATGACAGGAAGATACCAAAGCTTTCTGGTATATTTAAAATAAGCTGTACCACATGCATTTTTATTACATTGTGTTATATTCATTAATCAATGTCATTTAGTCCCAAAAAATCTTAGTGAACATCTGCATGGATCACCAGATTATGTCATCAGAACAGCTAATAAAATCAAAAGGAATGACTTCAATATGATATTATTTGCTTAGAAATGATATACACTATAATCGCTTATTACTTCACATAGAAAGTTATGATAAAGTGTATGTTTAAACCGACTTTATGCACTTTTTAATTTAGTATTAAATATAGAAATTGATACAGATAAAGAATTATACATTCTAGAAAGAGACAAAACATTATTTTAATGGCTAAGTCTAATCTAAAAGACCTCCATAAAATATCTTAGAATGGATCAGCGTGAATAAATACATCTAAAATTCGTTTCTCGGGTATCAAATGCCAATGTCTCTTAGGCGTATAATGGACGTAAAAAGGTTGGATAGTTGTTATTCTATGCATCTAATAAAGACAAAAAATAGACTTTTAATGGATTAAAGAACAACCCATTGATAACGTCATATTTACTTTTATTGAATCAAATTATGTTGTATGGGCAGTGTTGAATATTTCAAGTATGAGCTTATTTCATTACCTTTACATACTTTTATTATATAGAAGACACATATAGGTAAATAATACTTTACCAATAAGTGTCTTTCATGTAATAAAAGTATGTCATATGTGTGGTTCAGTGAAACCATTCAAATTTAAATTAACATTGTCATTACGAATTTCATAAAATCTTGTCATGCTTCACCAACTTAAGAGCATTTCATCCAACACAGAGTTTCTAGAGTGATTAAGGATACAAAATACAGTGGTCTTCAGTTGAATTAATCATCGAACTCTGTTCCTCTTGGATACGGAAAAGATGTCTTTCCTCATCAGGCTGTCATGTTAGTTGTTAGTATTTCAGCAGATATTGTGTTTGCATAATAAGCAGAGAAGTAAATAATAGTGCAAAATACAATGTGACAATCCATACAAGCGTTTTCTGTAGGAAAAAAATTTTAGTTAAAATTTATACTAAGAATAATATATTTATAGTTCATGATTTCTCAAAAATTTATTTCTAATTTAGAGTATTTGAAATTAATTTGATAATTTATAATATTGGAACAGAGTAGAAGGAAGATTTTAATATGATTTTTATTCACATGTCTAATGCATGAATAGAACTTCCACATTGTACACTCTGGCCACCCGAATTGCAACAACAAGAAAGACAAGAAATATCACAACAAAATTTATTTTGTAGATAACATGTTGAGACCAAGTATCAAATGATTAAATTTATAAATTTCTGTAAAGTGTAGTTCCTACCGAAATCTGTAACCAGAGTAGCCGCCATTGTTGCAGATCACCGCTACCACATGCCTCGGCATTGATTCAAAGAAACTTTGGATGTGTTCTTGGGGTACAGCAGACAGCACACGTTGCCAAAGTTGATCTGATGTGGAAGCTTGGGATGTAATTTGGGTCAATAGTTGAGCAACAATGGACCACATGTTTTCTATCGGAGAAAGATCCGGAGAGCGATCCGCCAGGGAAGCAATTCAATCTGGTGATTGACGAAGAACTCTTGGACATCCTACGTGTGGTCAATCATTATCCTGTTGAAATATGGTTGTGCTCAAGCCCTAAAGTTAAGGAAGGGCAACTGGTTCCAACACCTAGGAAATGCAGCGCTGGCTGTTTTAAGTACCGGCAATGCGTACAAGAGGAGTGCGTGTGTAATATCCAATACTGCTCCATACCATAATACCCGGAACAGGACCAGTGTGATGATGCATAACGCAGTTGTTCAGCATCCTCTTTCTACGATGTCTCCAGACTCGATTGCGACCATCGTGATGTTGCTGACAGAAGCGTGACTAGTCACGCTTCTGTCTGCAAAATTATGTGGACGACAGAATGGAAGACAATTTTCTTCCACTCTGCCGTCCACACCCTTCTTTCTTCGCAACATTGGCAGCCAAGACGTCTGTGGTTCTGCCTCAAGGGTAGACGAAGCAAAGTACGTCTTGCGGACAGACCACTTTACTCTAAACGGCGTCGAATGGTATGCCCAGACACTGGATGATGCGTTATAGACTGAATGTGCTGTGCTATGTTTTGTGATGTGGCTGAATGATCCATCACTGTCATGCGCACAATTTGCCTGTCTTCACGTGAAGTGTTGCACTAAGGGGAATGCAATCGAACACGTTGCTCCGTTGTACCCTCCTGCATCTAGCGATTACATATCCGAATTATAATTGTTTGATTTCGTCCAACACGACTACTGATTTCCCTGAAAGATAAACCACAATCTTAGTAGGGCACTATCTTTCCTCTGTCGAACTCAAATACTTGATCAAAAATGATCGCTGTTTTCTACGAGGCATAATTGATCACTTTTTTGAAAAAACCACAAGAAAACACAATTGCCGAAGTTGAAATCCTCGAAATTTTCAAGCCTTAAATAATGCTTTTAAGTGGGGCAAAAAGCGGTCGTGATGAGTGTCTGAAATGAAATTCTAATCATTTGCATATCTCATCTCCGTTAATGCATGTTGTAAATTTCCTGTTATTTTCATGCTTCTTTTAGGATGCTGCATTTACAGTGGCCACAGCACCCAAGTGGCAAAATATCTTGGACCTATGTTGGCTAATCAAGGGTTTGTCTTGGTCCAGTATTGCTGGTCTATATTGGGCTAATCCTAGATGATCTACATTTCGTTATACAGGATATATAGGACCAATGTGGATTGTGTAGATAGGGCCAAGCTTGGAAACCTTCATTGGTCCAATCTGGGTGACTAAGATAGGACCAAGCGTGACTGCCAAAATTGGTCCAATTTAAGCAGCTAAGATAGGAAATATCTTGGCTTATATGTTTGTCTACATTATATGTAGCTCATAATGATGGCAAAGGATTTTATTTGGAATTACTAAATTAGAAAGATGTTATTTTAAAATATTGTAATAAATACGCATTTTTTTCATTTAAATCTGAACTGTTACATCCTGCATGAGTAAAATAATTGCCGTGGTTAAAATGTATTATTTTGTATTCCATTTTGAAAATAAACAGAAGTGATAAATTATATAAATCTAATCTCATTGTAATATTTTAAATAACCCTATTAGCAATTTATGAATTTGATTTTTTTAATGTTAAAAGAGAATCACGTTCCTGCATTGTTATCACTCATTAACCCACACTGTCAATTTTTGTGTATTTTACCCAATTTTTATTTCGCTAAATAAATGGTTCTTTTCTATTAAATTAAAATGTAAATTTTGTTTTTTACAAGATACTAAATTGAGAATTTATTCAATTATAATCTTTCTACTTATATCTCTAATGAAGAAAAAAAATCGTTTTACATTTCTAACTTATAATGAATTGCTATACACATCTTATAGAAAAGTATCAAAATTTGTATTACACTTATTTAAAAATGTCAATTAGCTGTTAACTACTGTTTTTGAATATTTTAATTTTAATTTACATCTCGCTGTCAGATTTTCAAATATTTTTTCCTTTAAAATAAGAAACAACGTAAATAAAAATAAACCCATGCATTATTTGTAAAGAATTCAACATTCATTTTGATCAAAAGTTGCCCAGTTCTAGAAATATTCTGCGCTGAAAATATTGACTAGACAGTAGAAAAGTTTATTTTGAAATTTTTATTTTATAAAATGCATACATTTTTGCAATATAGATAATACATGGTATTTCTTTGCATTTCTAAAATTCAGCTTTAAAATTTGCTCTTCACTATAATCACTTAAGCTGCCTCTGCTCTGTAACTAGTCGGGACTAGAGCAGCACCTATAAATATAAGATAAAAAAGTATTAGCATAAATAAATCTTTTTCACACGCATGCATACATCATATTTAAAATCTAATCAATTTTCTTTTCTAACTCAAAATAATTTTTAATTTTAGAAACTTTTGAGATTAAATTTATATTTGTTGGATATGACATCATATGCTTCTAAATTGAAGGAGTCACAAAGTTGATATTATTGTAAACAAATATTAAATTTTATAACTGTTCATTTTAATAGTATTTGTTACCATTAAAATTATAGTTGAAATGAAAAGTTGAAAGGAAAACATTCTATGATGAATACTTTCTAACAATTATAGTACTATTCTGGAAATGGTCACTAATTAATGTCCAACAAAAGTATAAAAAATTTTTTAGCATTGTATTTTGACTTAAAAGTTGGTTTAATGTTATGAAGGATACAGATTAATGGTTCATAAGCTACGAATAAATGAGGTTACATTCTTAAAATAGAAAATTAAAAAAAAAAAAAAGTAGAAGTTTACATGGTAACCCAACGTTAGCACAAATGTTAGAAAAAATAAACTTACAAATTAGCAGTTTTTTCAAATCAGCATTTATTAAAAATGTAAAACATAATTTTACAGAAGTATATGAATAAATCATATGGAAAATACTAATATTATGCAACACAGTAGAGTTATAGTACATCCAAAATTACATTGCAGGAAATAAAACCCTGAATTTCAGGTACACTCGTGTCTCCTAAGTGTTATAAAGACAAATAAATGGACGCAATAGTTCTTTTGGAATAATATTCTGTAGCTACATTTATTTAATTTATAGGTGAATAAATAAATATACATAAATACTTGTATATCTAATTTATCAATGTAAGTTTATGTATAACAATAACATCAGATTTTGAGCTTTGGGGCATGAAGAGTCCTGTTTAAGAATATAAAAACAATTACAGGTAAAAAAATAAAATATAATGTATCAAAACATAAAAATATGAAATATTTTTATTTTGATTATAATTGTAAGTTCGGATAGATTAAAAATTTTCATGACAACCAAAATTTGTTATTATAAATATAAGAAAAAATCAAACTTACCAATACGGTGATTTATTGAAAACTTTTTGATAAATTAATTGAAATTGAAAACGGTCGCGATCAAACTTTCAAAATTGAAGTTTCCAAATGATTAAAATCCAGGAACATTAATCTCAATTAGTAAGAAAATTCTTGATAAACGAAAATGGAACTAAGAAGCTTAGAAAAATAGGCAGCCATATTAGATTTAACTCTACATATGATATATTTTGATAAAATCTTGGCATGCCCAAGATTGGTAGCAACTTGGCTACCTTACTAAGACCAATTATGGCTTATCATAGCAGACTGGGGAAATCTTGGCACCCACTATTGCTCACGATTGGCTTATCTTGATATTTTCTACATTGGGGAAACCTTAGCCCCGTGATAGGATCAACCTTGGTTTATCTTGGCATGCCCAATATTGGGGAAAACTTGGCGCCTAATATAGGTCTATTATTGAGTTTATCTTGTCATGCTGTATATTGAGGAAACCTTTAGTGGGAGGAGCTAAGTTGAAATTGATACAGAGTGAAAAATCTTTATTTTAAAGTTAATATTAAGTAAAATATAGAGTTTAAGCGATTAATGAGAGTTAAATTAATTGAATATTAAAGAGAAATTATGAAATATTATTTTCTAAATTATTATATATGAGGTTACATTTATTTTTCTAGGTCTTGAAGATATGCGGTTAGCTTAAATAGTTTGTCCATAGAGGACTTGATATTTCTTTAATTTCTTCATCAAAATACCATTAAATATAGCTTTAATTTCATAAAATTATTAAATATAGCTTCATTTAATTAAAATTGTTAAATATAGCACCATTAAATATAGCTTTTATTTCATAAAAATAATTAAATCGAAAAATTCAAAAGAAACTTCTGAAGAAGCCATCAGAGGAATTTGCTGGATATTGGGGGTGGGGGAGATAACTCTAGCATACTAGACTCCTGGTCTCACTAGACTAGTTTTATGCTGGGGTTTAACCATAACCCCCTAGAATGCAAGGCCTGAGCGGGTGAGTTATGAGTGATCAAAAGAAGACCTGTTAAAATTTCCGCCGTCGCTGTTCATTGGAAAAAGTTAAACAAAATTTGCATGCATAAAACCATCAAATGTCTAATTTTTTTTTTTTTTTGGTAAATTAAGAAAGATATCACATTAAATTTGACAGATCAATAGTTATTTTTATCTTTTCAAAACACGTTTAGATCTGTTTAAGTTAATTACTTTAAAAATTAGTTCATTACTTAAAAGTAGAAAAATTTTATTTATTTACTTTTTTTTTTTTTTTTTTTTAGAAAAATAGCAAAATTAAAAAAAAAAAAGATTTTAAAGTTATTTACTCTTTTATTTGTCATTTAAATAGTTATAGGAAATTTAATATCAAAATTATATCAAATAGCGTTTCTTAGATTTTGAAATAAGAAGTACATTATACTAAAATTATATTTATAAATTGAAAGTTCATAATATTTATAAATTGAAAAGTTATATTCATTTTTATCTTGATTATCCATTGTAATACAATTGGACTATATACATACAATTATATATACATATATATATATATATATATATGCACACATATATATGTATACATACATACATACATACATATATATATATATATATATATATATATATATATATATATATATATATATATATATATATATATATATATATATATATATATATATATATATATATATATATATATATATATACATATGTATGTATGTATGTATGTATACATATATATGTGTGTATATGTATACATACATACATACATACATATATATATATATATATATATATATATATATATATATATATATATATATATATACATATATATATATATATATATGCACACATATATATGTATACATACATACATACATACATATATATATATATATATATATATATATATATATATATGTAGGAAACGCTATTTTTTATTAACAATATTGAGTTGGATTATAAGTTTCCTGAATTTTTTCTTCTCATTAATGGTGTAGGATTTTTAAAATCAAAACACATTATAATAACTATAAAACAATTGCAGAAAAATATTAGAATTAACTATATTTTATTATATCCCTTTAAAATTAACAAACATTAATTTTATTTGTAGAAAAAAATTAATTTGTTAAAGTAGTATTTAATTAACTTAACGAATAATATAGTTAAGTAGAGATAGAAGAATTTTACTGGCTTTGGAAGAATTAATGAAAAAATAGTAAGACATAAAAAGTGAGATTTTGTTTATCCTGTTATTTATTTGTTACGAAAATATATCTATGAAATTTAACATTATAACTTCAATGTCATAATTAAATCAAATTGGATATTCTCGAGTTTTAAACAGTTGGTAAATAAAACACAACTTTAAGTAAAAAGTATTTATTTTTAAAATTTGAAAAAATATACAGGCAGATTTATATACTGATAATTCATTATTATACAACTAAATGCAATTTTTCAGAAGTATGTTAGAAGTCACTCAAACTATTTGTCTTACTATATCTTCAGGTGTATGGCCAGAGAAACAATTATCTACATTGTAAATTTCAAAGTTACTCATCAAAGACATAATTAATTGAGTCATAAATTTTCTTTGGTTAGACTACTTATGAAATTTATCTTCATAATCAGGCGACAATAATTTTTGGGCTATTATGAAAGAAAAGCTTACAACTCTAATGACACCAGAATTAAGAAAGTGTAAGCTTCCTCTATTTAAATCTGAAGTTAGTTTGTAAATACCTTCGACAGCTAATTCTTCGTCTATAACTAACTGTGTAACCAGTGTTTTCATTACACACATGTCTCTCTTTCAATATCATCCTCCTTAAAGTGCAATTCGCCAATCTAAAACAAAATTCGATATTTTGATTTGATAATTTTTTTTATTTTCTATTTTTTTAACTTAATCATATCGGCAATAAATATATCTACATTTTGTTTCAAGAAAATATTAATTCTTAATCTCATCATTTCCATAAAATTTTTCAAGAGCAGGCTAATAATAGTATTATGTACTAAAAGTAAATTAAATAACTAATCTTTAATTAATATTAAGATAATTTAAAAAGCAAATAATATACTTGAAAATTTCCAAACAAAGCTAAGTAAGTCTTTTAATTTATTTTTCTCTTTATTTAAAATTAAGATGTTAAAGATTAAAACCTATACGCATGTTACAAATCTATAAATAATTATTGTGTTTGTCTTAAAATATCTCAAACAAATCGGAAATACTCACATTTTGGGCAAAAATTGCGGTATTTAGACGTGCTATACGTTAAAAGCGGGTTTTCTAATGATTTGGTGACTTGGCGATGTTTTGGAGAGAAAACTTGGTGACTTGGCGACAGTTGGCGAGACTCTTGGTAATTTGGCGAGAAATAGATATTTCTGGAAACATCCCTCACCTAAGCTCTACGACCAATATTTAGCAAGATAGCCTAGAAGCTTCCAGAACCTTGGCGAAACTGGTAGATTTCCCCGCCAAGTCAGGTATAAATACCGCAGCCCGACATAGAAGGCAGGCAGTTTTTGTGAAGACAGTCAGTGAGTGAAAACGATTAGTCGTGACTGCACGTCTAGAGAAGCTATTCTCTGTCTGAGGTATTTGAGACCTGTGATTGGAAGCTCAACATCTCAACATAACTATTGTATCTAACGAATTGTAACTGTATAATTGTGATTGTTACAGCTGCTATATCTAGTAAAATTTTTATAAATAAAAGTCTTGTGTTTATTGAGTGGCTGTTTATTCAACTCTCAATCGACACGAACCCCAAAGCTCAGTACACACATAACGACAGAAAGAAATATAATTATTTAAATTTATCACAATATATATTTTTATTTTCTAGAAAAATTAAAATGGTATAGTGATTTATAAATTGAAAATTTTAAATCCATCACATAAACCAATTAATATTTAATTTATATCATTGTAAATTTTTTTATTGTATAAATGAAGAATACTTTTGCTTATAGACTAAATAGAATTGTTTGCATTTCAAATTTATAAATGGAAATTCTTTCCTACTTTCAATTTGTAAATTTGAAATATTTAATTGTACCATAGGAGGGTACGAATATGGTAAATATACAAGTATATTATTTCTTATACAAAAAAAAATTCCTCATAACAATTTTTTAATGTTAAATTTGTTTACATTTTTAATCGGAAAATCTCAGCACAGAGCTATAAATAAAATTAAAGTATGCACAATTTCAGCACTAGAGTTTTCATTAAAAATATGTATTATGGTAATAATAATTACTACTGCCGTAATTTCCTTTATAATAAGCATTGTAGCACCTAGATGGCATGATTCAGCAGTTTTTTAGGAAAATGAACTATCCAGGAAAGAAGTCTAAAGACATCAATTTAAAATAAGCTAATTAAGAAAATATTTAAAAATCATTAAAACGCCACCACAATGCTCACACGTTGCACGTTGAAAATGTAAAAACTCCCTCAATACAGTTTAGAGAAACAGCAACTTCCTGTTCGAGCACTCAGGCCTTGTACTCTAGGGTGTGTTGGTTTAATACCCTTGTAATTTGGGGAATTTGAGGCAGCCTTTATAATTAGTAGGGTGGTTTCCCTGGCAATTTGAACATGACCGCTTTTCCATTTTTTTCATGGGGACAGTTTCTTATATTGTCTTTGCCTGCACACTTTACGTATTTTTATGTCATATGGTACATATCCGCCGTATGGTGGAATTGTTGATAGTTGAAGCAGTGCATCACCGATTTGGATCCTCTGAAGTGCTCAACCAGAAATATGGCAAAGCTTCTCGATGTTGTGCATAGATGCCCCTTTGGGCGCTTAAAAATATTAGCCAAAAATAAGCGTATAGGATTATTATTTTTGGTATGAGATACCTGGCTCACCCTATCCTATTAAATTGAGGTTATTTTGTATATCCTGAAGTTTTGTTGTCATGGGGAGACCCTAATCACGTATTCCTTGGGTTTTTAGTTCTTGTTTTTTTTATCAGAATATACTCTATGGTTTCCTCATAAAACCACTTGGTTAATGTTCTGTGAGCTTCCGGAATTTTGAGGGAAATTTTGAGATTTCGTCTAGCGGTCTTGCTTTCAAATTCAAAGCTGTATTTTGATTTTAAGTTTCGAATGAATTCGACAGGGTGTTTCCATATCTTGCTATGTAATTGGGGGTATTTTTTTCCTCAACAGGGGGGACAGTAACCATGGGTTGCTTGGCCTCCGGGGTGGAGCTAAGCCGAGCGAATGGTTTGCTAGTAAATATGAGGACCGATGATTCTTCCAATATAACTTTAGCTGTTTTTTTGGGGGGTTTAGTAAATTCCTTTGAATGCTTTTTAAGGGTCCTTTTCTTTAGCTTTTTACATTTATTTACTTCAGTAAGATTAGCTGAATTAATTTTAGGATTAGAAACACTAAGTTCGTTAACTGGAAGGGGGAAAATGCCAGATCAGAAACAACATAGCTACCGTCACTGGAAGTCCTTAGAGTCTCTCTGGAGTAGTCATCCACTTTGAGATATTAGAAGCTTTGATGACCATTTCCTCAATTTCGGCAACGATCTTCGCATCATCAGTGAATTGTGAGGTTTTTTTTGTCCTTTATCATGTTTTCTTCCATCCCGGCCTTCACCGTCCGTAGAACTTCAATATAACTATGCAAAGAAGCCATTGCAAAATCCGAATCCAAGATATGCTACTATAAGCAGCCGGATAGCCGATTCTGTCAAGAGCGCGGAGAGGAAAATTTGTCGCCCATCATTGCCAATATTGGGCCAAGCTACTTTGCTACTTGGACAGTGTAGAAAAAGCATATAGTGCCCTCTTCTATGCTTCAAATTTATTGCATCAGACTTTTTCAAGAATTACAGATATGATGCCTCATTAAAGAAAATAGAAAACCAGCAAACAAAAGTCACGAGTCATCACAAGGAGGAAAAATTTTGGAAACATAAGTTTTACTATTAGTGCTTGTTATTAATTTTCTGATTCGTTAAATATTAAATGTGGTCAAAATCTAAAATTTTGTATTTATTTAAGAAAAATAGGAAGAAAACAGTTTTGCTGTTAATTTATTTACCAATTTTATCATTCTAGTGAAATACAAATTTAAATAAAAATAACATGAACCACAATAGCTCCAGAGAAATTAAATATGTATAATATTACTGATTGTTATTTTATTTAAACGCCTGAGAAATTAAAAGGGATGTAAAAAATATTTTTAATTGTGATCTATTACTTAAATAGGATTCTATTTGAACACTGGAGTACTTACTTATTCTATAATCATAGATTACTCATCTAGCTTTTGAAAATTTTCTTAAGCAAAGTCGAGGAAAGCTTTATGAATTGTAACTATATCTGTAATTTTCCAATTTTTCCCGCGGTTACTTTAACAGAAAGTTTTGTTTTTCTTACTTTTCTTGGCTAACAAAAATTGAAATGCTTTAAAATTTGTAATCATTAAAAAATTGCTTGTAAACTTACTAGAAATGGAACCCTCAGACTTCGAATTCTTAGCTGAAGAGGAACATATTTCTATTATTCCCAATTTTAATCATGGTAAAATATATTTAATAAGAGCTGATTGTGGGCCTTTTATTGCCAGTATACCTGTTCAAGTTCCTTTGTGGGTAGCTGTGAATTTGCGCCAGAGACAGAAATGTAGAATCTTACCTCCAGATTGGATGAATGTGGAAAGATTGGAGGAAATAAAACAGGAAGAAATTGATTCAACCCTATTTACTCCCATGCCCAGTGAACATTACAAAGAAATTTCTCAGTTACTGTTCGACGTAGCTGTACCTGACATTCCTAATGCTGACGAAGTGAAAACCCTCATCAAAGACATTTGGGATATTCGAATGGCGAAGCTCAGAAGTTCTGTCGATGCATTCATACGAAGCGGTGAATCTCATGCCCAAGTAGACAATTTAACTGTTTTTGAAATTAACTTTGTTCGTCCTCTTTTAACGAGCGCTTTGTTTCAGTTACAGAATTTCAGAAAGGTAATTTTATATTTGTTAAAATTTATATGTATGTATATGCATCTGAACAAAAATCACTAAATTGTAAATTATATATTATGAATTAATATAAAATTGTATTTAATGATAAGCTATTATCATTTATAATGTGCTATTCAAAAGTTCATATACATGTACTATTCAAAAGTTTTATTATAATTATAATAAGTTTTTGAATATTTGCTATTCCTTAAAAATTGAGGCATTTAATATGTATGTTATATCTATGCATTTGATGAAATGCTTCTATAAAGTAACATAACTGTTGGTGTGGAATAACTTTTTACAGTATCAATATTGTATAATGGTTACATAGTTATCGTATTGTTGTGATACCTCATTAATAGCATAATATTTTCATTAATGAGAATAAATTATTTGAATATTTAATTTTATTAAAGCAGTTATATTATTTTATAAAATCTTAAAAAGTAATCAAGGGAATGTACCCTATTTACTTTTACATTGTTTTTGCTATCTAGGAAGATTACTTCTGACCAATAAATATAAAAAAAAAAAGTATTGAAGATATATTGAAAAGTTTAATATAATGGCACTAGAAATGAAGTTATTAGTTTAAATGATTTTGCTACCCAAAATCTGCTTGAATTCATATAAATATATGTAATTATTTTCAAAATAATTAATTTTTTCCTCTCATTATCTGTTTAATTAATATTAAAATTTTGAGGAGAAAAGTTGCATCAAGCAAAACAGCACACTTGTGAAATTAGCTTTAAAAATGTTTAAAATTGTACAAGGAAGACCCATCACTGTAAATTTTGCTCTAAGTTAAATATTTCACTCAAAGTTAAACTAGTTGACTTTTCTAATTTTTTTGAGCCATGTGCTCTTTTTATTAACCAAAAACGATACTGCTTGCAAAATTTTCACAATACATTGCCTTTTAAGTACAAAAATGCTTGAGCTTAAAAAAATGAAAATTTTTTCCTAATTAATAGAAGTGCAATTATGAAGGAATTTATAATGTAGTTTTAAATCTAAATGTGTTAATGTAATATTACTTTAAATGAATGGGATGATACATTTTTTTATTTTTATAAGAATTTTAAAAAACTTTTATAATTTATTTTGAGAAATATTAGTTATAAATATATCCTTTACTTTGTATTGAAAGCAGTTAAAATTTTGCAAATGTACATTTTTTTGATAAATATTATTTATTGATATTTACAATCAAATAGTAATGCATTTAAAAATATTTATTGAAAATATGAACAATAAAATTCTATATATATATTTTCTATATTTAAAAAATAAGGATATGTTTAAGTTATACTGAAAAGTTTTTGTTTATATAAATTGATCATTGGTTGTCTAACATAAATCTACATTTAATAGATTTTTCCTGCATTTTATTCTAGATGTCATCAAAAATATTTTTAAATATATCCATGTATTTATCAATTTACTGGAAGCTATCAAAATTATAAAAAAACTTATTTTTTTTTAGATTTATAAAGAATCTTTTATTACGTGTTGATTCCAAGTTGTATTACATGCCAAAATAATACAACTTGGATCCATCCTGTTAGTAATAAAGGATTCTTCATAAATTTAAAGTGTTTCTGTTATTTTAACAAGCAATTGTAGATTAATTAACAGATATCTTAACAAATATCTGATGACATAGAATAGTTTAGATACACTTAGGAAACAATCATACAATAGGAAATAATTCATACAAATGCTGAATACTGAGGAATATTGTACTATTCTTCAAGGTGATATTTTTATTTTTTTTCCTACGTCAGTCAGTGGCATTTATCTGCCATAAGACTTCTGGTGACCCAATAAAATTCAGCCTTGGTAAAGTTGTCAAAGTCAAAAGCAATAAAAGCAAGTTCAGTGCAAGTTGTCAAATGATCAAAGTCCATAGTTTCATTTGACAAACAAAGGGGGCAGGTATCTTCAGCAACTACACCGATACAGTGTAGATATTTACACAAAAGGTCATGTCCAGTTAAAAGTTGAAAATTTACGGTAAAAACAGCATGAGGCAAATCCATCAGGACAAAAAACTTCATAAGAGCATTCCACTTTTTATAGGCTGAAAGTGCTGCATAAATTTGCTCTAGGTGTTGGTCAGTTTTCTCCCTAGCCTCATTACTAAACTGATGGCAGTTAGTGGAAACAGGGTTGTAAGTTGCATCAGCATGATGCAACTTACAACCATTTTTAGCCAACACATCTGTTCTTTCATTCCCAGGCACCCCACAGTGGCTAGGGATCCATTGAAAAACTAATTCAAGGTGATATTATGAATGTTCTGGGTGAGATACTGATGGTTGATATTGATTTCATATTGAATGCTCTAAAACAATTCATGGGTGAATTATATTGAGGTCAAGTGATTGCACAAGTCAAGGTATCTCACTTAAGGTTTAATTGTTTTTATTTTTGTGTTTATCCAACCATGATTTAATAAGTTACTCTGTATGGATAGGTGCATCATCCTGGGAAATTCCATCTTTTGCAGGAAGCAGTTTGTATCATAGGCTGCAAACTTTGTTTCCTGCAGGATATGAGATAGCAGCTAAAATTTCTCTGTTCCTTTGTAGGGATCCTTCTTTTCAGGATTATGATTGGTCCAGCATAAATCAACATCACACCTGTCTATATCATAACAGTTCCACTGCCATGTTTGTCAGTTGGATGAAGACAATCAAGATTATATGCTTGTACAGGTACCCTTCAAATGTGTCAGTGTGTAAGGGAAAGTGAGAAAGAAGATTTGTATCAGGCCATTTACTTTCTTCCACTTCTGAATCATCCAGGTCTTGCATTTGACTTTACTTCAAATGATGTTTGGCATTAACATCTGTGACAAGTGGCTTAGGAATCATTGTTTTGTAATAAATGTTTCATTTATGAAGGTGTCTTTTCTAACTGCAGTCATTGATACTGGACACTCCTGATGCTGATTAAACTCCTCTGTCACTTAGGCTACAGTTGTTCATTTTTTAGACGTTACAAACCATTTCAATACACATCTGTCTCTTTTTACATAGATTCTCTCTTGTTTTGTTTTGGCAAAGTTATTTTGGTACATTTTGTATATGCTATCATGATTTTTTAAATGCTGTACCTCTAGAAATGTCTAAAGGTTGGGATGTTTCTGTCATATTTGTGTGCTTCAGCTAGAGAGGCTTCTACATTTCGTCTGCTGAAAATCTGAGATTTGACGTTTACTGTTATGAAAAAATTCTGAGACTTATCAAACTTAAAGCTACCATGTACTACCATATATATATATACATATATACACACATATATATATATATATATATATACACACATATATATATATATATATATATATTAAAAAAAACTAGTTGATATTATGGCTTAATAGCACAATGACCACATTCGAAGATATCACTTAATTGAATAATTTGGACCCACCTCATCACCAAGAGTGAATTATCACCGATCTACTAATTAACAAGATATTTTGGTATAAATACCTAAAAATAGACTTAGATCATCATTGTAGATGATTACAAGATATAAAAAGTTTAAAGTAACTTGTTACTTAGAAATGCCTGGCCATCCCTGCTTTATATTGTATAATTTTAATGAGTTACAATATTATCAGTTGTAATTGTAGAACAGAATGTAAGTATTTGTTTTGTTTTACCTCAATGCCCTATATTCTTATGTAGTATCTTGTAAAATTTTTAAATTATGGATTTTTTTTATATGTCAATTTGCATTTTTATCATTTTAAAATCTATTTAATAAATTAAATTTTTCTTAGTCATTTGTTATGAAATAATGAAAACTCATTATTTCAAAAAAACATGCCTCTTTTTAAAATTTACTTATAATTTATAAATAAAGTTGCTTGATATGTTATATATAATGTTATCAAGTAACTGGTTAATAGAAAATACATCATAATAATATTGGTTTTTCCATAATCTGATTGGTTGCTTGGCTTAAAAAATTTGTACATAAAAAGTGAAAATAATCTTTGATTGAATTTAAGTATTTAAATTTACATTTTTTAATGATTTAGTGGAAGTTCTGGATTTAATGCTTTATTTATTATTTAATTATATCTTTATAATATATCTTATAATAAATGATTTGCTCTGTAGTAAGTTTAAATTATGTTTAATTTTTTTTTAATCTTCTGTACAGATCCTTATTGCGTTAATGAATTTTAAAATTATTAGAATTTTTTCTCAATTTTTTATTTAACAACCAAGTATTTTTCTCAATTTGAAAATATTTGAGGTTGGGAATAGGCATTAAATTTGCTATCCCAGATCAAACATTTATTTTTATATTCAAAAAGGAAGTGGGAGTAATAATTGTAATGGTAAATTTTTTGAAAAAGAAGTTTCTAAAATTATATTAAAAACAAAATTAAAATAAATTCAGAGTAATATTTTGACTGAAGAAACTCAAGATTAAATATACTGTGATTCATTAATATTAATGGATATAGTAAGAGAAGTTTTCAAACATTAACCAAAAATTATCAAGAATCGTCTAGAAATGAAAAATAACAAAGCAATCTGTTATTCTGATTTGACATAATATCTGGACTTGCTTTATAATTTAATTGCAATGCTTGAAAGTATTTCAAATGAAAACAAATAGTTTTATAATTTTCCAAAATGATTAAGTTCAAGAATCTCTTGAAGATTTTTGTCCTGTTGATTACATAATTTGCAAAATTTAAAAAGCGTTAATGGAAATTGTGAAGTGCATATATTTTTATTAATTTAAGTTTTACTTACTTTTGTGATATTTAAAATTTATTATTTTGCTAATTCCTAACCATTTGTATGCTATTAAAATTTTATAATTATATTGATTTGTCTATAAATAAAGATACATTTACTAATTTGAATACAGTATTTACTTTCAATTTCTTGTTTCCCTTTGATTTATAGATGTTATAAAATTTGATAACTTTAATTGAATTAATTCTGAGTGGAAATTGTTATATGTTTTCAAGTATTTTTTAATTATATATAATTTTATATCAAAATGATCATGAAGGATCTGAATAAGGTAAATATTTTGTTATTTTTCTACAGGCTGCAGCAGCTGCTTCACAGAATGATAGTCAGAGTCAGTCTTCTGGAAGTTTTTTCTAGGCATGATTACTGAATGAGAATAGTTCATGGTGAAAATATACTGCCATTTTCATTTCTGAATTTTGTAAAATCTTTTTAATGGATGAGTTTGTGTCATTAATGTCATCAGCATATATGTATTTTCTACACTTCATTAATTATACTAAATTTATATTAAGATAATCAATTCATTAATTATCCTATAATGAATTTTAAGATTTTGTCTCATATTTAAAGCAGTATCAACTGATAATTTACGCATAAATTTGTTATCAAAATTGATTTGCAGTAAATTCTAAATTATGTTTACTTTTTTAAAAATGTTAAATTATGTTATTGTACTGTACTAAATTACTATAGTACTTGTATTGTGATTGTAAATCAAAGATACATAGCTAATATTTTATTGTCATATTTTTGTTCATAAGAAAAATCGCTAATAATCAGAAGAGGCATTAAATTTTATTTAAACATTTTTAAACCATAACAAATAATTATTTTTATAAATAAAATGAATTTGTTTTTATGAATTTTAAGGATGCATGTTCGTTTATAATGTGTATTTATATATCATAAATATAAATTTTATATAGCAATAATTGCTTAGTAATAACATTGATTATTCAATTCTAATAACTTATTTCAGTGTGTAAATTTGTTAATAAATTAGTCAATGTTCAGAATAAAAAAAAAAAATGAATTATATAATATATATTAAAACTTGAAACATGGTTGTTCTGTAATGCAAAAAAATAAAGTGTTCATAGTTTTTATAGCTATATTACTAAATATTAACTCTTAATTCTACATAAAACATTTGCACACCACAAAACAATATATAATTTATTTAAAGTTCATTTTTTAAATTTTAATGCAAAATATATACATTTAATATACTTAAGTAAATTGCATTATATAGAAAACAAGTTTTTAACTGCGCATATATTGGCTTAATATTTTGTATTTGCATTCACTGGCTTTCTTTATGAAAGTTTTGCTTGTTATCATTACATTAGTGAATTAATATTCATTAATAAATTTTTGAAACATATGTTAGAGTTATTATTGCTTTTATAGATAGAATATCCCATCTATATGTTTTAAATATAGATAGAATATCCCATCTATATGTTTTAAAATTTCATTGATAACAAGGATCAAATTAACAATCTTTCCTTTAAAAATGTACAAAGTCTTCTATGCATCGCGAGAATTGCTTGACACTATGTGGTGGGCAGCCAAATTTCAGAGTACTATTAAAGATTTTTATACTTATCATGATGCTTCTAGTTAGGTTAGCTGCTAGGAATGTTTAAATACTAAGATAATGCTTTTTGTCTTCAAAAAGGATTTTTTTCATTGATAGACTCTTCATACAGAAAATCTGAAACTTCTATAGCCGAGCTGGTAACTGAATGGTTAGTGCTCTTGCATACTGTTCAACAGTTAATTGGTTCAAATCCCACCTTGGGCATGGATGTTTGTAGTGGTCCGGAATCCATTTTAAGCCCTAGGTCCCGGTCTAATTAGCCTTCGTGTGCAAAAACTGACCGTTGAGCAACAAACAAACAAACAAAAAAAAGAAAAAAAAAAAAACGTCTGTGTATGCAAACAGGCATGTATGTGATTTATATAAACAAACAAGAGCATTTCATGAAAGATTCAGTCACTAATTTCAATGAAATTAACATCAAGGAGGTTATACGAGGGTCACTCTGAAATTTTTGAGATACAACTAGGTTTTTAAAGTTATACTATGAAAATTTTAGGTGTGTTCAAAGTAGTCTCCTCCAGCATCAATGCACTTTTGTAGACGAATTTTCCACAGATTAAATGCTCAAGCCATTTATTTCTTGGAATAGATGAAAAAAATGCATTTATAGCCACATCAATCTCTTTTGAATGAAAACGACATCCATGTAAGTTCTTTTTTAGAATAAAGAATAACCAAAAGTCGCACATAGCTAGATCAGGTGAATACAGCGGATGTTCGATCACTATAATTCATTTTTGTTTAAGAAATTCAGCTGTTAATCCAGCTGTATGTGAAGATGCATTGTCATTGTGAAGCATTAGTCTCCTAACATTCAGTTCTCGTAGAATTTCTGGAAGACATTTTGTGATATACCAGTTTGCTGTTACTGTCTTCTGTCCTTTCAACTTGATGGCTTTGACCAATCCCGTACTTCTGAAGAAAACGGCATACATCACTTTTTTCCCTGCGCGTTGTTTTTTCACCATTGTCGGTGTGGGATCATCTTCAAAGACCCATACTTTGCTTTCTGGACGTGTTGAAAAGTCAAAAAACGCTATGTACGTTTCATCACCTGTTACAATTTTAGAAATGATGCGATGGCCACCATCATTTAGCAATTTAAGAGTTTCTTTACTGATTGTGACACGCTCCTCTTTTTGGTGCTCAGTTAGATTATGGGGAACCCAATGGTACACTACTTTTTTCATATGTAATTCTTCATGAATGATTTTGTGTATGGCTGCGGATCCAATGTTAAGTTACTTCTGTATTATTTGATAGATACAGCGATTATCATCCATTTACATATTTCGTATGGCAGACACATTATTCGGGATTACTGCCGACGGCGGCCTTCCTGTGTGTTCTTCATCCTGAAGAAAATTGCGACCCCTTCTAAATTCTCAAAACCATCTGAATACAGTAGCACGAGCTGGAGATTCATCCCCAAATGCTAATTGCAACCGTTGAATGCATTCTTCTTGATTTAATCCTGCTTTAAAATCGTATTAAAATCATAGCGTGAAAATGTTCTCGCGTCAACTCCATTTTCTCTTCTGTTTAAAATTTATTTTATGATAAACAAGTTGAAGTAAGTCAGTAAAAAAACGTCTTCTGTGTTAAAATACTTTGTATTTTAAAATTAAACCGTTTTTTTATTTCTGTGAATTCTCGTCTGCGCGTGTCTCAAAAATTTCAGAGTAACCCTCGTAGAAAATAATTATTGATGTATTTGTTAATCTAAATTGTGTGCATGCATTTTCTATTTGCATATTTTTAGATAAAAAAATTAAATAGTTGCCCAGTTTGCAGACCTTTTAGTTTTTATTAACAATTTATGTATAGTTATTTATTTAAATGAAAAGAATTTTTAAATTAAAATTTTTTAATAAACATTTTTGTAAATTTATATTTTACTTTTGATTTATGTAATGTTCTGAGGAATAATTTTTCGCAATTTTATTTCAGCATGTGCAGAATTTTTTTGAGTCCTATTAATATGAAAAAAAAAAAAAAAAAAATTTTGATTTTTTTATTTCTTTTAGTGCATTTGCATCTATTGTACACAGTTCATACAAAAATGTTTTCTTATACTATAGCTGAAGAAATTATGTTTGATATATGATGTTTAGAATTCAGTGACAGAATTTTGTACAAAAAGATAAAACAAAGTTATTTAAATTAAATGGAACACAAGATATTAAATCAAATAGAAAACTAATATTTATTGGAAACAAAACAGCATAAGTAAAAATATTTGTTGAGAAAAGAAAAACATTGAAAAAAATGTTTCTTAGCTGAAATAATTGTTTGATATTCTTCTAATAACAGTATTACATTTTTAAAGCATTTCTTCTATCCAATTCTTTTTTTTTTTTTTTTTTTTTTTTTTTTTTAGCTTTGATTTTACTTTTTTTAGCTTTGATTATTTGTAGTTTTCCCAAGATATTCCACATTATATATTTCCAAAGACCAACCCCTACATACAGGGGAAAATATTGGACTTTTCTCAGGAAATATTTACTAGTTTAATCTTGTCACTTCTATAAATTGTTTCCAACACTTAAACTATATAAATGACTTTTTTTTCATAATGTTAGTAGAAAACTTAATTATCACTAAACACATATCATCAATATTTGCAATACACAAAACTTCTGAGCTAGGAAGGGATCATCCTTTTAGTCAAATTCTAATGTAAATGAAAATATTTGGAAAAATTTAAATTCATTATATATTTGTAAATAATTTTAATTTTTCCACTTTTATATTTAGGTCAAAATATTTACTTTTCTAATGACTGACAGTTTGCAATTTATAGATAGTAAATTGGTACATTAAAATTTTCAAATCATAACTTTTTATCAAAAAGTTAGGTTAACTTTTTGGTTAAAAAATTGGACTGCATGTTCATTTTCGGACCTTGTGTCATAAAACTCAACCAACCAACTTTTGGTTGGTTGAAAAAGTAATGATGGGAGTAAATAATTATATATTTTTGTTCTAGATTAAATACTTGTTTGTTAAGGTAAAAAGGAACTTTTATGAGAAAGTATGTATATATATGACATTAACATAATGTAATTTTATGTAAGAATTTTTTTAAATTCATTTTGTTATGGTCTATGAAAAAGTTTACATTTTATAATGAAATATCCCATAAATCTATTTTGCAGAGCAGAAAACTAATCAGTTCCTTTCTCATGTCATACCAAACATAAATATTTACTTAATATTGATGCCTAATTTAAAATGATTTAAATGTGCCAAAACTATCTTTTTCTGGAAAAGACTGACATTCTACAGAGTACTGATCAGCTTTAAATAGTTTTGATTTTAGATGTGGAGAAAATATATATATAAGAAAATAAATAACACCAATCAGCTTTAAGCATTTTTAAGTAGACAAAATGTATTAACTTTTTCCTAAAAATTACTTAATCAAATACAGAATTTACTAAGTCAAAATACAGTAAATTATATAAAAGATTTCATTAGTTTATCATTAAATGTTTTTATTTATTCAAATAAACAAAAATTAAAGAGTCGCAATTTCCTTGAAATAATGTTTGTAGCTTCATATCTTTTCAGTAAGGATTTATGCTATTAGTATTAATCATGAGTAAATTAAAATATTACAGGTGACCTTTTGAATATTTTTATGAAAAAGTATTTTACACAAAGAATTTTACCAATGCTTATCATTTTCATTTGTTATAATTTTAAGATTCTTTAAGAAAAGATAATGAAATAATTTGTGAGATAACTTTAAAATCTCCTATACTAAATCACATTAACCGAGCAAATTTTGTATGAGTTTTAATCACTCGACAATTCTAAGATTATTGCAATGATTAAAGGAGCTTAACCATTAGAAAGAGACCATCAAATATTTTGATGCTGGAAATTTTTGATTTTAATTGAAACTATCGAGAAATTATTATTAACCATACAGTAGCTGTATATTTGCTAGTTTCTGAAGAATACTATTCATTATGAAATCTATATGCAGATGATCTGGTCCTTTGGACAACTGGCAACAACTTTCAAACACTAGAGGTGGTTATGAATTCTGCCTTGGACTTTTTATTGAAATGGACTCATGACAATGAGTTCTCTGTCAACACTGACAAGACCAATTTTGAGCTTTTTACTTTGAGTACTAAACAGCATCAGATTATTTTAAACTTTGATGACAAACCACTTCAGAGAACTGATTGTGCTAAATACCTCGGTATTCTTTTAGACCCAATACTCACCTGGAACAAACAGGCCTCAAAAATCGCTGAAAATGTCTCAGGCCGACTTAATTTATTAAAAAGACTAGATGGTGTTAAGTGGGGTGCCACTCAGGATGTTTTGGTCATGACTTTTAACTCTTTCATCCGACCGGTCTTCTATAATGGAGCCGAAATTTTAATCATTGCCTCAGATACTGTTTTATCGAAACTCAATTTTGCTCAAAACAGTGCTCTTAAGCTTATCTCTGGGGGAGCCTTCCAATACCAGCTTTGGAACTTCAGACTGGCCTTGACTGTTCGCATGATAGGAGTTTTTGCTACTTTGGTTCTTGGTGAAAGGTTACTACGTAGGGAAGATTTTTAGACTAACTACCGACCAAGCACTCTGAGACTAAAAACACAACGAACATTTTTATCAGAATTCCAGAGAATTTCCAGCTCACTTGGCACTCCAAGTAATAGAGCCTTTACAGACAGACCCCGTCTTCCCAGGTATGCTGAAATATGCCACCCCTATCTTTGACCTTGTCCTTCCGTTCCAGAAGGGAGTCTCCCGTCAGGCAGAACTCAGGGCTGCTGCTCTTGCTCCTATTAATGAGAGATACCCACTCGACAATTGGATGCACATTTATAATGACAGATCAGCTGAGAGAAGTACTGGGAGAGCGGGAGCTGGTGTCTTCTCCAAATTTTTCCAACTCATAAAGCCTTTGGGAAAAAAACTCTGACAATTTTGATGGAGAAATGTATGCAATTTACATGGCTCCAAAAAATTTTAGATTTCTCGGAAATGAAATTTGTCCCTCTTGTTGACTGTCAGGCTGCCATTCATACAGTGGCAAATTATACTCTCCTACCTACATCTATAGAATTTAGCTGTAAGACCATCATTAACACTTTACTGTCTGCGGGAAAGGAAATTACGTTACAATGGATCCCTAGCCATTGTGGCTTACCTTGTAATGAAAAAGCAGACAATCTCGCGAAAGAGGCTTCTTTTTTAAACCCTCCAGTACTGGCTTGAGAAATGTCAAACTCCTTCTAAAACGGGTTATGCATCACCAGCGAAAAATTTATTGCAAAGAGAATGTAGTTGATGCCTCTTAGAGGACCCTGCTGAGCTCATGTATCCCCAGAGATCTACCTAGATCTATAGGGGTCTCCTACTTCAGGTTACTTACTGGGCATGATTTTATCCAGAAACATCTATATCACATAGGGCTTGTAGATTCACCCAACTGTATTTTATGCAGGGAACATGCTGATATGGATGGCGAGCATCTTTGGAAATGTTCTTCCCTCCAGGAAGCCCGCTCTTCTTTACATTTCAAGACGCTCTCCACTCCTGGAGATACTTCTTTTCTTTATTGGACTGCAAGACATATATGCTCGAAAGAGCCAACATAAGGACGTAATATATATATATATATCATAAAATCTATTATTAGTTTTCAAATCATTCGAATTTTGAAAAAATGCTCTTAAGTATATTTAAAATCTGATTTACAATTTTAATTTCCCCAAAGACAAAAATGTATACAAATTTTCTATAGTTTACTTTTATTGCCAAGGAATGAATATGTTAAAGAGTGGTTAACTGGATTGTTTTCAAGAAAGTATAACATTTTACTTTTTTTAAAAAATATGTTAGCAATATAAAGTAATACTGGAAACATTTAAATCTCTTTGAAAAGTGATATGTATTTTCCAACTTATACCACTGAGTCAATTTCTTAGGAAAAAATCACAAACATGCAATTGACTATGAATTACAAAATTACTAAAGAAAAAGTAAGCGTTCACACAATGTTATTGAAAGCATTAATGATGGCATTTAAATTTGAAGATTCATTAATTTACTAATTCTTTGTAACATACTTATTTTTTATGCAAATGGAAATCACTGAAAGATTTTATTCAAATTCAAAAGTTATGAGGGAATGTATATAAGATGCATTATTTTGAGTTGATCAAAAAGTATTATCTATTCTACTTGGTTATAATCGGATAATCACCCATCAATGGCAGATCAATTTGTATAAAATATTTTACTTCAAAAATAAAAGTGCGTTTGCTTTAGAAATTTGTTCAACAAATATTACCAGTAAATATAGAAATATTCTACTAATAATACATATTGCAAATTATACTTTTACTGAAGATTTTGGATGTATATAGTTTAAATATTTGTTATTTACATGTTCATTGACATAGCAACGATTCAAATAGAAAAGAAAAATAGGGAGGGTGGTGAATATCTGAACCTAAAAGCAGTTTTTAAACTTTCTTATAATTGGTTTAGAAATAACATTGTAAAATTGCAATGAAGAAATTTTTAATATTTTTTCCCTATTAATCAATAATTAAAAAAAATTCTATTAAACTGATCACTTACCCTTATTTTAAAAAGAAACTTGTCATTTTTAAAACTAAAATTTTTGCTACATAATAGATAATCAAATCGAATGGATGCTATAATCCCATTGAAATTTTGATGCTTTTGATGGAAAAAAAAAATCAATGATGCTATGTCCTTTGAAAAAGTTTTCAAAAGATGTTCGTTTTATAGTACAAAATACTGAAAAACCCACGTTATCAAAATTCTTCAAGTAAGTTTTTTTAGCGTTTCTAAAATTTTAAATATAAATTATATTGTGAAAATATAAATCTGATAAGTGCTTCAATGTGATTATTTTTACTGATAGAATTAACATCTTTCACAATCAAATTTTAATAACCCAGAAAAAAATTAACACTCAAAATATCAAAAGACTATTTTTATATGAAGGCATGCTATCCTATATAAGAGAAAGAGATGCACTTTAGAATTGTGTTTTTGAAATGATGAATGTAAAAATATTGTTTTTCATTTTTACTTCTTTAAAATCTTGAAAGAAAAGATCTTTCTTTAAAGTCACTTTTTTAATATTTATAGCAAAAAATTAACAGAGTAAGATAAACTTGATTTATGCTGAAATTTGATAAAACATTAACGGATAAAAAAAATGACATAAATGTTGTTCATGAACAACTGTTTTAGAAAAATTTTGGAGTAACTATGGATTTGCCAAATATTCTAAGCTATAATTCTTTTAAAAAACTTTACTTTCTTAGTATTTAAATTGCTTTATACATTTTATTATCAATTTTAGATGTAACACAGCAGCTTAAAATCTTGAGATAGTTTTGTGAGATCTTGAAAAAATTTAGATAAATTGGCAAATGTTTTATTTCTAGTGAAAGTAAAATTTTACAAATATTAAAATTACATAATTTATTTACATCGATTTAAATATTTTTTTATATCGATTTGCTAAAATCAAAGCTGGGAAAGCTCAATTACTTTAATTTACAAGTAAATACTCTGACAATTTAGCATAAAATTGTTTCATTCTATTATATAGGCATTTTTATAAACATCTTATGTAAAAATAGAATTAACATTTATAAAATTTAATGCGATAATTAAAACCAAATAAATTATTTCTACATAAGACATTTTTTAACTATATTTCGACACATTACACGTGTTTTTAATAATAAATTAACAGTGTTGAAAGTTACATTTGGTATTATACATGTTTTGTAGGTCTTGCATTATATACTTTTATCGTTTTTCAATAAATTGTTGCATTATGTTTCGTAGCTTTATTCTTAGACATGACACCTTTCCCCCAAAAAAGTTACCTTTACAATTATGAAGGTAAAACAATGAAAAAGAAAACTCCAATCAGTTGGTTGAACAAGGTAGAAAAGGGAGTAAGAATATTAGGAATGAATTGATGGAGAGGTTTGACAGCTCGGTGGGAAAAAATTGGCAAAGGCTTTGGCCTGTAATGTTAGTGAAGAATTCCTCAATAAATGTATTTGAGAGTAAGTTTAACAAAGTGAATTTAAATAGTTAAAGGTAAAACATTTTTACCACGCATACTTTGTGTTAATAAAATTTAAATGTTAAAACATTGAATTCACATATGCCGTATCCTTTACCTTTATTTTTTTCTTAATCTGTATAAAATTTGATAATTATTATTATGCTATTAAATTTGAATAAGTATAAAGTTTCTGAATTAGTATACATTCTGTGCACTACCTGGATTCTGAAGAATCCTATCTAAAATTTTTTGAAAACAAAATCAGTCTATTGCGTAAACAGCAAAATTAAAAACTTTTCAAAATTATTAAAAAAAAAAAAAAAAAAAAAAAAAAACAATTAGTTGAATGAATTTTTTTTATATAAATAGCTGAATTTTGAGAAACTAAATATTTTAATTTTGTAATAAAATTTAAATTTTTACAAATTTAACATGCATTTTCTTTATTATAAAACATTTAAATAGTGTAAATGTGTAACTGCATATTAAGATTACACTTAAATAACAACAAAAAAAAAATTGCCATGTAAAGTTTTATTATATTGTAAAGAAAATAACTATAAAAATTATATGTAATAAACATATTTTGATCCATAAACCATATGCAAATATAATTCATACAACAAATTTTAATACATCAGAAAACAACTATCTGAAAATTTTTTAAACAATGTCTAAACTAAAAAGCACAAAGATATAGGAACTTAGTGATGACTTAATTATCCTCAAAATTCAATGCATACATATGCATCACTCAAATCTTGATTACATTATATATAAATACCCAAGTTTTAATGTGTTGGCTCAAATAAGTACATTTATAATAAATTAGTTTTCATGGCATATAAACAGTCTACATATACAACATGTGTCCTTTTGCAATGTCAACAGAATGAAAATTTTGATTAATGTTAAAAATGACATTTTGATTATGTATTGCTGAAATCACAGTATATATCAATTCAAGTAAAACAATATATTTGTTGAAAAATTTTACAGGAATCTGATGCATTTATAACAGATACAACTATCTGTATAAATTCAATGGTCGGAAATTATGTGTACTTCAAATAATGTTAGAGTTAAAAATTTATTTTGCGACAATGCTACTGACAAGATTTTTAAAATAATGAAAAATAAGCACTTAATGAATTTAAGTCTTTCCATTATCATGTAGTTTTAAATGAATAACAAAAATGAAATGTACACATAAATTAATGTAAAACTGACATTAAAAAAATGCTTACTAGACATTTATATATTTTTTATTAAATAAAAGAATTACTAAGTTTTAAAATATTAAATTTTATAAATACTCGGAACACACCAAAAACACATAATTTTCTACAACTTTAATATTTTATGTATGAAATCAAGTTAAAAATGACATCCAGCATGATATTTCTAAAGTGAATAGCAGCATGAGATAAATTTAATATTTTTAATTTTAAGAAAATATCAAAATAATGTTAATATATAATTGTAATATCATCAAATTAAATTGTAAGTGTACAAAAAAAAGCCAAGAGATCATTTTTTTGGTTATTTATATTTGCTTTTCATCAGCAAAGGCTGATTTGATTATAAAAAATAACTCTTGTAGATACTTATAACTGTGTATGTAAGCATACAAATATTCAAATGTAATTTTAACCACACTTAATAAGCATAAACTTATATAAAAATTAATGTATGATGTGCAGTTGAGAGTAATAAATAGTTGCAATTTATTGTATGTTAGCTTTCTAAGAATGTAATACATTTTAAAGGCCCCAAAAAATTAAATTTGGTTTGAAAAATGAGCTGTGAACTAAAAACATTAAGCTACATATAATTTTAAAGAAACACTAAGTTGAAAATTAAAAGTGAATAAATAGTATTTACTTTTTTAAAGATAAAAGAACATTTATCACAAAAAAGGGTTTTTTAATAAATAAGAAAAAATGCAAGTGTTAACTTTTAATGTAGTTTGGTTTTGTTGAAATTTTTTAAGGAAAAGCTTTAATGATGTAACAACTCTCAAAAGAAAATGTCAAACAATTTCAAGATAATAGCATAAATATTGCATGTATATTAAATGCATTTAAGGGCAAGAACTTTTTGTTGAAATATTAATACTGTTTTCAAATGCATCTTTTTTTTATATAACCACAATTGGTGCATAAAAGAATTCAGTATTTAAAAAAAAAATTTAAACATGTTCAAAAAAAGCAAGTTTGTAATTTTGTTAAAAAAGGATAAAAAATGTTACCTAATTGTAGAAATAGGTAAAATTTTTGTATTTCAATAATATTTTAATACCTCCAACATTCATTTAAAAATAATTCATTTTAAATTCCTTGAATAAATATATATATTATTCAAAAAATAAAAAAATTTATAAATAAAATTCATGTTTTATATATGAAAACTACTTTTCAATACAATTTGTGCTGTATATATATTTTCAGAATACCAGCTGAAAAAATAAACATCAAATTGTTTTACAAGAAAGCCTGATATTATTTAAGCTAATTTAGCCCTTAACAACAAGCTCCAGTTTGTAACTCTAAAACCTTTATACTTCATAAAATATGATTTTCAACAACACTTCAACAATATAAAATACTTTCAGAAGTACATTTTTTATTCTTGCTAAGTTTCAAATTTTCTATACTAATCAAATCACAGTTTAGCTTGAATTGAATAAACTTTGGGCTTTTGTAAAAACTCCCTCCACCATGGGGCTCGATCCAGCGAACCTGGAGTTTGTATAATGGCATCATATAGATTTTTGTAAACCTGTAAAATAATTCAAAACTAATGAGTTTTATCAGATTAACTAACTAATCACTGATGAAATTGTATAGTTGTTACAATATTAATTACAAAACCTAAAAGTATTATAATTCATTAATTTCTTTTAATTCTTTGAATTTTCCATTGCCAGATTTAAAATACTTTTCAAAATCTAAAAATATTTTAAAATTATAAGATAAATTTCCCCCTTTGAAAGTTGTTTTAGTAAAAAGGTGTACTTATATTATTTTACTTTTTATGTTAAAATAAATAGTTCAATTATACTGTAAATTCAATATCAGTAATTATAATATTAGTTAAAAACAAAATGGAACCTAATTTATTTACAGTCAAATCTAAATTATTTGTCCATTGTTTTCTTACAATCTTTAAAAAAATATTAATAAAAAAAATCAGTTATAAAATTAAAATTTATGAATTAACAAAACAATGTTAATTTTAAATAATTACTCTGTACATAAGTAGATGTGTTTTAAGATTATATATTATCAACACATACATGCACATATATACTTTATTAAATTATAAGATACGCAAAATAATAAAGTAAGATAATTTCAAAAGTTAATATTAGTTTCAAATACCTTTAGCAATTTGAGAATATTATAGAAAATTATCTTTAAATTTGGATAATCTACTAAGCACTTAGTGAAAGATGTTCATGAAAGTTGAAAATGATTAATGCAAATGCTGGATAAAAGTGATGAACAAAACATTTATATATAAAAGAAAGTAAAACAAGACACAACAAAATTATTAAAGAATTGCAACCCTAATTTTATTGAAAATGAAAAAAATATTTTTTCAATCGTGATTTCAAAGTATGTCAAAAATAATAAAATCAATGAATGCTGAAATTTAAATAAATTAAATCATTATTCGTTTTGAAATCGATCATTTTATTAAGCAAGTCATTCATAACTTCTTTTATCCTTTTCTATTTACAGCTCATTGTAAAGATTTCAATTTTTATCTGTATTTTAGGCTTGTAATATTATGCTTTAGGGGGGAAAGTAGATTAAATACAGTCCTATCCAATGAAGTACTTTTACATCAAAAGGTTGAGAAGGGTTAAAGATGCTGAAAGATATTTATCAACTTCTAGTCATTAATATTTGATCCTACTTCACGATTTATTCCTTTTTATTATGTGAGAATGCATCTTTGTTTAAAAAAAGTTGGAATCAAGTAAGAAAAGATAAAATGCTACAAATATTTTTCTTTGAACTCCTTGATGGAATATAGATTGCAAAATATTCGACCAAAATTGACAATTCTAAGAGGATTCCTAAACACATCACAAATACTTATGCCTGAGGTAAGAAACAAATCCAGGAACCATTAGAGAACAGTTCTCAATTTGCATTTCAAAAAAAGCTTTAAATATCAGAGTACAGATAAAAATAATAGAAGATATAATGATGTATCTTTTTCTAATAACTTAAATGACTATAAATCAAATATTTAAATTATTATTATGAGAGCAAACAATGATTGAATTGTATTAATGGAAAAGAAATAAAAAATTGTCGCTCTTGACTTTACAATTATGGATAAAAAATATTTGAAGGAAATTATTGAGAATAAGATTTATATTTAATCAAATGTGATAATAAATATTCAATTTGTAATTTTTTTACCTGTCCATCTGATCTACCAAGGGCTGAATTCAGCACAAAATCAGGAGGAGCTATAACATCAACTAATGACACAGCTTCATTTTTTAACTCTGAACATAATCTCAAAATAGCTTGCTTAATAAATGTGCTATGATTCCTTCTCACACAATACCCACCTAAAATATCAAGAATTTTTATTATAATTATATAGGGAAACTAGAATGTAAACCAGACTGATATTGATAATGACTTAGCTAATTATTGTCTAAATGTTAATCACAATAGACATTTAAGTAAACTATAGAAATAATGTATTTTATGCATGATATATATTTAGTCACAGGGAATAAGCTATTAAGTGAAACACATCTAAAACGTGTTAAGAGAGTACTCCCAAACATTTGCAAATTATTCTTCATGCCTTGAAAAGTTGCAATTTTATATAACTTCATGTAATGAAGACAATTTTGAGTTAATTTAACATATATTGATAAATAAAATTAATTTTCAAATATCATAATTATTTGGGATATCACAATTTAATTAGAAGTTGCTACCCAAAATAAAGATAATTTAAAAATGAAACCATATAGTAATTTTTATAAATTTATTAAAAACTTTTTTTTAAAGTGAAAAATTTCTATCATATTATCAATTTTGAATTTCTTTATTTTCATGTAAGAATGTTATCATGCATATGCACACATATAACATACATGAACATAAATACTACAAAATGTTGATATAGCAATAACTTCAGAAGAAAATTACAGAAGCCATGGGGGAAAATGGCATATAATACACTATAAAAACAAAAAGTCATTGAAAATTGTAAAAATGCTTATGTTTTTGAAATTGAGTGGGATAGAGAATCAAATAGTAAGTGTTCCCACTTACTATTATAACATATTAATAACATATTCAGAGTAATTTAATAAAAATATCTGGAACGCAGAAAATTTTAAAAATTCACAAAAAATAGATTTGTTAATAAATAGATTTTAATTAAAAATGTGTTGGTTGAAATAAAAATAAAATATTTTACTGCCTTAATGTTGTAAAATATTCAAAATCCCTAAGTTATGAAGTAAGAATAATACTTTTTTTTTTAGCCAATCAAATTAAAAAAATTATTACAAGTAAAATATGTAAATTTTCAATCTGGTAAGCAAAATATAAAAAATAGAATGTTGCTTTTTGAGCCAATTATTGTACTTTTTATATTGACCAAAAGCAGCAGTACTTAATGCAATTTTTAAAAGAATAAAACTGAATTTTGAAATAAGTGACTGAGCTTTCTTAAATTTCACCCTGAAATTATTTCAAAATATTCTAATATTAAATTTCAATAAATTCTTCAGTATAGTATGTTAAAATTCTATTAAAAACAATATTTTTTTAACTAAGTAGTTTTTACTTTATTTTAAGCAAGTAATCAAAAATACAAATAGTTACCTTCATGCATTGTAGCAAAATATTTTTGCAAAGTCCACAAGCCATATAAGCAACCTAATTTATGCAGTACATTTGAAAGACTTGGATCAGATCCTTCTTCGTGGATGAAATTATAAAACTTTTGTAACACAGCATGCTAAATGTAATAAAATTGTATTGAAATAATAATTTATGATTTTAACTGAATTCAGAGATTATACTTTAATATTAAAACACAATTAATCATGAAAATAAAATTTCTCCTATACTTGTACATGGTTGAAATTTCAAATACACTTTTAGACTGATACCTTAACTGAGGATATGTGTGTGATTTAAAGAAAAGTATTTTATTTAATCATTACATTCATAGTTAATAGAAAAAATGCCATGGAAATTTTTACTTTTAAAACTTCAGAGATTTATTCTATATAGTTTATATTTAAAATTATATATTTTAAAGAAAAAGAGGATTACAAAATATAAATAAAAAAAAAGAAATTTATATTTTAAATTTAAGATTTAATATAAAAGATTTTGTTAAGTTAAAAAAGTCATATTGTAAATTTAAAAGCATATGACTTTGAAATTATTAAAAATAATTACCAATGAAATAAAACATTCTAAAAAAATTGGCGAAAATTTAAAATTTGTGGCGCTTAAATCGCTAAACATTGATCAGCTATTTAAGAAAATTGTGCAGCTAGTTTCTGTTTTCATATATTTTTAGTAACAATTGTTACTGATACTTTTTTTGGTAAATGGTTAAACTTAAACAGAAATTCATTACAAGCTGTTTAAATTATATATATATTTTTACAGAAATAATAAGTAACATGTTTTTTAAAGAATATATATAATCAGTATTTTAGTATTTAATCTGTTGCTAAACAACAACTATCGCAAAACTTTTTGTACAACATAGTAAGATTTATAATCCTTATTATATAAAAGACAAACAATCAAAACTGATATTAACAAAGTCTACAATTTGCATACAAGTTTACAAAGAATTGATATTGGGCTTTAGGAAATATGAAACTAGGAAGTGAAGCTCAGTAATGCAGCATTATACTATGCTTTAATATTGGATGGAATTTTTTGAATTTAGAATGGTGTATGTGTATGTGTATATATATATATATATTGTTCTCTTTTGAATTATTGCAATCTATATCAAATTAAATTACTATATTGTCAACTTATTACCCCCTTATAACTAATAATACTTTTGATAATTGGCAACAAATCATGACTACAGAGAGCATAAAAATGTCCACTAACAGGCATTCTTAATGCACTGTTCCTTTTCAAAAAAAAAAAAAAAAAAAAAAAAAAAAAATTTTAAAAACTGTGCAATGAGAAGCAAGAAGTTATTGAAAAAACAGCTGCCTACCATTGTCTCAAAAATATGACCTAAGGAGGATAGATAATTGCATTTAGTGAAGTTTCAGATAATTTAAAAAAAAAATAATAATAATAAAAATAAAAAAAAAAGTTTATTCATGTAAGGAATTAACATCAATAAGACCTTCACTATAGAGTTCCCAAATAATTATTCAAATAATAAAGTAATAATAAAATCATTATTATTTATTATTACTTTATTATTTGAATCATTATTAAATAGCATTACCATTTAATAATGATACATCACTTATGATCAATTATTTCTTAATTTATTCCTGTCTAACAAAGATTTATTCCAGTGATAGTCATTTGAAATAAAACACAAAATATTACCATAACAGTAAATGATTGTTTTTATTAAAACTGTTGCGTACATGGAAGCTTTATACCAACCTCAAGAGATTTAAATGATGTTGCATGCACCGAAGCTACATACAAGCTTCAAGAGATTTAAACATTTAGTTGTCCTTGTTTAGCAACACTTATATAAAACAAAAAAAGAATGTAAATAAATAAAAAAAGATGAAGTTTAGCCATTTTTGTTCCTGAATTATTTTTACTTTTTACTACTTTTTATGCAATCTTCAAAATAGTGGTGCCGAATATACTCAACTACGAACCTGACTGTTCAACTTACACAAACGAATTATCACATTTATGGAACTTAAAACATTCACGAATTCGAAACTTCTACATGAACAAATATGGTGCCACTCGAAGCAACTGGCAACGACAAAGCATCTGCAAGTATAAAAAGAAAACGCATTTATGTTCGCGGCAATATTACTCACTTTTCCACAGACATTGACAATTTTACGGATGCTTCAAAGCCTGAAGATATTGAATACCCACTTTATTGGTTAACAAACACTTTGAAGGACAGGCATTTAAGAGACGATGAATACCACTCTTACTTGGAAGATGCAGTGTATGAGGATGACATAAATCAAGGTGAAACCTACACTGACACTGCAGAAAAAGCCCTTTTTAAAGGTAAAAAGATGATTGAACGCACAACCTTGTCAACTACTTCTGTGAATGTGAATAACGAAAGTTTTAGTTCATCTACACTTACACAATCTGTTGCTGTTCCCTACGTCATTCCTATTCAAAACTACACTGTGAAATTACCCACGAACGATTGAACCCTTTACAGGTGACATAGAACAGTGGCAAAACTTCTGGGAACAATTTCAGCTGTCGATCAATACTAATCCCAATCTGTCAGAAATCGACAAACACGTATTCCTACGTGGCTACCTTCTGGGTGAACCCAAGAGATTGGTGGACAGTATCAACATTGTAGCAGCAACATACGAAACTAAAAAACTACTCACAGAAAAGTATGGTGACAAAAACCGAATAATACAAGCCCACCTGGACTTCTTGGATAACATATCACCCGCAAACGATACATCAGTCACAACCTTGAACACCTACATCGAGTGCAATCAACGGGTTCAAGCACTACGTGCAATTGCAGAAAATATCGACAATTATGGCCGCGTGCTAGCTCCAAAACTACTGCGAGCGTTTCCTAGTGATATTTGTAAACAATGGATCAAGCATGCCCAATGACAGAAAATAGCTGAAGGAGACATTACGAAGATGATGGATTTCATATCACAAGAAGTACAAGGTGTGCTGATTACATAAAAAATCTGAGATGTTTCTGTACCTTTTCATCTCACTACTGCATTCAATGCACAGACAAAGCTTGCTTCTACAACCAAGAAGAGGACTCATACTCCCTTTTGTGCATTCTGTGAAACTTCTGGCCATTGGGCTCAGTGACATAATTACCGACTATAATATTTGCATACAGAAGCTGAAAAGCTCTAACCGCTGCTTCTTATGCACTAATAGAGGACACAGATTGTCCAACTGCCCTCATAAAAACATAACTCATTGCAAAAGTGCAAAAAACAACACCATTTATTTACTAGCCCTTCAACCTCTACTGATACGACCACAAACAATGCTATGTATCACATTGACATACCCAAAACTACAATCACACACTTACTAACTGCACGGGTTTATATTACTGGTCCCACAGGTCTGACAAAGCTTACTAGATGTATCTTAGACGCTGGTAACCAAACTATGTTACTGGTAGAATAGTATAGAGAATAGTATTTGTGAATGCAAATCTTATTGATGAACTGAAACTCAAGATTGTCAGCTGTGGGCAGCTACACGTTCATGCATTGTAATCACTTCCGAACCTCCAATCAAGATCACAGACTCTTTTGCTATTGTACCTCCTATCTTTGGTTGGATTCTCAATGGGTGAAGAACACACACCACTATCGCACCTGTTTCATCAGTTCATCATGTGTCTGTGCAGATTCCTGGTGATTGTTTAGATGATCAAGTGTGTTGCTTATGGGAATTGGACCACATTGGAATCAAAGACACTCAGCTTAGGAACAAGACTATCCGAGAGAATGAAATTATGCAAGAGTTTCAAGAAACAAACAAGACTGAAGGAAATCGTAGAGTTGTATCTCTGACGAGATAGCCTACAAGATAACTTTTGTCACCTAATATGGCTATTGCAGACAAACGCTTGGTATCTCTCCAGAAACAACTAGCATCTGATAGTGTTATGAAGAAAGAATACAACAAATGTATGCTGGACAACATTTCACAAGGACAAGTTGAAGTTTACGAGCCCTCCAGTGAGGACCTCGTATTCTATTTGCCTCATTATGCTGTGAAAAAAGTAACACTAACAGATATCAAATAGAGAATAGTATTTGACACCTTGTCTCATGAGCCAGGACTCCCATCGCTAAACGACACTTTAGAGATTGGCCCTAACCTGTTACCAGTTGGATGCCTTCTTCGACTGAGATTACACAAATTTGAGATAACAGGTGATGGAAAACAAGAATTCCTGCAACTGAGCTTGAACAAGAAAGACAGAGACTCAAGATTATTATGGTTCAAGTTAGCAGAGGACTCTACTTTCACAGATGAAATAATTACATACAGATTTACTCATTTATTCTTTGGTTTAGCATGCAGTCCCTTCTTGTTATGTGCCATGGTACGTGAATTAGCTTCGAATCACATGCAAGATTTTCCAACTGCAGCTCATACAGACATCCATCACTGCAGCTCATACAGACATCCATCACTGCAGCTCATACAGACATGAACGATTTTGTTGATAGTGTAAAAACAGAATCTGAAATTATTACACTGCACAGAGAAGTCAAAGAGATGATGCAATTGATTGAAATTCCAATGGGTAAATGGGCTACTAACTCCACAGTGCTCCAGAACCAACTACAAAATGAAGGATTCAAGACAACCGTTAAAATACTGGGTATAGAATGGAACAAAGAAACTGACACTTTAGGAAATACATTCACTACCTCTCTATGTGCTGTTGAAAACAAACCACTAACAAAGAGAGGGTTACTCCATTGTATATCTAGTCTCTACGACCCACTAGGGCTGTTTTACCCTTTTACAATTTTTGGGAAAATCCTGTTCCAAGATACGTGGATTCTTGGTATCAAGTGGGACGAAATCCTTCCATCGAGCTTGGCAACTTCATGGCATGCAGCTGTTAAAAACTTGATTGACATCTGCTCTCTGAAAATTCCCCGACACATAGCTATCTCTTCTTTGACATTTAATATTCATGTGTTTTGTGATGCATCAGAACGAGCCTATGGAGCAGTATTATACATTGTTAATTCTCATGGTGATCAAGTAGATGTGCAATTAGTGTGCAGCAGCAACAGACTTGCAGCCATTGAGAAAGTCACCATGCCACGTTTGGAACTCCTAGCAGCTCTGATGGGATCTCAACTTCTGCTATACTTCTGTAATGAGACTAATATTCCTATGACAAATGCAACATTCTGGAGCGATTCTCGAGCTGCTTTGGGTTGGATACGCGGTGATCCTAACAAATGGAAAACATTTGTTTGCAATAGAGTAACAGAAATTGTTCATACTCCTATTTCTCATACTAATCCTTCAAAATGGAGACATTGTCCCGGTAAAGACAATCCTGCTGATATACTATCTAGAGGTGTCTCACCATCAACACTGAAAGATCTAGACATTTGGTGACATGGCCCTAAGTGATTAACTACATCTGAAGAAAACTGGCCTGATTCTAATAGCACCTATGAAGATAACACTCACAATTTAGAATCGAAAAAGAAGGAAATTCAGACTCTTCACATTGCCTTAGCTCAGCCAATTATCAATGCTGAAAACTACAGTTCATATTTTAAACTGTAACATGTGACATCTTGGTTTTGTTTGTTTGTCGCTCAACGGTCATTTTCTGCACACGAGGGCTAATTGGACCAGGACCTATGGTTTAAAGTGGATTCCGAACCCACGAACTGTTGAACCGAAGGTAAGAGCGATAACCATTCGGATGCCAGCTCGGCAATGAATTTTTCGCTTCAGTCATAACTGCAAAACACAAGATAAAATAGTTGGTGAGTTGAATGCCACAGAACTCAATCAAGCTCGCAACTATTGGATAGAAACCTTTAAGAAAGAGTCATTTCCTTTGGAATACGAAGCCTTGTCGAATTCAAAGTCTCTTCCTAAGAACTCGAAATTGGAAAAATTCAACCCAATTTTTGACAACAAGTTGATACATCTTGGTGGTCGACTACAATTTTCTGATTTATCTGAATCTGAGAAATACCCGATCTTACTAGAAAGATCTCATCCTTTCACAAATCTACTTATACGCCAAACACACTTACAATTGCATCACCTTGAGGTCCGGATTGTACTTTCTCAGCTTAATTCTGAATTTTGGGTATTGAGAGCAAGACAGTCCTTTAAAAAGGTCATACACTCTTGTCTTCTTTGCAAGATCCTGAAGCAAAAGTGTGGTAAACAGATAGAAGCTCTATTACCCGCTGAGAGAATTCAGAAGTCAACCCCATTGGACAACACAGGAATTGACTTTGAAGGACCCCTGCACATGAAGAGCAGCAAATTGGTTACAAAGGCTTACATCGTCATATTTACTTGTGCTACAACCTGAGCCATACATTTAGAAGTTGTTTGTAACTTAAGCACTGATGATTTCTTACTTGCACTTCAGCGATTTGTGTCTCAACACTTGCTTCCTCACACAGTTTACACAGACAATGCAACAACCTTCTGTGCGGCTGACAGATAATTGAAGTCCTTGTGGTACATCATTTCTTCTTCCAAAGTACACTAGTTCTATGCTCATCACAACGTAATCTGGAAATTCATTGCCCTTCAAGCGGCTTGGTGGGGAGGATGGTGGGAGAGAATGATTGAGACTATCAAACAGTGTCTGAGAAAGACCCTCGGCAAAGCTTGCCTGAACACCACTGGACTAACGACTATACTGTGGGATATAGAAGCTGTTGTAAACAGCAGACCGATTGTCCACGAATATGGCTTGACAGATGATCCTGAGGAAGCTCTTACCCCAGTACATTTCTTAATAGGAAAACGACTCACAACGATCCCAATTGGACCACCAAATTCCCACTCTGAGCTTACACAAATTTGGAGGAGCCGTCATCAACTTATGGACTCCTTCTGGAGACAATGGCAGAGGGAATATTTGATGGACCTAAGAACATTCCATCACGTAAGAAATCCACCGAAATGACCCGAAAACCGTGTTGGAGACAAAGCACTACACAGGAGGACATCAGACCTCGACATACCTGGAAGAAAGCACGTGTCGAGGCAGTTATCATTGGCCGTGACAACAATGTCCGTACGTGCAAACTGAGAACCAAACGGACAGACAATCTCCCGGCCGGTGCAGCTGGTCACCCCCCTCGAAGTTGACCAGAGTGGGGAGGATGTTGCGTACATGAAAGCTATATACCGACCTCAAAAGATTTAAATGATGTTGCACGCACGGAAGTTACATACGAGCTTCGAGAGATTTAAAAATTTAGTTGCCCTTGTTTGACAATACTTATATAAAACAAAAAAAGAATGTAAATAAATAAAAAAGACAAAGTTTACCATTTTTGTTCCTGAATTACTTTTACTTTTTACTACTTTTTGTGCAATCTTAAAAAAAAAAAAAAAAAAAAAACACTTGATTTAAAAATTAATATGTTTTTTTCATTCTGATGACTTCAATTAAAATGAAACATAAGTCAGTACATAATTGTTTTAACTGATCATAGATAATATCAAGACAAGTTTTTTATTAAGTAGAACATAGAAAATGTGCATAAAAATTCAAACTTTATAATATTCTTGGAAAAACAATTCTGTATAAATTATGCTAAACATTTTTGAAAGTAATGTACAAAAATTTATAATGTATAACTTCTAAGGAAATTATACAGCTTAATTAATTTTATTCTTTTATTAATGCAACCAGGAAAAATTATGAGAAAAGCTATCTAAGAAATCTCATAATTAAAATGAAAAGCCAAGCATTTGCTTATTTTTGTTTATACATCAAACATATTCTTATGTAATGTTTGAACATTTCCTTTATAATTTAGTTTATTAGTAAGTATAATCAAATGAGTACACTCATTAGATTAATTTTATGTAAACATATTAAATAAATTATTTTAAACCAAAATTAAATTTCACATCAATGAAGATACTAAATAAAGTACAAAAGTTTTCTCACCTCAAAGAAAGCTACAGACAAATCTCGGCAATAAAATACTTGATTGTTACTTTTAGCAATAAATGGATCATTAGTTTCAGATAAAATGTCCTCAAATTTTTCATAACTTTCTTTCATTAAATAGCACACCAACCACTGGAACGCACAGATTAAAACTATAATAAACAAAATTAAAGTATTATGCATCAAAACAAAAGCTAGATTACAATTTTTGCTTTTAATAAAATTTTATTAATATCACAGATTCTAAATCAAAAGAAGACTTAACATTTAAAGTTGAAAGGGAAAAAATTTCTAATATTTTTTCAAAGTAATATTATATTAAGTCATATTTGAAATAAAATAAATGTATTTCATTGAATGATCTTTTTATAACTAAGCAAAAGTTGTGGAAATTCATTATTCAAAGTGAACACAGCAGTCTGTTTACTTGTACAATGGTTACTCGATATCCTTTAAAAACGATTCTTGAATTGAATTATTTTTAATATCTCTGTAATTTTCTCTTAGTAGATAATATATATATTAACAAATTTTAGCTCATAATAATCGAAATGAGCTGAAATCTATAAAAAAAAAAAAAAACACTTTTTATATTCAATTTGCATAAAAAAAAACAATATGCATTTTATAACATGTTCATACACATTGACAAAAAACAATTCCAGTAGTATTCAAGGAATCAAACAAAATTTTTTCTGAGATATTTATATTCACACATTTTATAAATATTATACCAATTATTTTTCTTCAAATACATTTGTATTTATATATAATATTTTTCTATTATATTTACAAATGATAGTGATTAATATTTAAAATAAACTTATATATATTGTTTGAAATTAGATTTAAAATTAATGATGATTCAAAAGCATTTAACATTCAGCTTCAATAAAAATGATTTCACTTAAGTGGTAAAAAGTGTTTACATGTTAATTATTTAAATATTGTATATAATAATGGATATTTTTAAAGGGTTTTTTTTTTCTAAGCTCCTTTCTATTAATTTATTATGAATTTTAAAAATGAATGAAAAAAATTTGTTAAAATCAAAATTAAATAAATGAAATGATGAAACTAAAAATTATTATTAAATTAATTATTACTTAATTTCACTTTGAATGGTTTCTTTTTTTCTGGATTATTACAATTTAATAAAAAATGATTTTTTTAGCTTTTAAAACTAATCAAATGAATGCACTTATTTAAAATTTCTTTATTTATATTCAATAGATATATAATACATTACTCATAGTAATTTGATTTCTGTACCTCCATAACAATAACCGTTAATTTTGTAATTAATGTTATGAGAACAGCAGAATCTATCAGAGATTTTCCCAAACTAATAAATGACTTAACTTTTCCATATAAAATATGCAGTCTTTTTCCTACTTTTATTAAGTTTTAAATTTGTTATGTTTGCTTAGATAGCAAAATTGAGCACTCCTTTACTAATTATTACCTATCTTTCAAGAGTAACTTAAATGACATGTTTGAACACTTTAAATTTTTATTTTTGTTCAGAAAAGTTTATACAACAAGAGTCATAAAAGTAAATTCTATTAGTAACAATTTTATTTAATAGTATATTAAAAGGAAAAGAATCTGTTCTATAAGATTAAAATAGTCTTTAAAAAAATTTTAAAAGCATACTGATTGTTCTATTTATTAAAAATTTAAATTAATAAACTTAATCATTTGATAATTTCCTCATGTAAGACAGTAAAATAATTTAAAAAATGATAACTTCAGATGCATTAGAGAAGAACTTTCTGCATTTTATAGTATCATGGCCTAAATATGAAATATTTCAAGCTATAGAAAATTGTAATGGATACATATTTTATTAATTTCCTTGTCATTGAGATCAAAAACAATTCATGATTTAAAAATTTTCTCTTTATATTAACAAACATTTAATTTTTAAATGTTATTTAAATTAAAATTAGTTTTACATTTTAGACAATAAATAAATCTACATAAGGAAATGAGAAAAAAGTCAAAAAAATTACAAATTGAAAAATACAGCATTATTTAATTTATATTTCACTTGTTTTAATCAGATTTATATCTAATAAGGATAACACAAACTAACATTTTTTTGTTCGTTTTTGTAACAAGTTAATTGAAAATATCATAAAATTAAATATAAAACTTTGAAAGTCCAGAAGTTTTCAGGATCTTGGAAAAAAATGATGGATTGGAAAAATTTGTAGGAACTTTGTTATAATGTATAAATTTTTGTGTTTAGAATTTTGTAAATTACTAAAAGAAATTTTATTAGTGTTTACATGACTTTATTATGCATTTAGCCTTTAAACCTTTTCTGTTTGTTATACAAATTTTAATGTTTTCCATTCTGATATTTACAGAATTTAGAGATTTATTGAACATAAACAGTTAATTTGCATACAAACATAAATAATAAACATGTAAACAATCGATTTTGAATAGTTTAAATTATTACCATATGGTCATTTTTTTAGCTAAAAAGACAAAGAGTTAGGCGACAGCAGACAGGCAGTACGGCACAGCACAGTAAAAACTGGTTTTTCCTGTGATACATTGGAGAAGTATACATTGCGAACGCATCAGCGTCACTTATGCGAGAGGTGTCAACAATTGGTGACTTGCACTATTTTTATCGCTTGTCACTCGCAGGTGTATTTCTATGTGTTTGATTTCATTTCTTCAAAAATGAATTTCCATTGTTTACGAATGCAAGGATATGCTAAATTTAACCAATTTCATTAATTTTGAATTTTGATGACTGAAAAAAATATTTCCTTCATTATTTACTTTTAGCAAAGATTATTTTAATCAAATTTCTCGGTTATTTTTATTCTAATTTTAATGATTTGTAGTTTACTTACATGTAAATGTAAACTATGTAATTAAATTTTTTTACAATATTTAAATAAAATTAATAAAATTTGTGTGCAAAATATTTTTAATCTATAATTATTTGTAGTTGAAATATATAAAATTTATTTCATAAGATATAAATTTTTCTAAATTTCTTGTTTAAATTAGTTTATTAGTTTCCAAATTAAAAAAAATTATCAAATTGAAATAATCTTATTAAAAAACTAGTTTAAATAGTACAATTAAGAACATCTATCCTTATGAGTAGCTATGGACTTTGTATTGCTAAATCTTCTTGTACATTATTATGATATTGTTCTTGTACAATTATTATATATCAAACATTAACAATTATAAAATTAAATATTTGTATTGTTCAGTTATTTTACGTTAAAATACTTAGTATAATTTTTTAATAATTTCCATAGGCATATATTATTCTTAATTACTTTTAGTTTTAACTGATTAATATTGAACTAAATTGTTATAAGACATAAATATGTATTAATTTTTACTAAGGTAACATAAGAAATTTTAAATATCAAATAAGTAACTAAAATATATAAAAAAAATTTTAATATATTTAAAATAACTTTAACAAAATATTTCTCACATCATTTTTAAGTCCATGAATTACAGAAATGTTAAAATAACACCTATTGTGAATTGAGAAGAAATATCAGGAAATTGCCACATAGTTCTGGGTTTACAATCAAAAATATTGAGTGTGTGTGTGTTTGATGAATATTTCTAGAATATTTAATAATATAACTTTGTACGATGGTCTGATTTTTGTGTTTATATAGGTTTGATTACTTAATTTAAATAATTTTTCAAATTTGTTTTTAAAACTAATTTTATTATTTTGAATAAATATTGTAGTTTATTATAAAGAAAACCTTTTTTGGTCCTTTAAAAAACGTATTTAAAAACATTCTTCAATTAGTATTGAATGCATATGATTTAGTTTAAAAAGTATTTAAAATTAACATGCCCCAGCAAGAGATTCAGAAGCAGAAGACAATGAAACAAACAGAAGTAAACGCAAAAACAGAAGAGTAGAAATGTTAATAATATTCGCTGTGATGTACTGCGCATTCATAAGATCTTGCTTCCATCGCTTCAGTGTGTTGTACTTTTTGACATGTCGCTTGCATGTAGCAGCATTATCGGGAAGCAATAGGTGTGTGTTGGAGCCATGCTCTTTCAGTGTGCTACCTACCTTACAGTTAAAAGTGAATTCCAAACAATTACAATTATTCCATCTGAATAAAACAAAACCTTTAGAATCATAGGCTAGAGCATTAAACATTTGGCTACTATCTTAGCTGTTGATTCTGAATATATATTTATGATAATGAAACTAAATCAATAAATCTTTCATTAATAGCCATTTCTAATAAGATTTTTTTGGCAACTTGCAGTAATTTTTCAAACTAATAGTTTAGCAAAATATATCTGATTTATAATTTTATAAAAATTCAAAACACACTAATAGAAAAAATCTCCCATAAAAATGGGAATTAAATATTTAAAAAAAAAATAATATAATAATCATCTTTTCTTACAAATAATCTCATAAAATTTATTGGACATACCCTTCATATCCAAGCAATCATCAATATCAAAAACTGGAAATTTCTCTTTAAGTATTTGATCCATGCGATCCAGGAAACTTACACTTTCTAAATGCATGAACTCACACCCTTCTACAAAAATTCCATAAACATATTTTAATAATTTGAAAATAGAAGTAAATTAACTGTAGTTCATTCTATATAAATGAATCATACAATAAAGTAGCAAGACATTATTTCTCTTGCTCAACAAGATTTTTTGAAGACTTTAATTTACATAGTCTATGAGTTTTAAAGTATATAAGTTAACAAAATAAACTAGATTATAAAAAAGGAATTTTAATATTCTTTCCAAATGAAATCTTTAAATAAAAAATTGCAATTTTATTTTTTAAGTTAATATGAAAATGGTATGAAAAAATATGGAATGCAGCAATGTAATATCTCAATAAATAGTGAAATCTAAGTATAATGCAGTTAATCACATTTAAAGCATAATTATAAACATATTTTTCCCTCAGTTACATTTATTTAATAATGAAATTTTTCAATTGCATGGCATTTTGTAAACCAAGTAACATTTTTTAGTATCTTTAGACCAGATTCTTCATATTTAATTAAAATTAAAAACAAAGTTCTGTAATAACAGAGATAATTATTTTAATTCTACTGAGGCCTTAAATATTTAATAATTTTCAAATATTGAAAGAAATTATAAAAACATAGTTGTAAAACATTCAACTAAAAAATACAGCAATTAAAAATTTTCAAAAATGATCTTTTTATTTTATCTAGGCTATTTAATTAAGGTAAGATTGTAAATATTTTAAGTTTTATAAATATATTTAACAACTGAGATTCATCATGCATCATAAAGTCACAGGTGATTAATTTTTTATTTGAAGAGAAATTTAAATGTAATTAACATATATCACACATATAGTACATTATTATTTTTTGTGAGAAAAATAAATGTTTAAAGAGTAAATATTTTTCCAAATAAACTTGCACATTAAGATTACTAAAACGTCAAGCATCATAAAATTATTTTAACTACTTTTATACAAGTCTCCATATATTTTTATTGATAATTAAATACCTATAAAGTTATCAATATTATTGATTTTGGAAATATAATGAAAATAATACTAAGAGTATTAATATATATTAAAATTTATTGTGAAAAAATATTAACTGAGAACTATTATAAAAGGAAAAGCAATAACAGGGTAATATCTTTAACAAATATTTGTAGCAAATTTTATTACACCTTCTCTTATGCATATAAAGCATGCATTTTTTTACTATTAATAATGGTTTTATATGAAGTATAATTTTAGCATAATTGTATAAATTCATACATACCTATCTTTTTCTTCAAAAGTCCTAACAAATAGTTACTTGTTTGCTGAAGTAAAACATTATTATCACCTTCATATGTACAATTTGCATCATTATCATTTCTGAGATGACCAAATCCACTTGCTGAAAATAAGGAATGTATAACCTTTTAACATAAGGCTAATATTTGATTAAAAAGCTATCTGTCATTTGAAATACTTTTTTTTATTTAAAATCTTGTATGAAGTTAAAAACACATTTTATACCTAAGCATGTTAAAAATTTGACTACAAGTTTTAATTAAAATAAGAAATATCATCAAAAATATAAAAAATCACCAAAAGTTAAATAAAGGAAAAAAATTGAAAGGAATTTCCTGTTCTTGTCACTATATTGGAGATATTATTTGGATATATTTGTAATATTTATTTTTAGATTCTAGCAATAACAAGGGGTAAACTCTTTTTAATGTTTAAAACAGGTTCATGATATGGCTTTTTAAATTGAAAGATGTGCTTCAATTTTGTTTTAAAAAATATTTTCTGTTTATTATTCAAGGGGGAAAAATTATAAAAATGAGAAAGGATTTCTTCTTTTGAATTAATACACCTCGCATAAACTACAGCATGGCAAGTCAAATATTTGCATAACTATAAACTACTTTAAAGAAACATTAAAAGTAATAATTTTAGTCCCAAGCCTGAGTGTGAAATTGAAAAGTAGGGAAATGATGTGAACAGTATAAAGAAAACTTGTGATTAATTATGCATCCATTTTACTTTAAATAAATAAATGTACTGATCATTGTTTATAATAAGGTTATTTGAATCATAGTTTGCTATAGCAAGCTCATATCTTTAACATAAAGAAAATCAAAAAATACATTCCTAGTCTAAAGAAATTGTAAAAAAATTTTACAGTTTTAAATTTTCACATTTTTTTACTAAGCCTTCTCTTTACATTAAAATTACTTTCTTTGTGAGCATCAATCTTGAATTACTTGATAAATATTTAACTACATTTAATGTTTTTGCTAATTCTGAACAATGTTAACAGAAAATGCATTTAAAGTTAAAAAGCAGTGTAAACTTATTAGGAGCAGATGCTATATGATCTCTTAAGATATAGAATGATAGATTTCTTAAGATACTAGGCAAGGATACCACATTGAAAGTCTGATGAAAAAGCTGATCATTAAATAAATAGTTTGTAAATTTAGAGTTCCTTAATCTTTGTTATAACAATAAAACTGTTTTAGGATAGCATTTTTTATCATTTATCAAAATTTTTCAAGCAGGACTGATTTCACTTATATTTAATAATATTTGAAAAAATTGCAATGTCTAATTACAGGGGTGCGATTTTTCTCTCCTGGAGATGGATTTTCCTCTTCTGAGAATTTTTGAAATCAGGGAGATTTCAACACTTATGTTTTAAGATCAATTCTCGATTAAGTTTAAAATTTTCCTTCAATTATTATGTAAAAATAATGCAATAAAAGGAACCATTTGATACTAGGTTTTCAGAGCAAGATTTCTCATCCTCATCACACAATTGTGAATACAACTGAGATGTGACCAATAGTGACACCCCCCTTAGACACAATTATCACTTATTTTAGAATGAAAACACTTTCAATTCTAAAAATTCAGCTCACTCACAGATTATCTAATGACAAATTCACTTTATAAAGACTAAAGGTGTGCAACTTGCATAGCAATTTCATGCTGTGGTTAAATGCATGAGGGAGTTGCAAGCAAATTGAATGACTTTCTCATTAAATATTGGTGAAATTACACATAAAAAATGGAAGTAAAATAATAAATAATATGGTTAATGATGAAGAGAGTAGATTTATGATCGCATATTTAGGTTCTAAGAGAAAAATCTACCAACTGCAAAAATTATATAGGCTAAAATAAAAGAAATGAAAATGTACTTAGTATTGTAAAGTAATAACCTGTTTACTTGACTTTTACCCAATTCATAGAAAATAGAATAGAAAAGTTTCCCTTTAAAAAAAATAATGGTTGGTAGATTTTTTCTCTTAGAACCTAAATATGCGATCATAAATATACTCTCTTCATCGTTAACCATAATAACCTGTTTACTTGACCTTTACCCAATTCATAGAAAATAGAATAGAAAAGTTTCCCTTTAAAAAAAATCTTTTGATAATAGATAGGGTTTTTGAAAGAAATGGAAATACGATTCAAAATTATTGAATTAAGCTTTGGTTTTTAGAGTTACATGTTTTTTGGGCTGCTGTAGCAATTCATCTTCATAAGAATTTCTATCATAGGTTCTTGTAGAGTGTGGTGTGTAAATTTATAATAGATCATGAACAAAATTACACAGAACAAACATTATTATAAAACAAAACTAGAAACATGAGCACAACGTAACATATTGTTTACCATCTAACATTTATTAACATCACATAAAATAAAACTATGAACAAACAGACTTGGGTGTAACATAACATATCTTTCTCTTTCATTCCTAGATCACAGCACCATGTGGGCTAAAATTAAAGATTTTAATCAGAGATTTCCCTTTAATCCAGACAGGTACTATCAAATAGAAAGCCCACATTAAAAACATTAACTACTTTCTATAAATCACAATAATTTTGTCTATTTGAGAGTCAGTTAAAAAGTATCTATTTAATCTTTAATAGGATCAAATTTCTCATCTATATAATCTTTAAACCTTACAGTCAGTTGTAATAATTTAAACTCTTCAACAAAATTTCTTTTTTTTTTTCGAACCACACAAAAGCCAATGTTTGTATGGCTTTTCTAGAGTCCAGTAGTCACTGAAAATACATTTTCCACACCAGGCACATTAAAAATTTATTTCATCCTTGTACACTGCAATCATATGTAATTTTTTTTACCAAAGAAGATATGGAAACTATATTTGAACTCAAAAACTTTATATTTAAATATTAAGTGAACTTTATACAATATAAAAAAGACAGAAACAAATTGAAAAAGAATCTATAAAAATCACCCCTATGGTTGCACCATATGATGACCCCTATATGGTGATTACTCTTCATTTCACTTCAAACATATAAATCTTAATACTACATCTCGTTATGACTGAACTAAATAACCATAACTATTTTGGCTGAACTAGATCCTTATTTTAGTCTCTCTCTCTCTCTCTCACACACACACACACACGCATGCGCGAATTATGGATACAATCTAATATCGATTGTTATGCCATCTAGTGGTAAGATTAAAATCTAATACACAATTTGGTTTTTGAACAAATTCAATGAAAAGTTTTAAATATTGAAACAAAAAAAATTCAAAAAATTATACTTTCTAGCAAAAAATAAATGTATCAAGATAAGTAAAAATTCTAGGAATAATTCACGATTTTCAAGCAGTCAAGTCAAAATTCTAAGAGTTTTATGAACTTAGTCTGCAATAATTCTTGAGTATGTTATAAGAAGTATTACAAAAAGTTTTTTCAAGTCAATATACCACTTTTTTATGTATAGGGTTTTTTTGAATGGCAAAGTCCAGTTATGTAACTGGACTTTGCCATTCAAATGGCACTGATTCTTTAGTCCACTGCCATTCAAATGGCACTGATTCTTTAGTCCACACACTTTCCACACACACACACACAAGAGGTCATGTAACATCTTTAATAAATTTTCTCCTCCTATACTTCAGCAGATTGGCTGTAATCAAGTGTTCACTTGGTGTCTTCACATTTTTTAATCTTTTGTTTAATTTCTTATATGGTAGGAAGCTAAAGGTATTTGTCATCATCCACAATGTATTTATTTATCTCAATCTTCTCATTTGTTGTATATACTCTTTGGTAGCACTTCAAAATACTCTCTGCCCCTCTTTTAATCATTTTGCCTTTTTCACCAATCATTTCTTTATCTGTTTTTACAGAAATTTACTTTGGGTTAATATTCCTTCTTGTTTTTCTATATACATTCTTTTTTATATAAAATGTTTCATGTTTTTTCTCTTCTCTTTTTCTCCTATCTCAGACAGGTTATTCAGTTTCTGCATTCTATTTTTTTATAAAAGCTCTTTTTACAATGCAATATTTTTGATACAATCTTCCTTTTTTTTCTCTATAGAACTTTTAGTTTTATTTAGTTCCATGGGAAAGCATTCTTTCCCTGGAAATATTTTTTTCCTTATTTAAACTCCATAATGACACTGTATAAAAATTAGTATTCTTAATTTAATGTGAAGAAAGCAATAATACAGAATATTAAGTTGGATATATATATCTCAGATTACAATTTGCTAAAGGATAAAATTCTTTATAGATCCTTACAGCATCACACAATAAAGATGAAAATTTAAACACTTGTTTATGATATAACAAAAATATTTTTATTATTCAGTGATAATAAATAAATGATGGACTTATTACCTTGTAAGTATCCATGTCCTCCACATGCCTCACGGCATTCTTGGATAGCATCACGAGCAGTCCAAGTAATAACTGGTTTTGCAGCAGAACATAAAGCATGTAATTCACCAATTTGATCAGACTAAAAATTCAAATATTTTGAAATACATTTAAATCAATTACAAAATTAAAAAAAAAAAAACTTTTTAACAATTTAACTATAAAGACAGGGGGGAATGCATGAAGGTCTGCAGAAATATCAAGTGGAAATTAAAGCACAACACTTTAATTTTAATACAAAGCATTTATATGAATGCAATTTATCAAATATGAAATATTAAATAATTTATGTGTTATATAATAATGATTAAACACAACTCAATTTTTAGTTTTGTGAAAAATTTCATTAAAAATTTATCCAAGATATAATCAGGGAGTGCAGACTTTTTAGTTTTTTTAAATTTCTTTAAAACTATACTAATAAAATGAAATATTGCCTTTAAAGCTGCCAGATGTTTTTTTAAACCTACATATTATTTCAAATGTTCCCTCTTCCAATTTAACTAGTTTTCTTTATGATTTCACAAAAGCTGGTAACAAGCAGTACCATATAAAGAATAAATTACAAAATTGTTTAGTTTTACCTAAAAAGATATGTAAAGATCTGACAATTTTAGTATTTAGAATTTGTTTTAAAATGCTGTTAATATATCACAAGCATATAAAATTTATTATAAATTTTAAAAAAAAAAAAAAAAAAAAACATTAAAAATATATTCCAACACAAGTTTTTAGTAAAAAATTTAAAACCTAAATTTCAAAAGATGTTATTTAAAATATGAAAGTATTTTGTTATCTTTGACTTTTTGCAACAAATCCTTTTACATTTTAGACTTTTTTTTTAAATTTCCATTTTTCGCTGATTAGTTTTATTTTAATCTTTCAAATAACATTGATTTAAAAATTGCTTTTGTAAAGATAAGCTTTTATTGTTATGTACAAAATTTCAGAAAATTATACCTAATTTTTTAATCACTTCCTAGGTTTCTGTTAGAAAATTTTTGTTTAGTCATGTTCTTCCCAAAAATATTTTGAAATTTCAAAGATAATTTGCACCACTTTTTAAGAAGTGCATTTTAATCTCTCAGTTTTTTCAAACTCAATGTAACAATTTCTAAACCTCAGATATAGATAGCAAATTTACAATTTTATTAAAATTTTAAAGAATGGAACAATTTTTTTTTTTTTTTTTTTTTTTTTTTTTTTTTTTTTTGCATTTGAATTATAAGATTATAAGACAACCACAGTAAAGTATTTTAAAGTTTTATAACATTCTACATTTAAAGAAAGCTTCAGAAATATGCAAGAATGTGATTTTTTATTTTGATTTTGGGTTATAGCAATCCCAGCAGATTTAAGAACTTAGAAATTTCAAAAATCTATAACATGAAAAAGATAAATTTGATTTTTAGAACACATATTTCTAATAATTTTACTTCCTATCAATTTACTATAGTGCTAAACTTTTATGATCTTATCATGAATACATCTTAAAAGTAGTATTTTGGAAAAAAGTTTTCAAGTGTCTCTTGATTCATTAGATGAATCAATAAATAATTAATTCCTTCAAACAAGCCTTAACAGATTTGATAAAAACTGCTAGTTTTTTTCAGAAGTAATAACTTATTTTTAGTATTTATCTACAAATCATACTAAAATTAACATTCCACATCAAATAATTATATCACTTTCATACTACACAATTTTTCAGTTTCAATGATAGTAAAGCTATTTTGAAAGTTACTCCAAATGAAGAGTTAAAACTCATTATTTGTGAATATTTAAAATTTATTGCATCAAACTATTGTAAGAAATATTTATAATTATTTCTATAACACTAGATTTTTAAGATAAAAATAACTTCTCAAATAATAAAGAATTAGTAGATTGAAAATTTTGCAATTCTTATTTTATATATAGATGTAATTTTCAAGTAAGCTTTAAACATTTTATATTAGTATTTTTCTAATAATTTAGAAAATAAATTTTTACTAATCAAAATAAAAAATTAAACCTATGACACAAAAGCCTGTATGTGGGCTAAGGACTACAGTGCTCATATCTATTTTCCTGACTAAGGGGCCTAGGATGTGAACTGGTTAGATGGTCAGCCTAGTGAGAAACCCCCAGTGTTTAGTTCCAAACCACACTTGGTACTGAGTTTATTGACACACTAAAGGGATGAAAGGCTAAGTCAACCTTGCCCAGCCAAAGGATTAAACTCTGTATATGTGTCTTGGAAATACAAAGTGCTAGTACTATGTCACTGGGCTTCACTAATGAAAATATTAAAAAATAATCAAATCAATCAATGAAATTACAGCATATGCAATGTTTTTGCTATCTCTATAAAAGTAAAAAAAAATATTTTTTATCTTTAAAAATGCTTACTTATTTATTTTTAATCAATTTTTAAAATTTTGTGTGAAGCTTATATGTGTGCCAAAATATTATATTATATATATAATACACATACACACAGAAATATCTTACTAATTCTGAGGATTTTTCTCCAAAGATGATCTTCATCTGTATACTAATCAAATCATTATTGTAACGAGAGATGAAATGATATAAAGTATATGCAGCAGCTAGATAAGGTAGAAGGCGGTATTGCTAAAAGTTGAATAAAATAAATCATTATTTTATGAAACAATTTAAATATAAAACAAAAACAATTTAAGAAATGAATTTGAGAAAATTGAGGTAATCAAAGAATTCTATACCTATATACTGAATCAAAAGAAGTTTATTAAACTAAATGGCTTATTGAAATATATTTCTTAAAAAATAGGTTACAAATAAAAATATATAATATGTAACAATGCGATGGAAAAGTATTTGTTGTATTGTCAAATTGGATTCATACATCCATTCACATGTTAAAAGTCTCTGATTCATATTTTAGCACAACTTGAAGTCTCTTGCAAATTTAATATTACTAATAAGGATTAAATCAATCCTTTAGATCAATGATTCCCAAAGTGGATTCCACTGTCCCCCTGCAAAATACTGAAGCGATTCAGGGTCGGTGGGGGTGACTTGGGGACAATGAATAACGGTTTGGATTGTTTGTTGCTCAACAGTCATTTTTTTGCACACAAAGTCTAATTAGACTGGAACCTATGGTTTAAAGTGGAATCCAAATCACTACAAACATCCATGCCCAAGGTGGGATTAAAACCCACAAACTGTTGAACCGAAGGCCAGAGCACGGCAATGAATAACGGTAAAGTGACGGTATAAAAGAAGATTTAGAAAAAGGGATTTATATATTCTGTTCATTAGGTTTAATTTTTCTTTGAATAATGTATTGACATTGGCTCGGTTCCCACATATCCCCTCACTTGCATTGAGCTGTGTGTAATCAAGAATTGCTTCTGTTCATATGTGTCACTGACTTGCTGTCCAAAATATGAGCAATACAAATATTGCTGCAGTTAACTGCTACTCATGCAATTGGTCAAACAAATTGTAATAAGTCAATCACAGTGATTTAAGATTATTGCTGATGAAAATAGAGTCAAGAATTATTAAATTAGTAGCTGTACATTAAGTTCATCCTTCTCGTTAAGATTCAATTGTTTTAACTTTTTTGTATTAGAATCTATTCTGAGTTCAGTAAATAGTTGAATAGTTTTAAAGTTCAATGTGCTTCTAATTTTGCACCTTTCTTTACTACATTTTATGGAAAAGGTAGAAATATTAAAACTTATTTTCTATTAATGGCTATAAATATTTTTCGAAAAAATTTTCAGCAGGTACTAAATATTTTTTTCGAGAAAGGTGGTGGTAGGACAAAAAATTTGAGAACCACTGTGTTTTAGACCATCCGATTACATAAGTGTTAGACATCCAGTATATGGTTAATTCCTGAAGCTTGCAGATTTGAACTGAAAGTTATGATGTTATATTACAATAGTATAGTGGGATCACTGCATTGAACTATCTATACAGCACATCACAATCACATTAAACAAGAGATATTCTACTACAATACTAAAAATGTTTGAATGTGTTCCTTCTTTTGTCTCAAATTCAACTTTAATATTCAAGATCAATTTTTTTTCCATAGAAGTGCTTAGATTACTTTTTTAAAGGAAACAAACCCCAGTTATTCACATTCATTTAATTCCTGTTTATTAAATTAATAAATGCACTTGTTCCCTCAGCTGCCATTAAAAGATATTATCAGATGAGCAAAGTAAAATTCTTAACCACTTATATTTTAATACATTTAAATTAAATTATTTTAATAAAATATTTTTATTTAGTCTTTAAAGAGAGAGAGAGAGTTTCTGCTATTATCATAATAATGCTAACATTTATTTGAGATTACCACTAGTTTATCAGACAAAAATAAATCAAGAATTAGAATATCACTATTAAAGAGTTGCACTTCTTGACTGACAACCTATGTGTTTGAATTTTAATCCTAGAATGATTGATGAGACCAATGTGGCCCCTATCACAGTTTATTAATTTGTATTTTCTTTAACACTGAACTATTTTGACATCATTTATTTGGTTTACTGTCTCATATCTGAAATAATTTTTTCAAACTTCAACAGTCAATTTCAAGCAATATACTTAAAAAAGATTGAGGATGCCAAATTGTGCTCAATACCTGTCTCCTTGCATTTACATTTAACTGTTCCACTCTTGAAATGACCTTGTAAATAGCATTCTCAATAATTTGAGTTCATGTTTCTCTTTATATCTTGTTTGCATTCCCCTCCCCACATAAAATAAGTTTCACAGACAGAATAACATTAATGAGTAATGGACACTTGGAGCTCTGTCTACAGAACTAATTTTAACACATATTCCCAATCAAGTGGTAAAATTAATACAATTTTTCAAAATCATGTTGTGCAAAGTTCACAGGAAAGTAGAAATAAAAATAGTAGAATCCAGAAAAAAATAGAAAAAATCCTACAAATCTGTTAATAGTTTATCTAAATTAGGCAGTAGAAAAATAAAGGTATTTGTGAGAGTGATTAAAACTGATTTTTCTAAAGCCTTCACAGCATAAGGATTAATTGCTTGGTCATTAGTGTCATTGAAAACTTCATCAGAAAATATTTAATGGTCTGTTTAGTTGACTTTCAATAAGACATGAAAAAACAGTCAGCAATGAGACAGATTAGAAAATTGATAGCACACCTTGTTCAAATAAAAATTGTCTTGCAACAAACTGAGAATCACATGGGGTAACAGCATGAGCAAAGTATAATACAAATGCAATGTGATTAGGATGTGACATCAGATATTCAATCAAAAAATAGTACACCATATAAAGAAAATACAGAAACTGAAGCTTGAGATAAACTTAGAAATGATACACGAATTGTAACATAACATTAATTGTATGTGTTTTCCATTATGGTCATCACTTTAGGGACCAGTATTTCCCTCACACACTATACCAAGAGACCATTTTAAAGATAAAATTTTATTTGTAAATTGAAAGATCAGAAATTGGGGACTGATAAATTGCACTGACACAGGCATTGTGAGATTTATCTACTGAAAACAATGCAGCATGCTAAAAACCAACAGGTTGAAAAATTACTATCGTTAAAGACCAGATGTTCTTTTGCTCACTATATTCCACATGAGAACCAGAAAAATTTTGAATGAAAATTTGTCTACTTGACTGTGAAACTTTGAAATATATCATTAATGGATTTCTCTATATAAGGTAAGATATCAATAGACCTACAAATTCAGTGATTAATGAACATGTAATTATGAAGCTTACTCAACAATATTTAGGGAAAAGTAGAAACATTACTATTGACAACTATATTACATTAATAAAATGTATGAAAAATTGAAAACCAACTCAACAAGCTTAGTGAATTGTACTTGATAACTCTACCCAAGAAAATAATGATAAAACAATCCCGTCATATTAGTGGGGGAAACTGGTTTTGATACCAAGTTCCTTCTATTCAAATAATGTTGTATTGATAATAATGAAAAAGACACACAAGACAGTCCACTTTTATAACTAGATAAAGTATACAGTGGACACTGTTAGATCATAAAGTAAACACACATTAAATCTGTATGCCATTAAATGTACACAATGTTGTCCTAGGCAGGTCTTTTTATGTTTTGAATATGTATGCACTGAATATTTTAATTTTACATAAAAAAAATTTTACAGGAAAGAAAAAACTTAGAAAAATATTATTCCCAATATAAGAGCAACAAGTTTTATATACAGAATCTTAAAATGTACAGCATCCACATGACTACAATAAATGACATAAGTCAGCAACGGAATGAAATGGTCTAAATGCAAAGTCAAAACAGGTTGCAAAGAAAATCTCTCTCTCTCTCTCATATAAAGATAAATTTTAATTATATTATATATTCTAATTATAAAATATATATATGTTGATAATTTAGGATGCTATATTATTTACATTATCCAAAATCTCAATTGTAAAGAACCAGCTTGTAGAAACACAGATTGATGGTAGTTTTTAATGCAGATTAATTTAAGAAAACATAAAATAACCCAATTAAAGGAAGTAAAGGCCAGTATAAAAGTTATTTACATTTATTTTAATAATGATTTAAAAAAAAATTGAGGAATCAAATTGGTATTTTCCTTTTTTCTAAGTATAAGGTGATTTCCATCTTTCTAGAGTTAAAAAATGTAATTTAACAAAATGTGTTAAGAAAAAAATGCTATGCACAAAAAATATTCAGCTGATTTGCATGCAATCAAGAACTTTTATCTATTACTTGAGATAATAGATATGTTAGAAGCAGAAGAATTCATATATTACAGTATCCAAAATGATGTATTGGTATAAAAATTTAACAATATAATATTTTAAGATAACATTTTTATATATTCCTAGAATATAATCATTCAATATTTTAACTAATATAAAGCATTCATAAAAATGTTATAACTTAACATGGTAAATTTATGAACTAAATTAAATATTTTACAACCAAGTATATTTTATGTATGCAGATTTAAAAGTTACATCTTTAAAATTTTATTTTAATTGTTGACATGATAAAACTTATCATATTACTTTGTAACTTAATAGAAAAAGAGTAACTGATCTAATTTTGTAAAAAAAAAAAAAAAAAGTTAATAAGATTTACAATTATCTTACATGAAGTTGGTATTCTAAAATTGGAATTTCTTCTTCTCCCTGAGGTCCAAATTGTTTTCGTATAGCTGAATAACGAATGGCGATTGGTAAACACATGTGCAAATTGGCTATACCAACACTAAGAATCCCCATTCTTCCTAAAGATAATGAACCTAATGAAGCACCAAATCTTTTGTTTGGATCCTAAAAAATAAGTAGAAAATACTGTGTAATTCAGATATTAATTTAAAGTTTACATTTATAAACAAAACTTTTTCAAGTGTAAAATTTAAAATCTTCTATGCAGTTGGTCACAAAAAATATTTCTCAGCCGTCAATGATAAAAAGTGCATTATCTATTAAGGTTTCATGAGAAATACATTAAAAATGTTTAGTAGAAATCTTACAACATGATACTATATCAAAAAATTACTTTTACTTTTCAGAGAAATGCACATTCAGTACAAATATTACTTTAAAAATTTTCAAATTTTGTTATTTAAATTAATAAAAAGTAATACCAAAACTGGCTGTTAAGTATAAAGTAATATCAAAACTTAACACTGATTGACTTTTATTCAAAATACATGAATATCTCAGCATAAAACAAACTACAGTAGATGCACATATTTATAAATCTCTAATTTATGAAGACTCCAGACTTTACAAACTAATGACAAGTGTTTAACGTGGTCTTATAGAATCAATGATAATTTTAATTCAAATTTATGAACTAAAATTTTGAAAAACCTCTTGTTTGCAAATTTTCATGCACCTTTTATTTTTGAAACAATTTGAGTGAAATTTCTTCTACTTACTCTTAACTCTCAACTTAAATCCATGAATCAGAATATAATTAAGTGAAAATATCATAAAACATTTTTGTAAGGAATGATCATGGCTTGGTAACACTTTATGATATTATGATTTCTGGACACTAACAACAATCCAAACACAATGCACTTGCTCATACACCTTACAGATATTCCAGACACAATGCACTTGTCAATGCTTGGAATGATGCGCAAAAATACAATATTTGAATAATTGTGATATGCAGGCATACCAAAGAACTCGCCATAAATGAAGAAAGATGAACATTTTCCCGATGACTAGAGAGAATAGTAGTTACTCATCCAAGACTTTGTCAAAGAAATTTCATTTTAGAATTTTTTGAACATGGATTCAGAGTAAATTTGTATGTAAATATGCAAATGATTAATAACATAAAGAATAATGTATAATTTGATTTGCTGCAACTGTCAACAAATCAAACAGATAAATAGCAAGTTAGATTTTTTTGAGAAAAAGAGTGAAATCCTTTGCATCATTGAGAAAATGGAAAAAGGTGTATTTAAAAATATAATTTTAAATAAATTAGAATTTTAAATAATACATAAATAAATTACTTTATTTTTGTTTTCAAAAAAACTATAATTATGAATTGTTATAAAGTTTATTTTACATGTTGCTTATATAGTGCATATGAAATGAATTTTTTCTAACAGTACTTTACTCATAAAGAAAGAGCAGCTTTATAAGAAAATTGTTTAGAAATTAATTATTTAAAATGTTTCTTTTCTGATTTCGTTTTGTTTTATACTAATGTATGGTAACATTTTTTGTAATTTTTATATTAATTTTAAAAAGTCAAAACAATTTATTATTGCAGTGTTACATTTTAGAATATGTACAAATTAATTCAAAATTCCTCTCTCCTTATCCCTCTGATAAATTTTTGATCTCTTTCTATTCTTAACATTTTTTTTAAAATTTTCTACTGTAAAATTCAATTTTAACTCATTCATTTTTAAACATTTCATTTCGTTCTTATAATTAAATACTGTTTCATTTTTCCAATACAAATGTCTTTTTAGGTTTGTACTTTTTTAACAGTTTTATTTAGGTAAAAAAAAGAAAATTTATAATACTATAAATTACATAATTTTTATTAACAATTTATATATATATATATATATTGTTGCAAATTTATAAATAATTATTGTATGTCTTAAAATATCTCAGACAGATCAGAAATACTCACATTTTGGGCAAAAATTGCGGTATTTAGACGTGTTATACGTTAAAAGCGGGTATTCTAATGATTTGGTGACTTGGCGATATTTTTGGCGAGAAATAGATACTTCTGGAAACATCCATCGCCTAAGCTCTAGGACCAATATTTAGCGAGATAGTCTAGAATCTTCCAGAACATTGGCTAAATTAGTAGATTTCCCCGCCAAGTCAGGTATAAATACTGCAGCCTGACATAGTTAGTCAGTTTTTGTACAGACAGTCAGTTTTGTGAAGACGATTAGTCGTGATTGCTAGTTTAGAGAAGCTGTTCTCTGCCTGAGGTATTTCAGACCTGTGATTGGAAGCTGTTACTTATTGTATCTGGCGAATTGTAGCTGTATAGTTGTGATTATTACAGCCGGTATTTCTAGTGGAATTTTTACAAATATAAGTCTTGTGTTCATTGAGTGGTTGCTTTATTCAACTCTCAATCCACACGAACCCCGAAGCTTGATGCAAATGGTATCAGAAGTGGGGTTGAAGAGTTGATGCAGCATGTCACAAGAAAAATGGATATAGATTTAATGAAAAGTCTTCTTGAAAAATTAGCGGAGCAGATGGCTGAGATGAAAACTGGACAAGAAGAGATTAAAACCGAGATGACAAAAAAGATAAAATCTGGACAGGAGGAGCTTAAAAAGAAACTTAAGAAGGGCATTGTATGTGTTAAAGAAGAATTCTCCAACATCATTCAGGAGAAGATGAATGCAATGGAAGCTAAAGTAACTTCAGTTGAAACTAAAGTTTTGAAGATAGTAGAAAACATTGAAGAAGCATTAGACAAAATTAATAAGGAGATTGTTAAACACTTGCTTCTTCAAGCATTCAGACATAAGGAGCCCAAGTGGTATTTAAGCCTTCCCTAGCTACAATTAAACATTCGAGGAAAAATCATCCTGGCAAGTATACAAGACCCAGTTTATGACGGTAGTGGAAGCTAATGGATGGAATCCCCGAGACCAAGCTTTTCATCTGGCGACTTCTTTAAGAGGAGATGCGGCCGACATCCTCGAGGCGCTTCCGGAAGAGCAGACGCACGTTTTCCAAGCCTTATCAAGTGCGCTTGAGCTGCAGTTTGGAGAAAAGTGCACTGAAGAATATAGCAGTCTACAGTTAAAATACCCCGATATCAAAAAGCGGGAGAAAGTCTACAAGAATTGGCTGCCAATATTCAGCGACTTTCCTGTTAAGCATTTTTGGACTGCCTAGCTGAAACACGTCAAGATTTGGCTCTCCATTACTTCATCGATAGTGTGCGGGATCTGGAGATACAGAAAGCACTTAGACTCACCGATATCAAAGATATCGGATCTGCCCTAGTCTACACACTTAAGATAGAGGCTGCCCAGCAGGTCACACGTAAAGACCAGCACTCAATCTGAGACGTCTCTGCTACTGATACAGAATATGATCTAAGAAAACAAATAGAAGATCTGCAGTGAAAATTCCGTAGCTTAGAACTGAGTAAAGGTGGCAGAAACACGAAAATTCAATGTTGGACTTGCGGTGCAGTCAGACACGTCCGTAGCGATTACCCAAAACCAAAAGATGGTGGAAATGATCTTTCACCGCAGCAGGGAAGGATTCAACGAATCCAGGAGTTTAAAATACATCATCGCAAAGGCACTCTTCATGGAAATGCTGACGCTTTATCAAGGAGACTGTGTAATGAAAGCTGCCGATATTGTTCTAGAGTAGAAAAGAACTATCAATTAGTAAATCCTTCAGTTTGCCAAGTTACTGTTTCACCGCCATCAAAACCAGACCCATGGAGTGATGAAGGACTTAGAGAAGCCCAAAAAGAAGACCCAGATATAAATCCAACTTTTGAATTAAAAGAATCTTCCAGTATGAGACCAAGTTGGCAGGACATCTCCACCTACAGTCCTGCTACTAAACAATATTGGGCTCTTTGGGACTCACTCCATATTAGATATGGCGTGTTATACAAGAAATGGGAATACGATGATGGACATAATTTCAAATGGCAGCTTGTTCTTCCAAAATCAAGAATTTAAGATGTTTTGAAAGATTTGCACAGTAGCTCAACTGGAGGCCAATTCGGAGTAATGAAGACTCTACAGAAAGCTCGAGAATGCTTCTATTGGAATAAAACTAGACAAGATATAGAGAAATGGTGCCAATCTTGTGATGACTGTGTGGCACGTAAGGGACCAAAGAAACGTAGCCGAGGAAAGTTGCAGCTGTATAATGTAGGAGCACCTTTTGAGCGGATAGCATTGGGCATTTTGGGTCCCTTAACATGATCTTCAAATGGCAACAAATACACCCTAGTTGTCATGGACTATTTTATTAAGTGGCCTGAAGCATTTTCAATCCCTGATCAAGAAGCGACTATAGTAGCCGAGGTTCTAGTGCAGCAATGGGTTTCCAGATTCGTCGCACCCTTACAAATTCATTCAGATCAAGGGACAAATTTCACCTCTGCTGTGTTTAAAGGAATGTGTCAAATTCTCCGAATAGACAAGACGCAGACCACACCATTCCACCCGCAATCAGAACGGCAGGTAGAGAGGTTTAACCGAACCATCTTGAATAATCTCTCACTTATGGTTTCCAGAAATCAGCAAGATGGGGATTTGAAGCTACGGCTGTTTCTGCTTGCATATTGCAGTGCTGTCCATGAGACTACCCGATACACCCCATCACAAATGCTCTTTGGTCGCGAACTTCATCTCCCTTGTGATCTTCAGTTTGGTCGTCCACCGGATACATCTTCATCGCCAGAGGAATACCTTTGAGACCTTCAGGCACGTCTTGAAGATGTCCATAACTTTGCTCGAGACCGAATCAACCTGACGATCGAAAGAATGAAGACAAGGTATGACACAAGAGCGACAGGACATGAATTTCAGGAAGGTGATAAAGTTAGGTTGTGGAACCCGATTCGACGTAAAGGACTTTCTCCAAAGTTGCAAGCCAACTGGGAAGGTCCCTACACAGTCCTAAAAAGACTGAATGACGTCGTGGTTCATATAAGGAAATCATCTTCTTCAGAACCAAAGGTAGTACATTATGATAGATTAGCTCCTTATCGTAATGTAAAGTAAAAAAATTTAATATACCATAGTCTCTTTGTAAATAGCATAGATAATTTTAATATTCTCTATTTTTCTGTATTTGTATTTTTAATTGTTTGTGTATGTAATGTGTTTGGTATCCTCTTAAAATGTAAATTCTTTTATATTAAATTTGGCCTCCTATCAGGGGATTGTACTGCGTGGGACGTGCAGTCCTTGAGAGGGGGCAAATGTTACAAATTTATAAATAATTATTGTATATCTTAAAATATCTCAGACAGATTGGAAATACTCACATTTTGGACAAAAATTGCGGTGTTTAGATGTGTTATATGTTAAAAGCGAGTTTTCTATTGATTTGGTGACTTGACAAGAAATAGATACTTCTGGAAACATCCATCACCTAAGCTCTAGAACCAATATTTAGCGAGATAGCCTAGAAGCTTCCAGAACCTTGGCGAAATTAGTAGATTTCCCCGCCAAGTCAGGTATAAATACAGCAGCCTGACATAGTTAGTCAGTATGTAAAGACAATCAGTTTTGTGAAGACGATTAGTCGTGACTGCTAGTTTAGAGAAACTGTTCTCTGCCTGAGGTATTTGAGACCTGTGATTGGAAGCTGTTACATATTGTATCTGACAAATTGTAGCTGTATAATTGTGATTATTACAGCTCATATTTCTAGTGTAATTTTTATGAATAAAAGTCTTGTGTTCATTGAGTGGTTGCTTTATACAACTATCAATCCACACGAACCCCAAAGCTCGGTACAATATATATATATATATAATATGTGTGTGTATGTAAATACATATATAAATTAATGGCAGATAATGTATATTGGAAACATTTAATTATAATGATACCTTATAAGGAGAAACATATTTTCCATCAGGAGTGACATCTCCAGTTCTACTCAAGAGTGATTCCCGAGGAATTCTGTAGTTTTGGAATGACATAAATCTGAAAATACAAATTAAAAAAACCTTAAAAAACTATAAATAAATTACCAGATTTTTATATTTGGTCATATTTATATAAATTATCAAGCATATATACAAAATTTTAAATTGTTCTATACTAAATTTATTAATTTCCTAAAAAAATTTAATACATAAATTTTAAGGATACATTGAACACTTTAAACCATATATTATATGTGCATTAATTGATTGAAAATACAATTAGATTACTTTTATTCTCTTTCAGATTGTAACTGCATATTTTATCATAGCTTAAAATCGACAATCAAACTTACAAATTTAGCTAATAAAATTTGAATCCATTTGACTAATAAAAATTTTATTCCATAATTATAAAAATAACTTATTGATTCAAAGAAATATATAATTTTAAAAATTAAACTAACTATTTACTGAGAAAATATTAAAAATGTGTCATTGCTTAATTTTAAAGCCTAATTTTACAAAATGATATTTTTAAAGTATAGATATATTAATGAAATGAATATCAAACTCGGTTTCCAAAGGGAAAAATTTCCTTTAGAAATAAAAATACATAAAATTGAAATATATAGATCAGATTTGAATCATGAAATATCTGCGGAAGGTTTGAGTACACTAAGAACTAACAAAATGTAAAGGCATGATTTTATCACTTTCGCTTAAAAATACATTTGTTTAAATATCCATCTTTTATTCATAACCTAAAGCAATTAAAAAACAGAATTTCAAGGCATGACAAGGATTATTTTCAATTTACAAAAAATATATCAATCCCAATGATTATAGTTTGAAATATCGAATGCAAATTAATGAGAAAAAGAATAAAATAGGAAACATTTTAAGAAACTAAAAAACATAAAAAAAATATTAAAATCAAAATAAATTCTATTTTGATCAGAAAAATTAAAAGTTCATTTTAAAATAAAACATAATTTTCAGCTTTTGCTCATAATTTTCAGAAAATTGGAAAAATATTTAACAATTTGTAAGGAAACATTGTGTTTGATTTTTATTTTCAGATTAATGAAGTCTTTT